>OZ023273.1:138818428-139161895 GCA_964007475.1 Hybos culiciformis | reverse complement strand
TGTAAAATACGATTTGAAACAGAACAACACTTAAAACGTCATAAAAAAGCACACAAATTGATGCATACATCAAATTCAAACCAAATAAATGGATTTTATCAATGTACTGATTGTCCAAGAAAATTTGAAAGAATCGAATCTTTATCACTACACAGGTAATAATTGAAATTAAATTTTTTTTTATTTTTTACGTTTATTTATATTTTAGACGTAAGCACAAAAAAAGCATATCTAAAGAAAAATTTGTATGCGACATTTGTTCAGAGGTATATTGAAAAATAAATTATAAATCGTTTAGTAAATCTAGTTATGTTATGAATATCTACATTAGTTTTTTTTTTAATAAATGTATTTAAACTTAATAAGGAAAAAACGATCTTTTTCTAATGCTTTTAGGTGTTCGGTAGAAGACATTTGTTGAGACTACATTCCGAAACACATGAAGAAAATATACATTGGCAATGCAAACTTTGTGATGAAAGTTTTACTATTAAATCGAAGGTATTATGTCTCATAATTTTATTATTAATAATCGACCGATTTACTTTATCTTAGTTCGTGGAACATAGTAAAATAGCACACCAAGTTTTAAAGCCTTTTATTTGTACAATATGTAATAAAAGTTATAGACAATCGTATGCATTAAAAGGTAATTTTTGTAAAACTAGTTGAGCTTAAAATATATACATATATTTTTTTTTAATTACTAGAACACACACAAATTCATTCCCAAGAAAAGCATTTTCTGTGCAACGAATGTGGTAAAAGGTTTAAAGGTGCGGATAATTTACGACAACATGCCAATATTCATAAAGGTAACTAAATCAACAAAAGTAAGGAAAAAAAATTAAAGAATCTTGTTGTTCGAGATGAGTCGAAAAAATCAATTATAAATAAAAAGCCAAGAATTTAAAACATAAATTCAATGTTTTTTTATCCGACTTATTTTTTTTAGAATAATTAATATATATCAAAAATTTTAATGAACATTCAAAATCTAAATTTTTTTTTTTTTTTTTTTGGAAACTTAACTATGGCTTTTGGTTTTGAATTAATGTTTGCAATTGAGAGCAAACGAAATGAAATAAAAAAGCAATCCTGCTTTTGTTTTGTTGTATATTTCAGGAATAAAACGTTTTGTATGTAGCCATTGTCCTGCAAAATTTGTTGATAAATCCGCATTAAAATCTCATTTGAGAACACATACAGGTAATTATTTAATTTTTATTCTAAGAAATTTATTTCTTTTTAAATTCCATACTGTAAAAAGCTTTAATCTCTAGAAAACTATCATCAGGAGATTATATATAACATTGTTCTAAGAAAATTTGAATTTGTAGTACGAAAACTTTTTCATTTTTGTTTTAAATTTTCATTAACAAAATATGACAAATGATTTAAAACAACTCTTTTTAGACTGCTTCATTTGATTAAAAAATATTTAGTTTTTATACTTTTATTTATTTATTCACTTTCCAATCCCAAAAGCAATACAATAGCTATAGAATTAATAAATCGAATTATATTCTGTCATCAAATTATGATTGAAAACTCTACACTTCAATTTTGGGCAATCTCGACAGGTGCTCTTCATCCAATTAATCCCTTTGTTTTATTATTTCTCTATTCTATTTTGTAAAATTGTCAATTATGCTCATTTTCTTCAGAATATATGTAAATGTTACAAAATTTATATAAAAAAATCTTCACTTTTCGTTTTCCAAGGAATAAATTGGATTTTAGATATCCGGATTATTGGAATTTTTTTTCTTATAAAATATAAATATTTTGATTTGATATATCTTTCTCGGCTAATGTATTGGATTTTACAGCAGGAAAAAAAGGGTTGTACTACGATTGCCTTAGTTACAAAATCTTTTTTGTAAAATCTTTAAATACAAAATATTTTTTTTACAAAATCCTTAATTTCAAAATCTTTAATCATTAAAACAAAAGTAGTTTTTTATTAATTTGGTGCGATCAAAAAATTAATAAAATTCTTTATTTTTTTAATTAAAAATTTCTAACTTCTTGAATTTTACGTTGTTTTTATTTTTGTCAAAATTTTCAAGGAGCGGAATCTTTATCGTCTATCTATTATAGTATTATAAACTATTTTATTTTTTACTGAAAATTTCGCTTTTATTATTTATCCTTGATCCTGCGGACGTGGTTATTATATTATGTTACCATTATTACTATATTGTGTTCGACTAACAATTTTCAATTATTTCTTAATAAAATTAATATAAAATCCATAAGATTATAAAATTCTTTCAGTTTAGATACAAGCTTAATACAAGCCGACTTTATTTCATTACAATTTTTTGTAATACATATCATTAATCTTAAAAATATATTCAAATATTTTAATATGAATTAGTTTGATAAATAATAATAGGACTTAACTAAAATCACATAAATTAGACACAACAAACCACATTCTAGACCAGCGGTCGGCAAACTATGACCCGTGGGTCACGGGGTGACCCAAAGCATCATTTCATGTTACCCGCTTCGAAATTTTGAAGTAGTTCTCAAATCAATGAATATAGTTTTTGCTTACAACAATTGCATATAAAAATATTTTGCATATAAAATAGAAAGTTTTTCTAGCAATTGCTTTTGTAAGCCTTAGATAATAAATAAATTAACTTTTGATTTAACTATTTTTTTTTAAATTGCTTTCATATAAAATTGCCATTGCCCCACTATAAGTTTAAAAAAATCTCATTTTAGGCGAATTTTACCCACGACCAAAAAAGTTTGCCGACCGCTGTTCTAGACAGTCATACCATTTAGTCTCCTCAACTTTGACTTTAATATCAATTTAGTATCCGTGATTTCAACAATAACTGAAACCTTATTTGCCTCAGATAACATTCTTTCAATTGGCCGATTTTTGCCATATACTGTACTGTGCCTTTCCACCCAGAACATTTGGCTATTTCTAAGTGGTCTCGATGGTACCCTCAATCTAACTCTATTAAGCAAATTCGGAGAACAAAAAGCTCCGGATAAAATTTGATGCAGTGTTACAACATCACAAATAATTCGTCTATCGCTTAGTGATTGTATGCCGAGCAATTGAATACGATCCGTATAGGACGGAAGAATATATGGATCACGCCACGGCATTGATCTAAATACAAATCTTAATAAATTTCTTTGCACACTTTCTATTCTATTTACGTCAACTTCAAAACACGGCAAATAAGTATGTACGATTAATAAGTACGTACGATTAATAAATATATAGTGTTAACTTTACCAAATTACAGTCGCAATTAAATGAAACTGATCATATATATAATATAATGAAATAAAATATAGTTGCAATTTTTTTATTTTATAATTTTTAATTAAAAATTTTGCTTCGGATTACCTCGAATATTATTTTTCGAATTTATAATTTTTGAAAAGTAATAATTTTGGTACTTAAAAAAGATTATGCGTTTAAAAATCTTGAAATTAAGAATTTTGTAATTAAGGCAAAAAAACGGAAGAATTTTGGTGCTTAAAGATTTTGATAATAAAGATATCGTCAAATATTCAAAAAAGAGAATTGGAAACTTTACTAAGTAGAACAATAGAAACTGAATACCTAATACAACAAAGGACTAATTAGACGAACGATAACTGCCAAGTTTATCAATTATACAGAGACTATACAATTTAAAATTTTCTGTAATTATGATACATTTCAAAAACTAGAAAATTTTGAAATTCGTCGAAATCGTATTAAGTTTCGTAAATTTTCATAGGGCGATTCTATAAACCCCCAAGAAAAGTTTTCCAGAAGTTAAAACATTTACTTAAATTTTTTTTTAGGTGAAAAACTTTACTCCTGTGATATATGCAGTTCCACTTTTGGTAGACCTTATAGTTTAAGAGAGCATATGAGAATACACACAGGAAAAAAAAAACCTTTTGGTTGCCAGAGTTGTTCTATGAGGTATGAATATTTTTCTAACCTAAACCGAAATACCTACATCCTTAATTATTAATAAATTAATTTATATTCCAGATTTAGTAAATTACATTATTTGAAAGTACACAATCGAAAACATACAGGGGAAAAGCCTTACGTAACTATTTATTTACTTAATTTTAATTATTTTTTCAATAAAACAAATTTAAACTAGATTAGGTCGGATAAGTATACATTTCAGATTATTATCCGCATTAGAAAGACAGTATTTGATTGGTGTAATCATTTTAGCTTCAATAATAATTCTTTTAGTCTTAGATTTAAAGTTATAGATATAGAATGTCTAATTTATTCTTTTTTTTTTTTTTTAGAAATGCACATTTTGTGAACGAGCGTTTACTCAAAGTGGCGATTTAGTGAAACATACACGTTTACATGTTGGAGAAAAGGTTGTCTAAAAAAAATAATTAAAAATCTAAACTTAACTTTAATTTTATTTTAGGTGTATCAATGTAAATTATGCCCAAGTGCGTTTAGATTGCATTTTGAGTTAAGAAAACATCAACAAGAGCATTTCAAACAAAATGACGAATCGGCTGTTAATGATTTTCAAGTGATAAATTCATTGAATGCTCAGCTTTTTTTAAAAGCTGCAACTAATACTGAAAAGTGTTGATTTGAATGCAATGCAGATTAATTATCTACAGTCCTTTTCGATCTCCTGTATTGATTTTGCTTAATGACAAAACACAGAAAAAAAAACTGATAAATACTTTTTGCGACTGTAATAAAATAATATTATATCCTCCTTTAATGGAACATCGAACACACTGTGAAGTTGTATTTTTTACAATTGAAGGATATCGAATTCGAAGTGTGTGTGAAGTGAACCTCACTTATTTCAAATTTGATGACCTGAAAGCGATGATGAGGATGCTGTAATGGAAATCAGCAGCGATGATGATGATGATGATCATGGATATTACTTGCTGCTCACATCATCGTCGAGGTGATGAATAACGCAATCAGATCATGAGGAGGCGGGCGATGATGGGGGTAATGAAGAGGATAAGGAAGGTGATGAATGCATGGAGGAGGAAGAGTATGATGGTGATCATGGATATTATTTGCTGCTCGACGATGAAGTGGAGGTGGTGAATAACCCCGTTGTGGAGTCAGACCATGAGGTGGAAGATGATGATGGGGGTGATTAAGAGGATGAGGAAGGTGATGAAGAAAAGGAAGAGTGGGAAGAGTGGCCGCCGTCGGATAGTGGATATGGAGAAGGCGATACGTTAGAAGATGATATGTCAGAAGATTAGCTAAAAACCATTGCTGCAATAAAAATTCGCAAATAATGAAAGCCTTAAAAGTAATTATTAGTTTTTTTTTTTAATTACGCTCAATATAAAAATAGTATTACAGAGTTATTAAATAAATTAGATAAATTCTTTCGTTTAACGAAAAACATGGCAAATTGTGTTTTATTAAGAATCTTAGGCAAATAAGAAAAATAATGTATGAAAGTTTTACAGAATTAGAATTATAGGAAATACATTGGATTCATTTTCATTTTAAAAAAATAAAGGCCCTTAAAAAATTGTAAACATTAATTGTTTTTATAAAAAATTCAGAGAAATCTCTTTGAAAGTAAACACAGTAACAATAGCATAGAAATTATTAATAATTTTTGATCATTGCTTCAATTTAACTTTGGATTTAGGAATTTGTAAACAAAATATGAACAGACCGTATCTCTGAAATTGCTCACATCGACAATAATTAGGTAATTATTAATTATTAATCACAACAAAATGGAGGAGCTCTGCAATTATTGTACTTATACAAAAATAATAAAAACATTCTGGAGTTATTCTTGTTCATTCAGTCACAAACCAACACACATAAAAGTATTTTCTATATATCTTCCTAATGACTTAATTTTTCCTATTTTGTTTTCAACAGTTTTATAGTTTTCTTAATATATTTTTCATGGTAGAAATTCGAGGAATGCCATTTGAAAGGCAGTAATGTACATAAAAAAGCACAGCGGTGAAGGAAAAAGACAAAAATCGTCTTTGAAAATGCAAAAAAGAGATATGAAAGTATAACGGACGAACCTATTCAAATGATGGAGAGTGTACTTATCTTATATGGTCTTCGCATTAGGAGAATATTTGTGGAATATTCTGTTTTACGAAATATTTCAGGAAAATGAAATGAATTTGTCATATAAAAAAATATTCCGGATAATATATATTGAATTTTCATATTCCACTTTGTCAGGGTTAGAATAGGTACTACATTTCCTGCATTAATGCGTAATGTAGTTCATGCTCAATTTCGGCAAAATAATCTCCAGGAAAATTTGAAAAAAGAGTTTCCTCAGAAAAAGAAGTTCTATTTTGTTTAATTATACTCCCTTGGAGTTGACGCTTTGAATAACGTAGAAAAAACAGAGCAGTATTAGACACTACGGTAAATTTTCACAGTCACATAAATTACATTTTGTAACAAGGCGTAAATTTTGTTATATGTATTAACCTTATAATAACTATACATACATATACGTATTATAAATAATTTTAACCATTTTAAAATTTTCGCGCGTTGGCGACATTTAAGTCATGTCCGTCGCATCCAATGATTTCAGTTTGTTCAAGAGATAGAGATTATGCGGAATTATGCAGATATGTATTTCTTGTTATTATGTTTACATTTTTCTATATTTTGTTTGCATTCTTTAGTTTTCGCTCGATTACATTTTTTCACTTTATTTCTTTTTTATAAAAAAAAAAAAAAATAGATAAATCTTAGATCTAAGATCAAAGATGTTGGATAAATTGTGCCGTGCCTGCATGACATCCGAAGATGAGGAGGACAAGCTGTTTGAAGAATTCAATGAAAAAGATGAAAATTTTAAGCAATTTATTCAATTAACATCAATAACAATTGAAAAATTAAAAATTTGTGAAAATTGTCAAATCGAATTGTTGAATGCTATTAAGGTAAAAAAAAAAGGTTTGGAATTGTTGCCCAAATTTTTTAATATTTACCAAATTATTCAATTTCAGTTCCGATCAAAATGCATTGATTCTGATAAAAGAATTCGTGAAAATTACAACATTCCAACAACACCAAAATTCGAAGAAAACAGGTGAAAAATTAATAGGTGTATGTTTAAGAGGTCGCCATGCATTAATTTTACCTCCTAGTCTTTTTAAATCAGTCTCCGACTAATACGTACCTACCTACCTAGCTACCTACCTAAATCTAGGAAGGTGCCTATAATAGATTGGATAGAGATAGGTAGAATAACCTACATCCAAATATTTAGGTATCCAGCTTAATGAACGTTGAGTTCTGAAAAAATAATATTAATACTTATTATTGATACTTATTTTTATTTTTTTTCATTTTAGTTCAACAAAAAAATATTTATGCGAATATTGTGATAAATGTTTTACAAGAAGTTATAATTTACAACGTCATTATAAAGTTCATAGAAAAAAAATTTTGAAAATTTCTGAAATTTGTACAGATATTAATGATAATTCTGATGAAATTAAAATACAAAATTTAAATGTATATGGAAACGATTTAACAGATAATCTAGTTACAAACTTAGAGAAGACAAAATTCGAAGAAGACACAAAAGAAATCAGGTAAAATATTTAGATAGGTATATTATGTACATCTAGCATAAAACGTTATACAAAAACTAACTAACTTTGGGTTTAACTGAACTAAAAATAAAAACAGGTTCTTCAAAAGGAATTTATTTAGAAAATCTTTTCCAAAAAAATTTATGGATTCATTTTTATTTAGTTACCTACGTTTTTTGTTGTTGTATGATAACTTAATTCATGCTCATTTATTTGCAAAATGTCTTTCAGCGCTCAAACACTTGGCATTAAAGTACATTGCGATCAAAATTATAAAATAATAACTCGCCAACTAATATATTTAATAAACAAATATTCTACATTTATAAATTTAGTTTAATCACTCAAATAAAGGCAGTAAACATTAATAAAATCTCAATAAGATCACATTTTTAATCAATATTCAAATTAATATTCAACATAAAAAAAAAACATTTTAAATAAAAATTGAAAAATTGAAAAACAAATAAACCAAGCGCCAACAACAGCAGCATCGTCAGCAATTTATGTCCCAACACGTACTTTTAAATTTTAAAATTAAATTCATCACAGGAGTTGACCTCTCTCTGATTATTGACTGATTTTGACCGTAAGAGGTACGATGTTAATTAACATGGAACATTCCTGTGCTTACCGACCGACTCAACACTCTTAAGTTCACAATTTTAACCAGAACAAACGGTGATGAAATATTGCCATGCAGAACCTGTTGTTAAAAAATAATATCTGCGATCCTTCTTCGTTCCCCCAGAAATTGAATATTAAGTGTTTCAAAGCTTATCACTACACATGGGGGAAATCTTCATTATCCACACCTTTTTATTATTTTTTTAAATTTTAGTTCAATAAAAAAAAAATTTGGTTGCCAATTTTGTGATAAATATTTTACAAGAAGTAATAGTTTAAAACGTCATTATAAACTTCACACAAAGGAAATCCTGAAAATTTCGATTGAAATTGATACAGATTTGAATGATAATTCCGACGAAATTGAAAATGATAAAACAGAAGAGTTAACTACAAAATTAGGGAATGACATTGAATTTCTTAAAAGCACAGAATCTGAAAACTTCTTAAAAAAAAAAAAAATTGATTTAATTGACGATCCAAAAGATGAAAACTTTTTTGTTGGGAAAGGACATAGTAATGAAAATGAAATTGAAGTTAATGAACATAAAAAAATTTCTGTAGACTGTGAAAACATAACCATTGAAAAACCAAATCCAAAAAATAAACGTAGAAAATTAACTTCATGTCCGGTTTGTAATAAAACATTTGAACGTAAATATCGTTTAGCACGTCATTTAAATAATGTTCATGATCCGAAAAAACCTTATGAATGTGATTATGATCTCTGCAAAATACGTTTTCAAACAGAATATGGCTTAAAACGTCATAAATTATCCCATACACCAAATTTTAAAAAATTAAATGAGTTTTATCAGTGTCCTGATTGTTCAAGTAAATTTGAAAAAATAGAAGCTTTATCAACACACAGGTAATACCGTAGCTGAAATTTAATTTTTTTTTTTTTTTAAATTTTTCTTTATATTTTAGACTTACGCACAAAAAAAGCATATCTGAAGAAAAATTTGTATGCGACATTTGTTTAAAGGTATATTTAAAAATAAATTAATAGGCATACGAAGCTCGTAGTTTCAAATCTAAAAGTTATGAAGATCTACATACTTTTTTTTAAATAAATTAAGACTTCCATTAAAAATTTAATTGAACATTGAACTGAATAAGCAAAAAAACAAATCATTTTGTAATTCTTTTTAGGTGTTTGATAAAAGAAATTTGCTCACACGACATTCCCAAACACATGAAGAAAATAAACATTGGCAATGCAAAGTATGTGATAAATGTTTTACTATTAAATCGAAGGTACCTATTATGTCTTCATAATTTTATTATTAATAATCGACCGATTTACTTTATCTTAGTTCGTGGAACATAGTAAAATAACACACCAAGTTTTAAAGCCTTTTACTTGTACAATATGTCATAAAGGTTTTGCACATCCGTCCGGGCTGAAAGGTAATTTTTGTAAAAATATTTGAATTTTGTTAGTTATGGAACAGGCTTTCTTCGTTTTTTTTTACTTATTTTTTTAGTACACACTCGAATTCATTCCCGAGAAAAGCCTTATCTGTGCTACGAATGTGGTAAAAGGTTCAAAGGAGCGTCTGAGTTACGACAACATGTCAATAGGCATAAAGGTAAGTAATAAATCAAAAAAAAATGTAAACAGAAAATTATATTATTATTTTCACGGAAATATTTAGTAAAAAAGTTTTGAACAGAAAAAATTAAGAAAACTAAAGTTCAGATGTAATTTAGGTCTTACTGTGAGTTATTCGAATAACAAATATAAAAGCAATTCTATATTTGTTTTGTTTTATCTTTCAGGAATAAAACGTTTTGTGTGTAATCAATGTCCTGCAAAATTTGTTGAAAATGGTAGACTTCAAGCGCATTTAAATTCACATACGGGTAATTATTTTATTTTTTATATTTAATTTTTTTTCTTCCGTTCCATGTTTTTTGAATAGCAATCTCCAAAAAACTTTAATTTCCAGAAAACTATGTTCTTCAGGAGATTTAATATTGTTCTAAAGAAAATGTGAACTTTTTGGTATGAACACAAAATTGTGAAATGTTTTAAAACAACAGTTTCATATAATACTAGCATATTTTGGCATTTATACGTTTATTTAAAGTGAACAATCTTAAATGAATAAAGCGAATCAAAATTATTTTTTCTCTTCAAAATAAGATTGAAAACTTTCGACTCTGTCGTTTGTTACTGGTGATAAATATTCAAATAATATATCCTGAACAAAATGAGCGAAAATTGGCAAAGAACAGTTCAAAAATAATAAAACAAAGGGATTAAATTAAACTAAGGAAAACATTATTAGGATATATTATTATATAAAACTTTCGAAAAAGTGCACATTTTCATACATCAATCTCAAATCTCATAATCTCTTAATAATAGTTTTCGAGGAGTTAAAATTATTTAATTTTTTATATTTATCTTTAAATTTGATGATTTAATTTTTTAGGTGAAAAACCTTATTCCTGTGATTTATGCAGTTCCAATTTTAAAACAATTTATGCTTTAAAATTACATAAGAGAATACATACAGGAGAAAAACCTTTAGCTTGTTTGAGATGTCCTAAGAGGTATCATTTTTCACCTAAACGAAATATATAGTTTGTTTTTTATCAATTAACTTTTTAGATTTTTAACATCAAATCATTTAAGAAGACACAACCGAATTCACACAGGGGAAAAGCCTTATGTAATTATGTATTATTCGTTTTTTTTATTATTGATTTCTTTATTGATATTATTAATTATTATTAATTATAATATGTATTTTTACATAATTAATGAAAACAACTGAAATTTAAAATTACTGTTCAATTTTGGAAAACATATAATATGATTAATGATTATATTTTTCAACTAATTTCCCATTAGTATCTGCAAACACTAATAAAATCTATCTATTTATATTAATAAATCTTTTTTCTCTATACAAACCTTTACGAGCATCATCATTAACTCCATTATTAATTATTGTAAATCTATATGTAGGTATAATCAATTTAAATCTTTTTTTTCTAGGAGTGCACGTTTTGTGAACGAGCATTTTCTCAAAGTAATGATTTAGTGAAGCATTTACGATCACATGTTGGAGAAAAGGTTTTTTGATAAAAAAAAAACTTAAAATCTAAACTTAATATTTTTATTTTATTTTAGGTGTATCAATGTAAATTGTGCCCAAGTGCGTTTAGATTACATTTTGAATTAAAAAAACACCAAGTAGAGCATTTCAAACAAAATGACGAATCCGCTGTTAATAATTTTGAAGTAATAAATTCATTTAATGCCCATCTATTTTTTAAGACTCCAAATGATATTAAAAACTAGATTTACATATAAAGGGTGCGGTTCCGTGTATATTACTAAGCCCAAAAACAAAAAATCAAAGAATTATATAAATGATGCGGTGACATCAAAGAGCTTTTTATACTTATTTGAAAAATAAAAATATTAAATAAATGAGTAGTTTTTTTTTTGTCAAAAATGTATCAAAGAAAATAGGAGGAGTGCCTCAATAGGAACATAGTTCATAAAGAACTGAAATACCTAATACCATTATTTTGAATAGCAAGAGCATAAATGTTAGAAGGTTAATTGCTAAAAATAAGGCAATTCAGAGTTTTATCTGAAAAATTTCCTGCCGATATAAATCACAATCTTTCGTATTTCAAATTCTTTTATGGTGAAGCCCTAATCTGAATTTTGTCGCTACCCAACCAACCCACCTCATTTTAATTTCGCGGCATGGGACACTGGAAGTGTTACCGCAGTGTTTGTTTTTTTTTATTTTTATTTTAATTTGTTTTCATTTTCACAATTCTGTTTACTATGTTTACATTTTGGTGTAACTTCACCTCTTCACCACACTTAATTCTTTTTATTATTGTTGTATTGTATTGCTATTCTGCCTTACTAAGCAACAAGGGCGTAAGGCGTAACTCTATTTTGATAGTTTTGTGATATTCAAGTTTTTATGTTTTTATTTTAGAACATTTATATGGAGACGTGCTCAATGTTACTGTATTTTTGAGATCCAGAAAATTAATTTTTTATAAAACGAATAAGGTCAAGAATATTGACACTGTTCCAAATTAGGTAATTATGTATCTCAAAAGTTGACTTTTTAGAGTTACGCCCTTCTTGCTAAGCAAGGCAGTATTGGAGTTTGATTAAATTGGAATACCTTTATTATTGTGTGTGGCTATTAAAAAAAAATAAAAATAAAATATATATTTTATATTTAATTAAAAAATAAATATTTTATTTTGTTTTCGAAAATAATTTTGGGAATTTTTATTAAAGATGTTGGATAAATTGTGCCGCGCATGCATGGCATCAGAAGATGAAGACAAGCTGTTCGAAGAATTCAATGAAAAAGATGAAAATTTTAAGCAATTTATTCAATTAACATCAATAACAATTGAAAAATTAAAAATTTGTGAAAATTGTCAAATCGAATTGTTGAATGCTATTAAGGTAAAAAAAAATGTTTGGAATTGTTGCCCAAATTTTTTAATATTTACAATAATTATTCAATTTCAGTTCCGATCAAAATGCATTGATTCTGATAAAAGAATTCGTGAAAATTACAACATTCCAACAACACCAAAATTCGAGGTTGATACAATAGAAGAAAGCGGGTAAAAAATAATAATAATAAAAATTCGTTAACTTGCTTCTTTTTTAAGTTTTATTGGTGCTTACAGACGGGTTGAATGCTTATTCAGCTTGAGTTGGCCAACTTAAAATTTATTTATCTGTAGTGTTATTGACAGTGTCTTTAGTGTTGAAAAACATCAAATAATTTTTTGTATGAAAGACAAAGCTGAGTAGTGTGTAGCAATGTTGAAAGAATTTTGTTTAATTTTAAAAGGCAAACTTTGAACTTAATTTATACGTCTGTAGCGAACTTTCAACAAGTTGGACGACAAGTTGAATAAACATTCAATCCGTTCAGAAGCACTTTAAGAAGTTTCCTATTCCTAAAAGTCTCTGAGCCTAGGTAATACCTACCAACATAAGAGTCCCATATACGATCCGATTGGCCTGTATACCTACCTGCGTAGGCCAACGCCGACCGGAGCGAGTATGGGGTCCCTTTATATTTTAAAATAGTACTTCATGAAAAATTGTACTAGGTACCAGTTTGTTTCAAAGAACTAAGAAAAAAAAGGAGTTCTGTGAAAAAATTGACTCATTCTTTTTTAATTTTTTTTTTTTATAACCAACCTACCTGTACCCACCTTGTTATTTCTTTTTTTTTATATTTTAGTTCAACAAAGAAATATGTATGCGAATATTGTGATAAATGTTTTACAAGAAATTATAGTTTAAAACGTCATTTTAAAGTTCATATTAAGGAAATTCCGAAAATTTCAAATCAAAGTGGAACAGATTTAGATGATAATGCTGATGAAATTGATTCAGATGAAAATTTGGCTGAATATAAAAGTGGTTTAACAGGTGGCTTAACTGCAAAATTAGAGAGTAGTGGCATTGAGTTTCTTGAATACTCAGGATCGGAAAATTTATTAAAAAATGTCAAAATTGAAAAAATTGATTTTAATGATGATTCAAAAGATGATGAAGAATTTGATTATAATGACGATCCAAAAGATGAGGACTTTGTTGTTGAGAAAGAAGAAGAAGATAATGAAAATGAAATTGAAGAAAATGAAGATAAAAAAAACTTATTGGACTGCAGTGAAGATATAGGAATTGAAAAACCAAATCCAAAAAATAAACGTAGAAATTTAACTTCATGTCCGGTTTGTAATAAAACCTTTGATCGTAAATATCGTTTAGCACGTCATTTAAATGTTCATGATCCGAAAAAACCTTATGAATGTGATTATGATCTCTGCAAAATACGTTTTCAAACAGAACATGGCTTAAAACGACATAAATTATCCCATATATTGATAGATACACCGAGTACAAAAAAAGTAAATGAGTTTTATCAATGTCCTGATTGTCCGAGGAAATTTGAAAAAATCGAATCTTTATCATCACACAGGTAATAGTTGAATAAAAAAAAAAAAAATTTTAAATGTTTCTTTATATTTTAGACGTATGCACAAAAAAGGTTTATCAGAAGAAAAATTTGAATGCAAAATTTGTTTAAAGGTTGCTATATTTTTATATTTTAAAGGTTGCTATATTTTTATCTAATATATAAAATTTCCATGTCACAATGTTAGTTACCTTACTCCTCCGAAACGGCTTTACCGATTTTTACCAAATTTTTTATGCGTATTCAGTAGGTCTGAGAATCGGCTACTATCTATTTTCCATACCCCAGGGACCTCCCCCCCGGGGGCGGACTTCAAAAGTTCGTCCGATTTCATTTAAATTTTTTGCGTAAAAAGAGGAAGTGATTACACACAATTTCCGTAACAAAAAATTTTTTGACCTCCTACCCAGGAACCTCCTACCCAGGGACTTCCCATTGGGGCGGATTTTAAAAGTTCGTCCGATTTCATTCAAATTTAATATGTAAAAAGAAGAACTGATTACACACAATTTCGTAACAAAAAATTTGTTGACCTCCTACCCAGGGACCTCACCTGGGGGCGGACTTTAAAAGTTCGTCCGATTTCATTCAAATTTGGCATGTAAAAAGAGGAAATTACTACACACAAATTTCGTACCAAAAAATTTATTGACCTCCTACCCTAGGGAAGGATTTCAAATGTTTGTCCGATTTCATTTAAATTTGGTACATAAAAATGATTAAACACACGAATTTCGTAACAAAAAATTTGGCCCCCTCTTCGAATATATAGAAATCAATTTCTTTATTACTAATAACTACAAAATATTAAAAACTAAACCACTAAACCGATCGTTTCGAAATTTACACCGTCTCTTTGTCTCGGGATCGTTATAGGCTATTTTAAATTTGAATGGCACCCTACCCAGAAATCCCTCTGCAAAAGTTCTTCCGATTTCATTCATAAAAAGAGGAAATGGATAAAAACACAAATTTGGTTTGGTTTGGAAACCTGTTTAAGGGAAGGATATCATTCTTAGATATTTTCCCAAATTTATAAAATAACTAGCTCTTATAATTGTTCATCAATCTGACAACAAAAATTTCACTTAAAACGTGTGTTCCACAACAACGTGTGTGCGGGTACAGCTAGTATTTTATATATTATATCGGAACATCATATTTATTTAGATAGAAAATTTGAGTTTTTAAAAATTAAAATTATTATTAACTTAATAACGAATTATTTTGTAAAATGCTTTTAGGTGTTCGCTAAAAGGCATTTGCTGAGAAGACATTCCGAAACGCATGAAGAAAATAAACATTGGAAATGCGAATTATGTAATAAAAGTTTTGCCCTTAAATCGAAGGTATTATTTCTAGTTATTTTATTATTAAATTTCTGCTTATGCTTATTCACTTTTTATTAGTTTATGGAACATAATATGATATCACATCAAGGTTTAAAACCGTTTACTTGTACAACATGTCATAAAGGTTTCACACAATCGTATACATTAAAAGGTATTTTTTGTAAAATTAGTAGGATTTCGAAAATTTTAAAATATTTTAATCATTAGAACACATGCGGATTCATTCTCGAGAAAAACCTTTTCTGTGCAACGAATGTGGTAAAAGGTTTAATAATTCAAGTAATTTACGTCAGCATGTCGATAGGCATAAAGGTAACTATAAAATAATGTACTCAAACATTAATTAAAATACAATTTACAGTACATAAAATAATCCGAAATAGATTTTTTAAACCTAACTATGGCTTTTGATTATGAAACGATGTTGTGAAATTTTCACAAATATCAATTACCCAAAAAAAATGTTTACAAAGAACACATGAAAATAAATGCAAAAGCACATCCTGTATTTGTTTTGTTCTATATTTCAGGAATAAAACGTTTTGTATGTAACCAATGTCCATCAAGGTTTGTTGATAAGGGATCTTTAAATTCGCATATGATAACGCATACTGGTAATTATATAATTTGTTTTCATTTTTAATTATTATCTCTTAACTTTAAGAATTTCGTTATTTTAGGTGAAAAGCCTTATTTCTGTGATATATGTAGTTCCAGTTTCACTAAAGGATATTCCTTGGTAAAACATAAGAGAATACACACTGGCGAACGACCTTTTGCCTGTCCCAGTTGTCCTATGAGGTATAAATTATTATTTCATCTTAATACTTTAAATGAAGTTTAAATCAATTTATTTTTTAGGTTTATTTCATCTAATCATTTAAAAAGGCACAACCGCATACACACTGGGGAAAAACCTTATGTAATTACTTATTTATTAGATGCTTTTTATTGAAGTTGTTTTTGTCATGGTGAACGCTTTTTAAAATAGTTCGAACATTTAATATCAAGACCTTGCAAGAATAAATTCTTATTTTTAACTTTTTATGGATCTTCGATAGAAAGCATCTTTCTTAAAAAAATTTTTTTACTTATATTTTTTAAAAATTTAAATCATATTTTCAATATTTGAAATAAAAAATATTTGCTTGATTAAACAGTTTTTATGTTTTTGCAACTGGAATTAATCAATTTATTTTATATTAAAGTCATTATTAATCGAATAACATTTTATTTAATTTTTTTTCGAAGAAATGTACATTCTGTGAACGAGCGTTTTCTCAAAGTAATGATTTAGTGAAGCATTTACGTTCACATGTTGGAGAAAAGGTTTTTTAATAAAAAAAAATTAAAAATCTAAACTTAACTTAGTTTTATTTTAGGTGTATCAATGTAAATTGTGCCCAAGTGCGTTTAGATTGCATTTTGAGTTAAGAAAACATCAACAAGAGCATTTCAAACAAAATGATGAATCGGCTGTTAATGATTTTCAAGTGATAAATTCATTGAATGCTCAGCTTTTTTTAAAAGCTGCAACTGATACTGAAAAATGTTGATTTACAAATAAATAGTGTTTTATAATCTGCAGTTTTTTTTTCTCTCAATCTTCTGTATTGGTTTGCTGTCTCAGAACAAAGAAATTCTGATGAAAATTTTTTTCGACTAAATAATAATTATGTGTGTAAGAATGAATATTTTTGATAGTTTTGAATAAAATTTAAAGAGATTGTCTTGAATAAACATGAAAAGTATAAACATCAACGTGGAAAGGAAAAAGTAAAATTAATGAATGTAAAATTATTAAACGTAAAATTAATTCAAACATTTCATCCCAGCGGATATTTCGGGGAATGGAAGAATAGTTCTTAACTTTTGGCATCTAAACATTATCAAAATGATCTGCATATAAATTCATTGAAGTTCTTAACCATTTTTATAAACGTGGTTTCACTTTTAGATCTCTTAAAATTTAATGCTTTTAAATTAAAACAGGATTTTGTATCTGTATGTATAAATTTTGGGTTTCTAGCTCTGTTTTGTGTATTTCAAAGTAAAACATATGTTTTGTATACAATAAAAATAAATGAACACTGATTGAAAAAAATAACCAGTTCTTTTATTAAAAATGTTGGTAGCTGGTTAGTTATAATCGAATCTTGCACTTATGTCATTTTTGCTCAAATTTTACTCTCTTTGAAACATCAGATCTTAAAGGCGTCTTTTCTTTTTAAGCAAAAGCGTATATTTAAAGATGTTTAGTTGTTTTAAACGAAAAGAGGAAACGAGTTTTTTTCAGTTAATCCAATTACAGTAATCTTTCTTCACTTCTAGAAAGATTATTATTTAGCAGATTGTATTGTTCACGAACGTTTTCTCTTACTAATAATGAGTCCATTAAATTATAATTGTTAATAAAGGAAAACATCTTTAAAAAAACGTTCTTTTCATGGATTATACTGGTAAATTCGTAAAATAATACAATATACTTAATTTTTATTTTAAATTACAATTTATTACAAAAAATTTATAATTATTGTACAATGTTTTCTTTTAATTTTAGTTTGAAAGATATATATTATAATAATTTTATTTTACAAGCAATATTTTCCACATAATTAGAATATTAATTGTATAAAGAAAATAGTCAGAAAAGTAGGGAACAGCTTTTCATTAATGATTTTTGGAAGACAATAATCAATAACACAGTTCTAATTTAATAATTAAATAAAAGTTAAAAATAAAAAACTTGTCTCAGTAATTTCACAAAACCATTTTTTTTTATTATGCCATCAAATAATTTATTCGTTATTATTTTGGATACAATAGATATGCATATATATTTATTTTCTCCTTTTTTTTATCACCATAATTATTCAGTTGAATCGAATCAACCTGCATAAAAAATATCCGAAAATATATTTTTCTTAAAGTTCTAAACTCTCTTATTTTTTACTTGATGATAGAATACACCAAAATAGATACTGTCCTAAGTCAACAAGTAACAAAAATCACAACGCCAAAACTAGAGAGTAAGAGACATCTTAAACGTATATATTATTTTCTTTAAACTATTTAAAAACAAATTTGATATTTAAATTAATAAAAATAATAATATTCACTTAAAGATTTAAAAAAGTATTATGTAAAAAAAAGTTTGATAAAAATTTGTTAAAGTCCACATAAAGAGTTCATGAATAATAAAATCGGTACTTCAAAAATCTTGATCCCATCCAGTTATATCATCTGGTGGTGGTCCATCTGGATCTGGCGGATAGTCATCAAAATTACTAGTATCTATAACTGTATTGACAACAGGGAATATTGGAGGTTCTAAGCTTCGATTACGTAAACCTTCCCAATAAAATCCATCAAACCATCTAAAAAATTTGTATATAATTTTAAGATTGTGATTCGTTGATTAAAAATAAAATTGAGGAAATTACTCTCGTTTCAAAATTATTGTCACGAACATAACGCAAAAGGATCTATTGTATTTTTTGAAACCGTTCCATGTTAATGGAAAAATTGCTAGAACTATAACGTTAATTTCGTTGAATAAAAAATGTATTTAAGTAATTTATAGAAGGGAAAAATAATGAATTCTGAATGTAGATTTAAATTAAATAAAAAATATGAAGTTATTATAGCTTAGAAGTCTTCAAATTCGAATGCAACATCAACGTAACATGTAATGGAATTTAAAAAAATAGATGGAAACGACTTTATACAAATTTTTTTCGCTGCGCAAAAGTGTTCGAAAGACTCCGTTAATAATCTTACTTATGTTTTTGTATTTCACTTATTCCACCACGTTGATAACCTAAACGTTCAGCTGGATTATCACGACATAATTTTTTAATTAAATTGCTAGCATTTCTTGTGATATTTCGGGGAAATTCGATTGCATCAATGCCCTTTAAGATAATGTTATAAGTCCGCATTGGATCAGAACCAGTAAATGGAGGGGTGCCTGTTATTAAACAATTTATATAATTAGTTAGTTAATATTTTTTAAAAGAAATCTATAAAATAGGAATTAAATTTCTTATACCTGTCAGTAATTCAAACATAAGTACACCTAATGACCAATAATCAGCACTTATATCATGACCTCGATTTAAAATGACTTCTGGTGCAACATATTCCGGTGTACCACAAAATGTCCATGTTTTTCGACCGCTTTGTAATTTCTTTGCAAAACCAAAATCAACTAGTTTAACATAACCTTTTTCATCCAAAAGCAAATTTTCTGGTTTTAAGTCACGATAAATAATATTTCTTGAATGTAAATAATCGAATGCTTCGACAACGCAAGCTGTATAAAATCTTGTAGTCGGATCATCGAAATGACCTTTGTCACGCAAAATAGTCCAAAGTTCCCCACCCAAACAGCTCTCCATTAACATATATAAATATTTACGATCTTTGAACGTTTTAAATAATTTCACAATAAATTGGCAATTTGCTTCGCCCATGATTTCTTTTTCTGACATTATATGCTGCTGTTGACGAGTTTCTACAATTTGAGCTTTCTTCATTTGTTTCAAGGCAAACGCACGTGACGAATCACTATGAATTTGTACAAGTTCTACTCGACCAAAACCACCAACACCTAACGTTGCTATAACACGTAGATCTGCCAATTTGACTTCCCTAAATTCTTCATTGATTCTACATAAGAATAATAATTTTATGAATTAATAAATTGCTCTAATTATTTTATAACAGAAAATGTACAGATCAAATATGTTAATCGACAAGCGTCATGTGTCATGAAATTGGAAGGTACGATTCTCTCTTCAGTATAAGTTTCTCCATTGTCCACTTGTCTCATTGAAATAAGAATTTATTTTAAATAAGAATACTTACTTCTTTCGTTCTACAGTTCCCTCATCATCGTAACGATGTCTAATTTCATCTAAATTCGATATCAATTGATTAAATGTTTCACGATCAATAACCAAACATGTTACTCCTTCTGGTGAATCACAAATAATATTTGCTGTACGCAAATCATCGCTAAAAAAAAATAAGTTAATATCAATTAAAATACATTAACACTTAGTTCTTTTTTAAACAATAATTGTTTACCCTTGTAATGCTTTTTCACCAAAGAAATCACCTTTACCCAATTGACGAATAAATTTCTCTTCTTCAGTATCATTTAGTCGAATTGTAACTCGTACAGTTCCCTTTGAAATTATAAAGAATGTATCGCCCCGGGCTCCTTGACGTACAATATAATCACCCTGTTGATAATATGTCTCTTCTAAAACATCAGAAATTCGAATCAAAGTATCTTCCGGTAAATTTTTGAATATTGGTACACTGAAAATATGTAAAAAAGATCTCAATAATTCATAACATAATTTTTGAAAATTATTGAGTAGAAATGAAGTAAAATGTTTTGTGAATTTCATAAATAAAAAAAAAAATAAAATATATGTAGATTTATAAATAAATAATGAATATATATTTTGTAATAGTCTTTTTGATGGAATGATTTGATAAGTTTGATTATTTGATCAATTAATCCAAACGAAGAAACATCTTTTATTTTCAAGCTTAGTCAACAGGATATAGATGTCGATAAGAAAGTTTGTACATATATGTACATATATTATAGTGTACGTACATATTAGTTTTTTTTATCAGTTAAGCATTTTAAATGTGAGCTTAATACAGAATATCGATATTAAATCCATTTTTCATGCATGGAAAATTAAATAAAGTAAACTTATTTTTACAATAACTTATATTATATTAAGATTTTGCTCAATTATTTTGCAATTATAAAAATAATGAAGAATCAGTTATGATTTAAAAAGAATTTCATATTGTCTAATTCAATATCTATATAGTCAATTATTATTTAATTTATTGACATGCCAACTAATAATTATTATTAATTTTAAACAAAAAAAAATCATAGAAACGATATTATACAAATGAACATTATGTATATAGAAACATGCAAAACTCAATTAATATCCATGAGTAAGTGTCAGAAAATGGGAATGGAATGCAATTCATTAAATTTCTCTTCAAAATCCATATGAGTTTTTCAACAAGCACATATTGTTGTAAGTATATATTGTGCATAAATTCATATGTATAGATACACCACTATACATAATTATTATGAGGTAATTTGAAAAAATTTGATTAAATGTTTTTTTTTTAAAGTAATTTTTTTATTTTATTAATGGTCATTTCTTTTTTTCTTTTTTAATTCATTTTTATGCACTAATTAAAGTGTTAATAATAATAATGGTTTATTTCCAAAATGAGCAAATTAATCTAAAAATTAGTATTTTAAGTCTAAATCGTGCTGGAAGCAATAATAGTGAACCAACTTCAATGTTTCACAAATAATAATAATATATTACACATACTATGCAACTGGGCGAGATAATATTCCTTAAGCTTCGAGAAATGAAATATTTGTTATAATTTTGATATGAATTTTTTATTACGTACATAATGTACATCAAAAAACCATAAAATAAATTTTTTGCAATCAAAATTTACATAAAATGTAACGAGTAAAAAAATAAATTATAATTCTTATTTTTTTTTTGTTAATTTTAAAAGTGAATCTGATATTGCATCAAAATATTTTTATTGTACTGTGAAATAAAAACGCGGGCTATAAAAGAAATTGGCGCGGAAACATTAATGTAAACATAATTAAAAAAAAATATATATATAAATATAAATAAATTAGCAAACATCATAACGTGTGCATAAGAAACCTGCTTCTAAGCCGATAACACGCAACTTTCACTGTTATTATTTTTATGTTAATATAATAATATATAAAATATTTAACTTGGTTTTTTTGGTTTTCAAAAAATGCGTAAGCGATTTCGTAAGTAAGTTCATTATATTTAATGCGTAATGCTTAACTGAAAAAAAAGCTATTTAATCATAAAATTTGAACCCTTTTGTATTACATCTGTAACATTTAATATTTATAAATAAATATATTATAAATTTCTATGTTGGGGTCCAAATAAATATTGGGTTTTCTTAGCGTTTACATTTAAACGTGGCTTTATATACAATTAAATACTTAAATTATATTTTTAGATTTTAGTTTTCTTCTGGTAAGATTTAAATTTTAAATTAATAATATGCTTCATCAATTCTGAATATCATATAATTTGAAACTATACATTGAACGACGTAAAAATTTTATTGCAAGTAAAACTGCAATTAATTTAACCCATGCATCTAAATTTTAAAACTAGATATTTAACAATTTATTTTCACTAAAGAGCTATCAAGTTTTGACCGCTATTTACCATTTTTCGTTAAACAAAAACTACATAATTTTCGACTAAAAAAAGTTGTTATTATGAAATGTGTTATTGAAAAAGAAAAATTTAGATCTTCCACCTAATAAGTTTATTTATATGAATATTTTAAGTATTTGGGGAAATTTTGGATTGGAAATTTATGAAAATTTTTCTAGAAACAAACAACATCAACTCCGGTGTACCCCAAGGGCAGTGATGGATTTACGAATAGGCACACTAGGCTTAAGCCTAGGGTGGCAAAATTTAATGGGCGGCAAAATTTAATAAAAAAAAATTTTCGGACTTTAAAATAGTATAAAACATTTTAGAATCGGTTAAGGCTAAGAGCTCAAAATCTCCTCAAACTAATTTTTATGTCATGTTGAAGTTGAATTTGTATTTTTTTTAATGTGTTTTTTCCGATATTTTTTTAATAGTGCCTAGAGGCGGCAAATGTGTAAATCCGCCCCTGCCCAAGGGTGTGTTCTCTCACCAACCCTCTTTCTAATTTTCATTAATGATCTTCTGCAATCTACTCTAAACCCTATCCACAGCTTCGCCGATGACAGTAACTTGGTAGCAAGCTACGATTTTATTAATAGGAAATCAGCGTACTCAAATGTTTAAAAATTTCCAATGGCTTTTAGAAATAATCTCTGAAAATACACAATACAAAAATTTTTTTAATCCAGTTTAATTTATCCATTCCATAATATCTCTGGGAAAATAAAATAAATTTAACATATTATTATTAATTTTAATTTGTAGATGATCATGCTAATAACCTCATCGTATACACATTTAAAAAAAAAGTTACCCAAAGTGGGTAGTCGAAAACTCTTGTTTTTCCAGATTCCTTTATTTAGGAAATTAAATAATTTCCATTTACATTGTAAATAATCATTAAAATTTTAATTTTCTTTTAATACGGGTATCTATAATTTTAATTAATTCGTTTATTTTCCTTTTTTTGATATACATATTTGTTATTAATATCTAAAGATATTAATATATATTCAATATATATTCAACTAGAGATTACAAGCCCCTTTTAAATTGACATAACATAACTTTAATTAATGCTAATACCTTTTAAGTTATGTCATCTCTCCACTACCGTATTTAAACTTGAAGCCCTTGTAAATCATTATAATTTGAAAGTTAAGAAATAAAATCTATATGTTTATGTACAAACATTATTATGTTCTTATGTAAACTATATTTTTTTCCAATTAGGATTATTATTTGTATAAAATTTATGGTCCGTAGAATTAATACAAATTTGAGCATTTCTATTGAAAAACGGCACCTTAGTAACGTAAAAAAAAAAAATTTAGATACTTATAATATTATAAAATCTTTTCTTTTATTTCGTTTTATTTATTTAAAAACTGCAATACAATTTATTTTTAAAATTCGAATAAATAAAAATAAAAGTTATATTTTTCTTTTTAATTATTAACTTTTACTTTATGCTACTTCAAATTTAGAAAATGAATTAATACAAATAAAAAGAAAGAAAATTGTTTATTTTGACTTCTACTTGATATATTTTCTTTTTATCTTCTTCTTTGATAAAGAATTCACGATTTTCATGTTAAAAAAAAAAATTGTGTTCCATCATGACATCGTTATTAGAAAACAATTTTTATTACCATATTTCTTTGCTTATAAAGGTGATATTTATTGCCTTTTTGATTTACACCTTTATGGGATTTTAACAAGATTTATTAAAATATATCAATTTTTTTTAAAGACTTTCTTTTTTTTTTTGTTTTTATTGGTTATAAATAAACGATTCATTTGTGAAAATGATTTAGCATATTGCTGTTATTAAAAGACCATGACAATTTGATTTAACATTAAATAAAAATTGTTAAATTTAACTAAAAAATTTTTTTTTTTGAAAATTAATGTAAAAGGGATAAATTTACGATATTTATTTTTATGCTATAAAGATACCTGTACATTGAGAGAATGTACATGATTATATTTTTTAGAAGTACATATCGTCTACTGGGAAATGAAACAACGTATGACATGTATACGTCATTATTTGACAATAGCACCATTCGATTCCTCGTACTCGATTTTATAAGTACAACTACTTTGCAATATTCTTAATGTTAATTAAAATGTGTTTTTTAGATGAAAATTGTACGCTACTTGATATTTTTTCATACGTTTTTTTTAATTTTCAAATCTTTAAATTTAAATTACTCGAAACTATACTTTTCATTATACGTTGTTTCATTTCTGAGCAGGCGATATATACAAAATATTAATAAGAAAATTTTAGGAAAATTCTTAGGTAATTGCAAAGTACCAAATAAATAATAAATAAAGAGGAGTGTTTGAAAAAAAAACCTATAAATAAATTCACGTTTTTTCTTCTAATTAAAAAATAATTTATAATAATAAAAAAAAAAATAGTTTTCTACTGAACAATGTTGTGATTTTACCTAACATAAGATATTTTAAATTCAATTTTTACAAATTTATAATACTGTGGTAAAACCAAATTTTACTATATAATAAGATAAAATATATATTATATAGGTATTTGCATTTTTTTTAAATGCAATAAAAACAAAAGACTTAAGAGACAAACTTTTCTTTTAAATAATAGTAATTGGTCATTATTATATAATAAATTTTATTTTTATTCAAAATTATTTGATATTCATTTAATGCCAAAAATAAAATATTCGTGATTTTATTTAATTGTTAGAAATTCCTATTTCAAAATAAGGAATATAAATTAATATGGTGAATAAATATAAGAATAATAATATGAGCTTCATAATAATTCAATGAATTTTTTATGTGCAGTTTTGTGGAACTGTGATTATTTCAAAAGTTTGATGATTTTCCTGAAATAATTTAACTTTTTTTTTTTTTTCAAATTACCTTTTTAGGAAATCTGTGTATTCGGCTTGGCGTATTAAGCCGGTTCTCATCATTATGGTTTGGAAGCATTGTCGTTCGATTGCCCATAATTTACAATCAGTGATAGCTGTTATTGTAGCTGTTCGTTGACAATTATATAAAATTGCTAATTCACCAAGCACTTTAGCACCAGATAATGTTGACAAATATTTTCCTTCACGTGATACTTCAACCCGACCTTCTGTAATTTTGAAAAAAAAAAAAAAATTGTATTAAATAAAATATGAATGTATTATATAACATGTTTATAAAAATTTCTAATAAAATTTATTATAATTGACACAACGATCGAATGAACTTATTATCTCCATCGAACTGCTGGATCGATTTCGACGGCCCAAGAAATGAGCCTTGTCTTAAAATCGGTCCAGTTGTTTCGAAGGACATATACATATGCATTTGTTTTTTTTTTTGTAATAGAAAACAAATTATAGATAATTTTGATTAAATTTACCTTAAAATATGCAATTGAAATTTATAATTTTTTTAAAATTGAAAAATCAATAATGATTATTTATTAATATTAATTTTATCTCGATAGTCTGTTTGTATTTGTATTGTAATCAATCGTCTTGTGTATATTTTAGATACAATATTTATAATATTAAACTATTTATGTATACTTGGTGAATTCTATTACAGTAATTGTAATACAAAACTCTTAAAAGTCATCCTGCAATAATTTTAAAATTTACTTTTTAACAATGGAACTCGTTACTACAATATTAAATTACAAATTTTTTTTTATGGAAAATTTATTATTCGTGCAACTATTCTTCTATAAATATTGAATAACGACTAGATGTTACTTTTTTAAAAGGAAATATTTCATAATATTTCATCTTTTTTTTTTATGTGAAAATATAGTGTTTTTTTTTTCGTCTTATATGCAAATAAAGAAATATACATAAAATATTTTTTTCTTTTTATGCTGTGTTCTGTGAAAGGTTGTAATTGCATTAATGAAAAAGAATATTATTTGTAACATGGTATTATTGGAGAAGGCCATTTAATAATAATAAAAAAAAAACATTGATTAATATTTATCTGGATAAAAAAAAAATATTTAATTCACTAATAATATGAATTAAGCATATTATGTTGTACACCCATAGTATATATTTGTTGTTATTAAAATATGAATAACAAAAAAAAATTTGTTTTGTAGTGCGTTTCAAAATATTATTCCATGAAAACGCAATTGTTACAAAATTAGCTGTCATTATATGAATTAAAAATGTAATAGTTATAATTTGAGAATGTTAATTTAAAAGATGCTAGTTGACGCATAGTTTTAAGTTATTTTCAGAGAATATCGTTGCTTCATTTTCATAACTTTGATTATATGATTATTTAAGAATTGGGAAAATAAAAAGATGCATTCGACTGTAGGATAAGGAACTTATTATTCCAAGTAGCCAAATTTCACTCCTAACACACATCCATAAGTCAAACTATATACTGTGAACTATTGGCTTGTTCTCACAAGATTGCCGTTTTTTTTAACCTTTTTGAACTAGGCTGTGTTCTGTGTTTTATTCTATTAGTATTTGAACCATTATTTACTGATTCTTGCATTTATTTATTTTTCTGAACACAAATACGTTGTTGGCCTAATTTCATCATAAATAAGAGGACCGTTTTAAATTAAACTGTATTTGTTGTACTCATATTAATATTAGTGAATTATTGTGGAATTTCTACAAGTTGTGAGAAATCTCGTTTTTCATTACAAAATCAGTAAACATAATATTTAAAGTACACGAGATTCTTCTTATTTTTAAAACTATGTAATTAATTGTAATATAATAATTATTATCATTTAAAAATAAATTAAAAATATTTTTAACTATTTTATTCAATTTTATTTAATGATGTTGTGTGTTTAAAAGCGTGTGTAAGTAAACTATATATAACATTATGGATATACTATATTATAATCAATAAAATTTTGTTCCAAATCCCAAATTATTATTTTAAGATATTTCTCTAACTAAATATTCGATCAAGATCAACTATAGGCCTTCACCCGAAAAATTTTTTTACAGCAGTGATATTTACAATACACGCTCTGGAACGTGTATTTTAAATTCAGAACAACAAAATACATTAGAAATTTGAAAATTAGTATTCCTAATTCTTTTCGGGTGAAGGGCTTATAATAAAATTAAAAATTATAAAGTCTAAAAATTATTAGAAAAATGCTAAATACCAAATCTGATTTACAATAAACCGCTTTTTTAAATTTACCACTCCGAAATATTTTTTTAAACATCTTTCGGTTGCTGTCTTTTTTTTATCAATAATAAGTTCGAGAAATGTATCGAGAACAAAAATAATTACTATTCTATTAAACATTGATTTTGATAAAATGCTTTTTGATTTTTATTAATACCACCCATGTAAAAAAGGAGTTAGAGATTAACACACAGTGAAAATAAATAGATAGTTTTTAGAAAAAGCAAAAAAAAAAAAAAATTATGACGACAAAATTTTTTTCCAGAGAAAATGCATCGGTCATTGGACGCATTTTATTGAGTTAACACCTTAATCGCACATTCTTGTCAGGTTTAACGAGACATAGGACTAATTAGGAGAGAAATTTTTTTTTTTTACATAAATTTTTATTTTTACTCTGCATTTTAGATATATGATGGAAAATTTTAAGTGAATTATAAAATTTTATTAAACAGTTTAGTCTTGAAAGTGGAAAGGTTTTTGATCTTTTATATATATTTATGTAGAAAAAATATATGAAAAAATTTCAATTACTTTTATTTGCACCATTTAGTTATCTATTTTTTTTTTTCACATTATATTTTATAGTTATTAGAATTATCTGAATTAGTTATGAAAAAGTCTAGAAATATGGCATACTCGATTACAATTTGATTATACTACTTCAGTTATATCACAACAAACAGGAGGAAATTAAAAGGAAAGAGATTTAGATTTAGGGATTGATTGTAAATATAGCGGAATAAAAAGGTTCCACATTTCAAGATGCGATTAATTATAAAATTTAACCTCATATTGTTATTTAGATGAAGAAATTTTTGAGGTCAAGCCAATTCGTTACAGACAAAACATGTGTAGTTGTTTGCGCTTGTTACATGATTAATTGTTGTCTAAAAGATCTTAAAAAAAATTTAAGTGTATAATAAATATAATAAAGTATATATTATTTGTATCGAATATTTAAGTAAATCAATAAAATGAGACGTTTAGAATAATTCAACTTAATTAAGAAAAATCGCAATCAATATTTTGAAATTTATAAACATTTTATGATTGATTGATTTTAATTTTTAAGGTGTATTATTCAATTTGAAATAACTATTGATCATTTTCAATTATACTACGTAGAGACTATACATATATATAAAAAAAAAATTATAAAATAATATTTACTTGATATTTTATACACACCATAAAATACCAGCAAATGAAGATTAATTGAAAATTATGAAAAATTTTCTATGTAATAAATTTCGTAATTTCTTTTTAATATTAATTTTAAATTTTACACTTAAGCCTATCTAAAAAAAAATTTATTTTTTTTGTTAATGTTTCGGTCATGAAGCTTAGTAAATTATTGATTGATATTGACATGAGATTATAAAGAAAGATAATAGGAATTTTAAAATCACTATATTGAATTAGATCAATTGGATAGATATTTTTTAGACAAAAATTTACAATTAAAATATTGATTTGAATAAATAAAAAGTCTAGGATAAAACCGTAGCTCAGACTCAAAGTATAAAAAATCATTTAAAATATGAATCTTTAGTTTATCTTATTTTTCTTGATATCGAAACCGTATTGCTGGATCCATCACACCTCGTCCACTGAGAAAAAGCCATATAGAAAATAATAATTATATCTCCCATTTTAAATGTTAATGAACTTTATTTGTTTCGACAACAAAAAATCGTTTGCATTGCAAAACATTTTCTGGAAATTAAAATAAAACATGAAAATAAAACTATGGTTTATTCTCCGACCACAATGTGGGTAAACGTTAAAGAAAATTAATAGTATTTTTAATTTTTTATGCAAATTATATCTAGGCGTACATAGAATAAAAATAATATGTATATGGTTTAATAGAGAAATCAAAGATTTTATTATTTTCAGATTTATTTTACTATTCAAAAGAATTAATTTATTTAAGAGGGAAGTCTTAACATAATAAATTATTTTCATAGAATAGGGAATCTAATAACGATACGATGTAATTGGAGTGAAATAATTTGAATATAGGAAACAGAATTAATGTGAATAATTTAATTTCAATAAATGCATAAAACATATCAATAATGTCATGATGCCGAACTGTAGTTTTGTTATTAAAAAGTATAAGTTTTGAATAAATTTTTTATGCTAAAAATTAAAGTATGTATATCATTTATATACAGTTCTAGATAGAAGAAAATTTCATGAACTTAATGAATTCAAAATTTTTGACAACAATTTTGGATAAATCTAATTCCTAGTTAATAGTTGTTTCCAATATGATTCTGTTGTTATGTGACTACTAAAACAACTTTGTAGTGTACATTTAGTAAAAAAGAAAACTATTTTTCTAGACCAAAGTAGAATATTAGAACCCAATTAGGAAATATTAAGATTAAGTAGATTATTCAAAGTATGCAAAACTCATTAGAATAAATTAATAATAATTTTTTTTTTTAAGTTTTTATCTTATGAACTTAATTTAAAAATTTAATTAAAAAAACAAAATAATAATTATCTAGCAGCTACATCAGCATATATTTTGTTTTTTTTTCGCTATATAATTCTAAATCTTGCATATTATGAAAAAAAAATTACACAAAATACATGAAATTAGAAAAAAACATACATAAATGCAATATTACACGAAATGCATTAAAAATTATAAATTTATTATTTGTTATTATGCAATTGATTCTGATATTAATATTTTTTCGATATCACTAACATAACGTATAATAGGTGTGTTCCAAATTTTTCGATTTTATTTTTCTTAATAAACCTATGTTCAAAACGTACATGAATATAGAAGTGCATATTTTTCTTTTTTGCAGCTTAACTATAATTTCAGTGCAACTAAAAATTATTCATAACATTTTGGTATATTATGGTTAATCAATGAATAAAATCGTTTTATTTTTTTGCGGTAAATATTGCGATAGGTCACATCAAAGACCTCTCACAGAATTTAGTAAAATTGTAGGCAACATTTAAAAATGATATTTTCAACATTGTATATTTGAAAGATAAATAAATACAATTTTTTAAGGTTGTATGTTGAATAAAAAAAAGGCACAGTGCTAAATTAACGTGAATAAATATATTTTAAATATACATTTCTGTAGACAATCTTAAAACTAAACAATATACGAAAATTTGCAATAATTCTCATTTGAAATGTTCCCATCTATAAAAGTTGACATATCTTTGCTGATGTTTGATTTTTGTGTAAAAGAAAACAGAATTATGGAATTGACTAAACAAAACTGTTGACCTAAAACTATTTTATTACCTCTGACACTAAGTACGATTTAAAGAAATATGGCTAGTTATAAATGTTTTCTAATTTAAAAAATAAAGAAAACTTTTCAATTCTATAACACATTTGACTATTGACTATTTCGATGATAATAAGATTTTGACAACCTTTATTGAAAAAAATTTCGATGTACGTAGTTAGTTCAGGCAATATTTTAATCCATCAAACGACAAAACGACAACTTCATTTTCAAATCTTAATTTGTGTACCATGGAAATAGTCAAAGCTTATTCTTTTCCCACAGAGTTAAAAATTATGTACAAAATAAATACTACAATAATAAACTCTCAACTAAACCACATAGGAATTATAACTATAAAGTATATGGAATGAATATATTTAAAAATAAAATCAAAGAATATCTTCCTTTTTTGTTTATAAACAATATTTTTATATTATTATATAAAATTATGGGTTTTAAAAATAATTTAAATTTATTACCAAACATTATTTTCCGATTCATTTCAAAACTCCCCTACCGATTATTTTCGTAGTGGTTTTTAATATATAAATATTATGAAAACCATAATTATGTGATAATTTTTTTTCTTACTTACTTTCTTTTTTTTTTAACTAACTTACATTTTTATATATACTATATATGGATTTTAAACAAAATTAAATTTATTAAAGAGTATATTATTTAAAATATTGATAAATTAAAATAAAAATTATTATTTTTTTTTTTGTTAATTTTCACACGGAATGAGAAATACCAGAAATTAAACTAATAAAATATGAAAATAAGAGTGTCTTAGCAAAGTATAATGGAAAAAATTATGAAAATTTTTCCACGTTTATGTCATTTTAAAATAAAATTTTTTAATTCCTTCCCGGTCTTTGTTTTTTTTTTTTGATTTTTAATAACACTGACATCTTCAACTGAACATATTGCAATAATCACGATAATGACATATACGAATTAAAGATATCTGGCTTATTCTAAATTTAAATATAATCTAATATAATTATGTGTATCTTGTTTAAAACTATTTAATAATTTTTATGTATACATAGATTAGTTATAGTTTCTCAGCTATCTTTTTTTGATGTTTCTTTTATTTGTAATTAATGTATGTATGTATAAATAGTATTTTTAATTTGTTTTTTAAGCTTTTTTTTTTATTTTGGTTTTATTTTTAATAATCTAATTCGCAAACAATTATTTATTGTATTTTTAATTTTAAATTTTATCCATGTATTTTAGAAATAAATTTTAAAGCCATAAGTCAAAAATAAATTGAAAATTTTCTCAAAGAAAATAATATGACTCGCCTTAAATATCTTTGGTATATATAGCGTAAACAATTAAATTTTGCATGCATAAAAGACTATGCACAAAAGCATAATAATGTTTGCTTCAAAATATTTATGTTGTACATTTGTTATGCTGTTTTTTTTTATTATAGCAAAAATAATAAAAATAACTAAACTAATTCTAACTTTTTTTTTATAATTTTTTATTTCTCTAGGTGTGGGAGTTTTTTAATTTAAAAATTTTTGAAGCATTATCTAAGCGTTTTTCGCAATTTTTTGACGCCAAAAAATACATTTCCCTTTGTGTAGAAGCTTTGTGATCGTCTTTAAAATGCATAAATGTGTCCAATGAATTTATATTTGAATCGAAAATTTAAATGATTTTTTGATATTCTTCTAAAATTTTATTTCACTAAAATAAATTACAAATATTCTTAAATGAAATTATGATTGTACAAAAAAAAATAATTCGCTAAATGCAGTGTAATAAATAGTTTTCGTTTAATAATTTAATAATCTACGATTTAGCACTTGATTGCTTATATTTCGGCTGAAAGTTATAATCAATAAGTTTACCAAAAAAAATGTATCAAAAATGGTTCTAACAATTTTGAACACATTGTTAATTCTTTCAAGAGTGAAGTTATTTATATCTAATTATTTTTATTTGTACTACAGGGTGTGCGTTTATGCGAATGTTTACCGCACTGTATATAATCAAACTTATATTTTTAATTAATTTTATAAAAAAAAAGAAGAAAAAAAATTCATAGGTACTACATAAATATATCACAATTCATTCTTTTAATATAAGATTTAATAACTTTCGCCCATGAACAAAAGGTTTCTAAGTAAATTATTTATTGCCTCAAATTTTTAGCAATTTTAAAAAAGGTTTATATTTCATTGTTAATCGAAATTTTTCACCCATAAATGATTTAAATGTTTTTTGTTTGTTTCTATCTAAAACATTAAATTCTATCAAATTTTTTAAATTATTTATTTTATTGTTAGAATTTTTTTGTTATATTTTTTCTGGGGAGTTAACATAAATAATCTCTAATAATTTTTCATAATAAATTTTTGTATCAAAATTATACGAACAAAATTCGTTGTATAAGACAAATTGTTTATATAAATTTAAGAACTATGGCAATTAAATTATAAGCCCTGTCAATCAATTTTATACGTGTAAATAGAACCTACGATCATATTTGCCACAATTAGGGTTTCCAATTACTCGGCAAAATCAATTAACCGAGTTTTCGAGTATCTTTAAGGAAAATTAACCGAGTACTCGATTAACCGAGTATTTAAAAAAAAATTTATGTTATGTAGTTTATGTTATATTTTTAATTTATAATTAAAGTTATAACATTAATTAAAACATTTTTAAAAAATTAGTACATCAAACGATTCGAAGTTTCCAGTTTGTCGAATAATTTTCAAATTTAAAAGAAGAACCAAAACAATTTTTTTGAAAAGCTTATTTACTTGCTTTCACTAGTTTTGAATTTGGACTGCAATTTTTAAAACAAAAAACCAAAACTATATTTTTTTCAAAGCCTAGTACTTACACAATTTTTTTCAATTTGAGTTCATTTGCCTCTACAAAATTGTTTAAATAATAACCGAGTATTAAAGCCGAAAAACCGATTTTCGAGTAATGTAAAAAACAGGAAAATAACCGAGTAACCGAGTACTCGATAACCGAGTATGGAAACCCTAGCCACAATCATAACACAACTACAACACCATATAAAAGTTTAAATAATAATTGAAATTTTTGACAATTCATTCTATATACATTTTCAATAATGGAATCCCAATTTCTTTTTAAGGTTAATTTCTAAATTAATTTTGTTGAAAAAGAAAAGAAGAAGTTAAAAATTATATGGTTTTTTTTGTATTTTCATTTAAATTATTTATTGAAGATTTATCAAAAAGTAAAGTTAACCTAAAAACATAATTTTTGTTGTTTTCTTTGTGAAAAAAAACAACATAAAAGCTATTATGAACTATATATTTTTCTCTACAAAAATATTCATTAAAGAATTCAAATAAAATACCTTTTTATGTAGAAAAACAAAAAATTAATAAAAGAAACATAAAAACCAATATAAGATGTTGTGTCCAATCAGTTGGAACAAAAAGTTGAAAATCGTGAATTTTTGTTTTCATGATTATCTTAATTTAATTTTTTTATTTTTTATTTTTTTTTTCATATAAAATTAAAGATCTCAATGCTTTTATGTTCTTTTTAAAAACCATAAATATGATTGTCTTTTGCTTTAAATTTTTATTTTTATTTTTTTCAAATCTCATAAGAAAGAACTAAAACATTTATGTATGGTAAAAAAATATCGTCGGCAAGACTGGCAAAACAAATAAGTCTAAATTTTTAACTTTTCGTTGAAGAGACAAAAATTGCAGAACAGTACCTTCATAAGTCGTAAGTAGAATATTGAGCCCATTTACTTTTAATATACCTTAGTCACAACCGCAGGTGCTATAAATATTGTTTAAGGTTCCATCAATACCATTTAGTCATATAGTATGCAAATATAACAATTTTTATTTCTATAGAAAGTTTCGAAAATACTTCCAAATTCAAAATAAAAAAGTATTTAATCATTTTGCTAGTTTCGCCGACGACGAAATATTGTAATCTTGTAAAATTCAATATTTCCCCCGTAGAGGAGCTTGATAATCAGAAATTCTTTTTTTTTTTTCATTATTATTATTGTTATTTTGTTTGGCCTTTCTTGTTCATTTTGTTTATTTTTTAACTTTATAATTTTATATATGTATATGTAAAGTAGAAGTTTGCCTATATATAGTTTTTGCATGAATAATCAAAAGGTCAGATCATATTAAATTGTGAAGTGATCATTCATGCAGATTAAAGAGATTAAGGTGATTTAATCTACATTCAATTACTAAAACTTTTTATAGAATACTCATTAATAATAATGATAATAATAATAATAACAAGAACAAAAAAACACGTACAGGAAATTTAATAGTTGGAAAGAAGAATCATATTTCAAACATCTGTGCGCATACAAATTTTTTTTTTTAATAAAAGTTAACTTCATTAAGTCAGAAAAAGATTTGTTAATGTCAAATTCATGCAACAGAGTTGAAAAGAATTTTTTAAATAAATAATTTTTTTTTCTATTTTCTTGATTAAAGAAATAAAAAAAGTGTTAATGTTATTTTGGTGAAGGTGTGTGTTGCATATATTTGGTTGCATATTAGAAATTATCCGCCTTGGTGTTAAGTTAACGTTAATTAAAAAGTGATGGATAAATATTAAATATTCACATAATAGAAAAGACAAATTTTTTATTTTAAGAATTAATGAAGTAGAAACTAATTAATTTGCAGTTGAACTGTAAAATTTGGAAAGTGTCTCAGCTGCATCGACAATATTGAAGTTATTAATAATATTTATTATGTCAAAAAACTATATTGCCGATCTCTTCAATTTTAAGGAACTGATCAAACTATAATCAAAATTTCTCTTTCATTATCTTTAAAAATGAAATTAGTTCAAAATTTTCAGAATTTTTTTAGAGCAAATTTTTAGAAAGTAAAATTATTATTATTGATTTATTATTGATTTATTATTGCTCCAATAAATTTTTGGATTTGGTTTATAGGTACAATTACAAAATTAATAAAAATTTTAAATTTATATTAATAAAATTCCGCAAAATATATTTAAATTATTATGAACTAGAAATTTAATTGTTTGCGGTTTAAGAATTTATTTTTTTTGTTATGCAGATGCTTTTCTTTATCTTTTTTAACATTATTTAATTAATACAATATATTTTTAATATTTTTCTTAACCTAATTTTAGTATAAAATAAAAAGCTGCGGTTTGACCTGAATCGAAATTTTATTCAATTACATGCAAATAACTTCCTGATGTATAATGTCAACAATATGTTTTTACAATTTCATTGTAAATTTTTTTTTATTTAAAAATGTTTAATATTTATAAATTTCAGTCGTTCAAATTCAGATTAAAATCCTTTATTAGAACTTTTTACAGCAATAATATTTTGATTCCTATTAAATTACATTCCGAGAGCTAATTAATAATTATGGTAAACATGTATAATTCAAATATGATAATTATTCAAACAAAATATCGCTTCTGGACTTAAAATACAATATCCTAAGACAATATAACAAAAATATATGTTATAAAGAAAATCCATTTTAAGTGTTTCATTTGATTAAATTAACTTACCATCACTTGTTTTTCGAACTATTTCTTCTACATCATTATCACCGTTGATTGATAAATTGTCATTATCTTTTAATAAATTACCAGTACGACGTTTTCTTGCATAAGTATGAATTGGCACTATTAAGCGTGGTCTCGGAATACTAAACTGATCATCTGAAGAATTATTCGAAGATGAACTACCAGGATGACGACGTTGTTTTTCATTTGAATCAGATTTCAATTTGTTTGAATTCATTTTCGAGATCATCTCATTATCACCATTTGTGATAACATTCAATGTTGCTAGTCTGGGTATGATGTCTGGATATTTACTTATTTGAATTTCAGACCTAATGTAATTATTTGAATTATTATTTTTTTCATTTATTTGAGTTAAATCTGTTACTGAATTAGATTTTTCTGGAGTTATTCGAGGCAGTGGTCGTTTAGAATTCGAAGTTTTAAACCTAACTGTTGCATGTGATTGGATATTTCGATATTTATCGTAATTAGATTGCCTAGGAGGGGGTAACGGTGGCGGTCCTGTTGGTGGATCCATTGCAACTGATGGTAGTCGAACACTTTTTGCTCTAGTTATTAATTTTGGCTTTGTATTATTAGCTTTCTGAATATTAAGTGCTTTTAATTTTGAGTTCCCTTCATTTTCATTCAAATTAATTTCTTCGAATTGATTCATTTTATCACAGTAATTGGTCCTTGAGTAAGCTGGTGGAGCTTGATAAGGCGGTGGATTAGATTGAAACCGAGGAGACGGTATTGGATAAAAATAATTTTCAACAGATGTCTGTGGTGGTGCTTCTGGCTGCCTTCGAGTTGGTTGTGTATTTATTACTTGTTTATCTGATTTAACTGAATTTGAAAAGCTGTGCCGTTCTTTAGTTAATTCTGATTCGGACTCCCTTTTATTTTGCCAAATTCGTCGCAAATCATTGATATCAATGTTACTACATGCCGATGGTGATTTTCTTGTAGATGAAACTATTACAGTTTGGGAACGTTTCAGATTATTAATTGGTAAACTTTTTGGATAATTGGTTTCAACACCTTCAGGTACCTGTTGTCTGGGCCGAGAATTTCTTACTCTTTCAGTTGGATCTACAACATAATGGTTAACATTTTGTTTTATTTCTTTTTTATTTCCTTTATCTTCAGCATTCAAAATTTCATTTGTGGCTTCTTTTAAATCATCCCACCCAGGATATTGTCGTCGCGGCTTTCTTTTAAGTGTGGATGGCTTATAACCGTTCAAGTCTTTAATAGTTTTCACAATATCTTTATTTTTTTTCTCGTGTTCTAGAGCACGAATTTTATCTAAAGTCAATTGATATTTGCTCAGTGACGACAAGCCTTCATTTACAAATCCATTTTGGCCTGCTCCATAACTACATTTTATAGTTTCGGGAGCCTGAAGCCAATTAGCTTCATAAATTATTCCCATACAATTGGTTTGTTCCAATGATAAGCTGGCATCCATGACTGCTTTTCCAGGATAATTTTTTATTCGCATTGTCTCAATGGTTAACATAAAGCAAATTAATTTTGTTTTTCATCAAAAAAGAAAATTTTTTTTTTTTTAAACATAGATTTTTATCACAGCATCATAGTTTTTAAAGCTTATAAACATAAAAGATTTCCTTTTAAAATTATAAGCAAAAAGGAAAAAAAAACAATTTTTTTTTTTACGATTTGGTATAAAAATGAAGAAACTGAAATAAAATAATAATAAAAGCTAAAGGTTAACATAATATGTATGGCGATAAATTCATTTTGTGACCAGCAGCGTAAAAAAATACAGTGTAAAAAATAATTTAATGACGAGGTTACAATAAGTTTATTTCTGAAGAAAATGTCATAACTTAATTAATAAGAAAAAATAATAATTTTTAATAACCATAATTACACACAGAGAAATTTTTTTTAAGCCTAGCTTAGATCCATTTTATGTTTTAAGGGTTTTTAAGAGTAATATATGATAACTGAGGTTTCATGTTCCAGTACGATTTTGAATTCAAAATACGTAACAACAGTAATTACAGGGTTTGGGCTTTTAACTACTAATAACATTATTTACTACACTTTATTTACATGTAAATATGTCCCATATTTAATTTATAAAAAAACAATTAATCTCCTTATCATAACCTGATCTGGCTTAAATATCTTACAAAATAGTCAAATAATAATTTTTCCTTCTTTAAATACATATGTTTTAAAACATTTCTATCTCTAAAAAACACAATATAACATAAACGCATATATCGTCTTCTGAGAAATGAAACAATGTATGATATTTATACGTCATTATTAGATAATAGCACCATTCGATTCCTCGTACTTGATTTTATAAGTACAACTATTTTGCAATATTCTTAATGTTGATTAAAATGTGTTTTTTAGATGAAAATTTTACGTTACTTGATATTTTTCCATACGTTTTTTATAATTTTCAAATCTTTAAACTCAAATTACTCGAAACTATACTTTTCATTATACATCGTTTCATTTCTTAGCAGACGATATATTCTCAACAGATATTGTTGCAGAGTAAATAAAATAAATTAAAATTATTTATGTTTTTTATAGTTAGAAGATGAGTGTGAAAGCTATATATATTAAAATAATTATATAAATAGTTTCATGTACTATAATATACATAATTATTTAAATTTCATATTTTGGTAATTAATTTTAAATACAAAAAAAAAAAATTCATTAATATTTTTGCACTTTCTGTAAAATATAATATGCGCTAAAAAGGAAGTAATTAAACTTTTTTTTTTTAATATACAAAAAAATCAAAATTTAATATTTCTCACATTAAAATTGAGTTTTGACATTAAAAGTGTTTTTTTTTTTTACAGGAAATAAACTGAAATCAAAGAAATTTTTTTATTTTTTTTTAAATTATATATTAAAGAAAATGGAATACCTATTCAACAAGTTTTAGGATTTAATGATTGCGATGTACATTTATATTTCAATAAATTTAATATCCAAGAATTTAAATCGACCCTACGTAATAGAATAATACATGAAAAATATATTTTTATACTTTTTTAATTTATAATTCATTAAACATAGTAATCAAAGACTATTGTACGCTTAATAGTACTCGATTAGACTGTATATTTAAAGTTATAAAATGAAATTTTATGTTTCAAACAATTTAAATTATTTTAAAATAAAAAAAAATTAAATTCTGATGCAATTTTAATTTTTTATATTTTCAAAATACTTATAAAAATTAAAATGAAATAAATAAAAATATTCTTGAATTCTATATTCTTGGCTTAAAAAAATATTATGCGCAAGAGAGCAAATAAATATATGAAAAAAAAAATTGTATTAACGAAAAAAGCATAAAAAGCAATAGATACCATTTATTACTAGTTTTAAAAGTTCATGACTTAAAATTTTACCATAAAAAAAATAAAAAATTTAAAAAGAAAACCGCAAACAAAAATTATTGTAAATGGTTTCATTTAAGACAAAAAAAAAAAAATGTAATAATAATAAGAAGGTTTAATAAGAATTTATTTAAATTTCAAGTTCTAAAAAAAAAAAAAAAAAAATACGCGTTTTGTCGGTTAATTTTTTTTTTTTTTATTTTCTTTGAAAATGAAAATGCATAAATGCAATTAGAATAAAATTAGCAGCATAATACCATTGCTGCTACACATAAAAAAAAAAACAGAATAAGATGAATTTATATTTATTTTTTGTAATATAAATATATAATGTAAGAATATTGTAGTTTCTTATCTTTTACGATCATCATCGCTCAAAATGAAATATAGCATCCGTTCTGAATGCAATATATTTTTATTTTTAATTTTCAATTTTTTTTTTTTTAACCAATTTGTGAAAATAAATGTTCCTACTACATTTTTTTTATTGTATTATATTCTGCTCAAGATATGTGTATGTAATATGTTATTTTATGTATATACAGACTGCAACATTCAATCTTTAATTGTTCTGTCATTCAAAAAATTTTGTATTTTCTTTCTATTAATATTAATAGAAAATATGATGCTATTTTGTTTTTTTTTTTTTTTGCTTTAATTTTATATCTTAAATATCACATTTAATTTATATAAACATATATAACTCTATCTAGTATGTACTGCTATTGTGTACAATTAAGAATTATATAAGTATAATATGAAATGAGTTTAGCAATAAGGATTTATTATTATTTTATTCCTTTTAGGGTTAACAAAAATAACTCATTATGCACTATTGAACAAAATTAAGGCATCATGGAAAATTTTGGATACTAGCATGGAATATGTTCGGTTGTGAGACTTTGATTCGAATAATACTAGAATAAACTATATATTAAATATTATGTTTCTTACTTTAAGTTTATGTTATAAGAAAAAAGCTATTAAAATTATAATTGAATGTAACATGTTAAATACATTTATAATGTATTTTAGAATATGCTATCAATGGCAAATTAAGGTTTAATAATAAAAATTTAAAACCTTAAACCTAAATTAAATTGAAAAAAAAAAAAAACATAAACAAATAACGCAATTCCACCTTTTTTACGAAATCTATATATGTTTACTTTCAAAAATTATGTTTTGCTAAAGAAATATATGTAATTGAAATATATTTTTTGTTAAACATCCCGCCAAAAAATAATTTCGTAATTTGAATCTATACCATAAATTACAATTTTTTTTCAGAGTTTTTTTTTTTATTTTAATTAAAATATACATTACATTGAAAAATCAAACATTAAAACCTAACCTAACCTAATCAAATTACTGTTAAGATTATTATAAAAAAAAAAAAAAAACAATTTAAAAATAATAATAATTGGAAAAACGTTTATTTGAAATAAAATTCAATTTTAGTTTTGAAGCATTCAACACCGCCGCGTCACAAGGTTAATAACCATTTTGATCACGGTTGAAATTACATTAATTTTTTTTTTTAATGCATCGAATTCATACTTAAATATTAATTTTACAAATTGAATATATGTACATATGTGATACTTACATATAGCATGAAATTATTCAATGTTAATAAACTTTAAGTACCATTATTTTATAAGTGCGCATATAATAGAAAATATAATTTGATTTCAATAATTTATTTCGTATTAATTTATTGCAACCAAAAAATTAATGAATCTATTAAAAAAAAAATATTTTTTTTTAACATGAAGACTATCTAAAAATAAAATAAAAAATATACCTAAGTATGAAAACTTTTAATAAAATTTAGTGTTTTCGAATTGGTTGAGAATGCTTTTGCAAACAAATTTCGCCGCAATGCTAAATTTTTAAAACCGTATGAACAAACTTTTTTTTGCTTGTATATATATAATGAAAAAGTTTAGCATAAAACGTCTCAATAATCTATTGTCTACGAAGTGAAAAATATTTTTGATATAGACCTCTTTTAAAATCTTATTCACACGTTTTACTTATTTAAATAAAATTATATAATCAATGTAAGTTAGTACATAAAGAAACTATATAAATAAAACTAATTTTAATAGGTATAACAGTCTGATTGGCAATCGATTAATATTCAATTCAGATTTTAAGATTATATTTATATTTGACGTAAAATTTTCACAATATTCTTCACATAATAATGCTGCTATTATATTTATTCATATAACAATGCACACATAATACTATACAACATTCATTCATATTACAAATAGAAAAAAAAAACATTAAAATTTTGCAATTATAAATTCTATTTACGCTTGCTACAGTATTTCTTGTAAAATTAATAAAAAAAAAAAAAATTTCTTTCATTCAATAATTATTTTAAAAAAAAAATTGTAAATAATATCGAATAATTAAATTAGCTGTAAAAAATATCATAATAATCATAATTATACTTTATTAACTTTATTATGTTTTCATGAAACAAAATTTAATTATAAAATCTAAAAATATATAAAATATTTGGCATTATAAAAAAGTTTAGCGAAAAAAATTGCAAAAATATTATGTGTTTTATCTTTTTTTTGATTTATTTAAATTTAGTACGGAAATTATTACTAATTGCGACAGTGTAATAATTTATTGCACTTTTTTGTTTTTTGATACGGTTTCATTTAAAATAAAACATTCTTTTTTTTTTTAATGAAAAAAATTTTAATTAGCTAACTAATAATGATTTCATGGATGAGAATTCATAGTTTTTCTTTAATTTTTATTTTTATGTCTTTATTTAAATTTTTTAAGTAATAATATTAATTAAGAATGTTAACGTTTCTACATAATACATAATTATACATTATATGAACATAAAATGTGCTGTGCATATTTTTCATTAGAAAATTCATGAATTTCGTTATTTAAAAAAAAATTATGAAATAATGAAATTTAAATTGAAAGCATAATTAAGAAATATATAAAATGTCAAACGACAAAGTCTTTCATAGAACACTTAGTTTTTTAATTCCAATTAATTATATTCCAGATATTTATAATTGGTTTGAACTAGATATGCGATAAAAAGGAATATAACTAGTCTAGTTTAGAATCAAGAACAAAATACATAATGTATACAATAAGGAACGCAGAATAACAACTTTCAACAACTTTATTATATATACTTTATTGTGATTTTAGTTCTTAAGTGCTTCAGTAGGTTTTTCTTTTAACAATAATTTTGCCTCAAATTTTCAAATATTAAAATGAAATTAAAAACTAGTAATAAGTAGATTAAATTTTGAATTCAGTAGAAAATAGATCTAAGCCTAAGCTCTGTAATAGTTTATAAAATTATATGTTTATGCAAATGAATTTCAAATAAATAAACAATTTTATAAAAAAAAAAAAAAATTATAGATACATTATAATTTCGATATAAATTTTGAACATAATAGCGCAGGTTGAACAAAACACTTATTCATTCATTTAAGTTTAGACAATTAAAAATTTGTGGTTCTTATATTATAAGTATAATTCAGAGCCCTTGAAGTTAAAATCATAATTTATTTTATGCCGATTTAATTCCTAGCACAATACATTTAATCGTTTCATAATTTTTGACTTATATTAAAAGACTTTTGTTCAAGTACTTATACTATACATTAAGTACATTTATCTTCAAAAAAAATGTAATGTGATAAAATAAGAACATAAAATTACAACAATAATAAGAATTAATAAAATTTTTTTTTTCGATATTAAAGTGGGTAAAACATTTTTGCGTATTTTGTTAAAAAAAACTCTTTTTTTTTTTCTTTTTTATTTACCAATATAAATATGTTTGATTAATATAACATAATTTAATTAAAATTCTATATAAGTACAACGATTTTGTTGAATAAAACTCTTAAACAATAAAAATAAATTTTTTTTAGCAATCTATAAAAGAATTATTTACGGTTAATACTTAATCTATAAAAAATAAAAAAGATGAATCACAAATTATTTTCAATCAGGTTTTCCACCTTCTCATACATAATATTTGCAAGAGAATAAAAAAAAAAACATATATATATTTTATTTATGTAAAAATACCTGTTTTGTTAAAAGTTTTTTCATTTAAATACCACTTTATTATATTAATAGAACAAGAATATATTTTTTTTTTATTAAAAATTTAGTTAAATTCGTTGTCATGATTATTCGAAAGAATGATTTTTGCAAGATATTCGTATGATCGGAATAAAGAAAGTGAGACACTAAAATTTTGGCGTAAAATTATGTTCACTTTGAAACAAAATTCCTAATGGTTAGATTCATTAAAAAGTTAGTTCACTTATTATTAATGTGCAAAATTTTGATTCAAAATGTCTCAAAAATGAATTTTATCTCTTTGAAATTTGATCTTAAACTTTTTTCTTATTTAACTCAAAGCAAATATTTTTAGAAAGGAATTGATTGCATCTTTAGTTCAGTCGTTTTCAAACTTCTTCTGTGATATAGTTATATACCTAATCGCGGATAATTAAATAATAACGTATTTGAATTTTAAAAAATGAAAGCATAAATTCATTTTATACATACCTACTATATATACTCAATTTGTGGTTAAAATAAATTATTGACCACATAAGTAATCTTAAAATAAAAATGAAAACTAAATGAAAATAAAATTATGGTTTTTATAAATTTTCTTATCTCATTTTAATCATATTAACAGTTAGTCGATTAACTACTGATAGATTTTTTTTTTTTGCACTATAGGAAAGTAACCTCGAAATTTTTTCTTATTTCATAAGTTGTAGCTTTTTAGTTATTATTTTATTTAAAATTGAATGATTCACAGTGGAAAAAATGTGTGATATAAGTCGGTACTAAGTTTATATATATAAATTTTTATATTTCATAAAGGTTGATTTTTGAGTTTTATAAAGTATTATATCCAATGCAGAGTGAATTTTAAAAGGCAGAGTAAGTTTTTAAGTTATTATTCTATACTTCATTTGAAAATTTTTATTTAAGCTGTGTAATCTGTTTTTAAATCTATGTAATTATGTAAAATAAATAAATCAAATAATTAAATAATATTTCAAATAAGATAATTCAGAACCAGAACACAAATTTTTACTACATAAATATGAAATACTTTTATTTATTGATATGGTCTTTATAGGAAATCTTTCCTATATACCTCTGGTAAAATGAAAGTGTTGAAAATTAAGTCAGAACTTAAGTTTTAAAATATGAAGTTTCTTAATATTGAGTTCAAGACAATAAAAATTACCAATATTAAAAACAAAGAAATTTACATTAACTACCCAGCTCAATATTTTTGCCTTAAAATTTGATTAGGATAAAAAAATGATATAATTTATTTGCTTTTTAATTGCAGAAAATTACAATTATTGCATTAGTTTTTAATAATTTAATAATTTTTTTTATATTTTAATAATTTATATTTTTTATATATTTTTTCAAATAAAACAAGTTAAAATCAGCTTTATCGTTGTATCTAAGTAATAAAAATTAGTAACAACAAACAGGATTTTGAATTAAAAGTTTTGAACATGAATTAAAAATATAAAAAGTGAATAAAATTTTTTTTTTTTTTAATTCAAAATTAATGATTTATTGAACTTTATGAACTTCTATATTTTTTTTTGTCTTTTGGAAGGACCGAGTATAATAGATGAAATAACAAATTAATTTTAGATTTTTGATGTTAAACTTTGTGAAATCATGAAATTAGTTACGAGTTGGAAGAAATATGTAGCTCCAGAAAATTATATCGAATCGAAATGTGAATTTAATAATGAAAACCGCATTTAATCACTGAAAAGCTATATAACTATAATATATAAAAATATGTTTTATACTTGGAACGTAATAAAATTTAATAAATTTTTTTATTTATAGCGCCAATAAAATACTATCAATTTTACGTATATTAATATAAAATATTATAATCCAGCTTGAAATTATTATTAATCGACAATGTGCATAAAAAAGTTTAAAAATAATGCACTTTCTTACTTCATAAAAAAAAGTTATGTTGTTATAGTCTTTAATTAAGACAATATTCTGTGATTGTTAATATTTTTAAGATTTCAAGTCTTTTAATTTATTATCAATGTTTTATATACAGCCAAACACATAATCTCTGGCATATATTTTAAACACTATAAATAATACACATGGTATGTTGTGCTATTGATATTATTGGTAAAAAAAATTCTTTAAAAATTATTATTTCCAAGAGCTAAACAGATAAGATCCAATACATAAATGTGTTGTATATATACAGTTGGTGTTTATATTTATTTTCTGTTTCTTTTTTTTTTATTTTGTTTTTAACTTAAAAGTTACATTTTTTTATTCAAGGTAAACCATTTAATGAACTAATTCCAGACAAAAGTCTAAGTTTATTAATCATACTATATACCTAATAGCAGTTCTTTTCTGTGGTTTCTTAGTTATTATTTTAAAATAAATTTAAAAGATCATTATTGAGTGAAAAAATTTTGCTGACTGGTTCTTAATTTGTTCAAAAGCAAAAGGCTAGTTATTATTTTGAGAACATTTTTAATTTGTCTTATAATGCGTAAAAGTACAATATTATACATTATTGTTACACAGTTGTATAGTACACATTGTTACATCTCGACGAAAACTAAAAAATAAGAATATTTCTTGACATTGATTACTATTTTTTGATTATTGAAATAGAATTAATTGTCAGATTTAACTTATATTCAATTTAAAGATGAAAAAAATTGACGAATTTCATATTTCTAATTTTTTTTAAAGATTTTGTAAGACAACATTTTTTTTGTATAGTTTTTAAGAATCAAATTCGCATATAATATATAATAATAGTCTACTATGCATATAAAACAAAAGCATTATAGAAATGATTAGCGCACAATAATGACTATACAAAACATATTATGCTTAATATTTTGAAAATTATATATTTTTCCTAAATTATGCTTAAGTTGCTTCTTTTATTTTAACTCTTTTTTAGAAAATAATGTTGAAATCATAAAATGTACAAATGTTTTATTTTTATTTTTGTTATGTGATTTAACAATGTTATGGTTTTGGTAACAATATAAAATCGGCCTTGAAAAATTTTGTTTTCGAAATTATGAAAGACAAAATAATTAAAAACTATTTTTTGGTTTTTTTTTTATGATTATATGAAACAATGAATTTATAAACTTTTTCGTAAATAAAATATAATATTGTTATACCGCAAAATTAATTTAATCAAACAAAAAAATTTGAAATAATCACGAAATTGAAAACTATTCAAAATTTTGCTGACTTTTTAATTCAATTTTATTCTATTCAATGAAACTGAAATAAAAACAAAATAATAAACAAAATAAAATTTTTATACGCTGCTGGCTGGTGATAAGACAAAAATATAATGTAAATTACAAAATATTTTATTTACAAAAAAAAAAAAAAAGAATTATTTTACTTTTAATTTTTACAGAAAGAGTAAACAAAGATTAGACGATTATAATCTTTCTTTGTTGAAGAAGTTTTTTATATATATATAGAAATTTTAATGATATTATGTGATATAATAAATTTTAGTCTGATTCTTTATTAAATTAAAGCTATAGTGTACAATATTTCTTAGTTATAAGCCTGAATCAAGAACTCGATTAGGTTTAATGTATTTTTGACATTTTTATGAATTCGAATCTGAACTCTGGTACAGTTTTTGAGTGTTTTGTTCGTAATTTCGTTCGTTTCATTTTTTCATTAAGTATCAATTCAATTCAAGGTAAATGAACACAAAAAGCTTAAATATTAAAAAAAAAGAAGAACTGTAAGCAAGCTCTAAAATTATACGGAAGCCGGGATTCTGAAATTTTGATGTAAAAACTAATATCTTAAATAACGCCTTTAAACTAACTGTTAAAATGTTATGTTTACATTAGTTAATATAAAGTTGTTAAGAAGGTTAACTTGTTTCGATGTATGTTTTATGAAAATTATTATCAATTAAAGCTTTTAGTTCCGTTATTGAACTGTAAGGTTCAAGGCTTATAATGTTAAAAGTTAATCAAAATTGTTATAAATAAGCAAAAGATTTAATTATTTAATTCAATATTGTTCGCAACTTTCAGTGCAAAAAAAATTATTGTATTGTTATTGTTGTAAATTATTAAATTTATTATTATTGTTATAAATCAATGACATTTAAGTTATTAAATTGATTGTCAAAATTTTATATTTATTCATTTTCTGAAGTTCTTTTTAAAATTTTTAAAATTGGTTCTACACCAGTTGTAACTATAGTAATTAAAAAAAAAAAATTAAAAACTTCCAAGCGGAAGTCCAATTAACTTTATTTTCAATACAATTATAAATTCTATTTTGTTCTAAAATACTTAAACTATTAATAAATGTAAAAAAAATTAATTATTGAATTATTCATTGATTGTGAAATTGAATTTATCAAATTTTTTAATTAAATATCAATTTAGAACTAAAAATATACTCAAACATTATAATTTCTATAACTACTTTTGAAACCACTCTAAATTTTAGATTTATGTATGAAAAAATTTAATGTTTATTTATGAAAGAAACTGACAACCTGTACTTCCATTTTCTTTGATACTATTGATATTACATAAAAGGTAGTTCAAATTATCGTGAAAATATCAATTTGTCTTTTTAGAACATTAATTGGATTTATTTTTAGTTTACATCAAGGTTTAATCACTTAACTAAAGTTTTTTTGATCGTTTAAATTAGAACCAAAACCCAAAAAAAAAAAAAAAAAAATATACATTATCTTTAAAGCCAATAAATCACTACATGATTAACATGTTAATAAATCTACAAGTAATTTATTAAAATGTCAAAAAAAAAAAAAAAATACCCCTCATTTAGAAACATTTTATCGGACTGTTGCAAATTTATAATGTATACAGAGAAATAATTACTTCATTTTTGATGGTATTTTGACTTCAAAATTGCGCCAATTTGAAAATAAAAATAAATTAAAATTAACAAATTTTTGAATTATGAATATGGCATATTATATAGTTCATAACAATAACATCATATATTACTGTTCAGCTATGTGTGAAAATGAATTACAGCATACAAGAAATAAAAAAAACTTTTTATGAAAAATAGATTATAATTTTTTATTAATAGCTTTAGTAGTTAAAGTTATGAAATTTTTAAAAATTGTATGATAGGAAGTAAAAGTTTTTTGAAAATGGAAAATAAAAATTCAATCAAAAATATATATATTTTTGTTATTCATTATCGCAACACAACATTAATTTTAATTGCTATTATTTTAAAAATCATAAAAGATGAAATGTCAAGATTATTAACTAAATATTTGTTTTATGGTATGAAAAAAAAAAAATGTATTTTTTTTTTCATTTTTGTTTGTTGTCCATATAAATAAGAAGGTGTGATTTTCCTCGACGGAATTCTTTTATGAATACCCATTAAAAATTTCTAAATTTCAGATTCCTATACCTATGTATGTAAATATGGTATTATGGATAATCCCATTATTTATTATTTTTATTATTCGAATATTGTTCCATTATTAATATTTAATGCCAGAAATTTACACAATTAATTAATATAAAAAAAAAACGCATAAAAGTACAGTGAATATTCTGATTATGAGTACAGTAGTAATTGAACAAGAAACCTCCCAAAAACATCTAGTGGAAACCTCGAATTAGATAGTCTGAGAGTTCCTACAATTAGATCGATATTACAAGTTTATCTTCATTTAAAGCGATGTCAAAACAAAGATTCTTCAAAAGAAAAACATAATAATTTATTTTAACATCCCTCTTTTCTTTCTTTATAATAATATTTCACTATCTTTACATCTATTCAATTTTAGACATAAAAGTTTTTATTTCAACATTTCTTTTATTATGTTCTTTTTTTGTTATTTTTCAATTTTAAATTGAATTTATTTAATAGATTTTATTTTAATTTATTTTTTTTTAAATTAAAAACCTTGACGTTCATGTCATTCTTCAAAATACAGTTTGGAGAGGAAGTAAACAAAAAAAAAAAAAAAGATTTTTTTTTTATTTTAATAAGTGTGAAAAAGACTTTAATTGATTGATAAGCAAAATAAAAATAAAAAAAATTAATTTCATCCACCATCAACTTATAAAGTTAATTCGAATTGGATAATCATTCATTTCTACCATGACAAAAAAAAAAATAAAAGATCTCACGTAATCTCTGTGGCAAATTCGAAAACAATAGAATTCCAATCACGAATTCAATTTTAATACTAAAAACTAGAAAGACATATAGACAGCAGCACAACAAAAAAAAAGCTTAATATCGCAACAACACAGTTGTGCAAATAAAGCTAGCAATTTTATGCCAGTAATTATTTTTATTTAAATAAATATTAGGTACTTTGATTTTTTTTTTTTTTTTTCGTATTGACAAAAAATTAATATTTTTATAATTTTTATTGAAAAAAAAAATAGTTATAATAATGAGAGAAAGTTTTCCATTATTTTTTCAATTTTTGACAAGAAAATTAGTTAAAAAAAAGCTGAAATTTTTGTGGTCAATTAAAGATCTCAGTTGTTGTTAACTTCTGTGGCAAGAAATGAATTTTATTTTATTATTTTGTTTTTGGTTAATATTATTCTGGATTCATAGTAATTCTTAGATAGGAAGGGAACAATGAAATTAAGTATGAAAAAACTAAACCAAATTGACCAAAATTGATTGGACATACATTTTAAATTAAAATTTGATGGGTGTCTGAACTCTTCCGGAAAACATCAACTAACTAACAAGCTCAAACTAAACTCTGAAATTATATAATAATTCAATTAATTAAGTAAATTTTATTATTTTTTTTTTTTTCAAATTCATATCAGATAATATTTCGTAAATTGAATGAATATTAAAAACTTTTATACAATTCACGTCTTGCTGATGATAGTGGAAATTGAAAATTTATATTTCAATTTTTGTTTTGAATATATTAAATAAACAAAATAAATTATATATTTAAATTTTACACATCTTCCAATTTTATATCTAAATTTTTTTTTTCCTGTAAGTATATTTATTATGTTTTGTATTCAAAAATAAAAAGTGAAATTTAATTTTTTTTTTTTCTGATGCATCATTTTTAAAATGTGCAAGATATGAAGAGAGATTATTATTGAAAAAAAAAATAAATAAATTTTAAAACAACAATAGCGAAACCAAAAAAAAAACTTATGACCCTCAAGAAAAATGCCAAACAACTAAAAAAATAATTTCCAATCAGTATATTACATGTATATATGGAAAATTGTTATTACATATATATTGTGAAAACATTGACCGCGAACAAGCATTTATGTATAAATTATTTGGTATAAGAAGATAAAAATATAATTTTCATTATGTAAACATTAATTTATTATTATATACGGATTGGGGTTAAAATCCTTTTGAAAAAAAATAAAAAATAATAATAGCTGAAAGCGTATTCTAGAGAACATGAAATTGGGTGCGAGTAAACTTTTCTAATCTATGCAATCAAGGGGTTATATTAAATAACGGTTTCAAAAGGTAAGATCAATGAAATATCATTCTTCGGTTCTATTCGAGTGAAAATAGAAAAGCAGAATTAAGTTCCGAACCTGAGGAACAAAGTGATCTTTATTTCTTCGATGTATTATAATTTTATTATGATAATTTTTGAGAGTAACAAAATAAATATTATGCTGAATCAATTTATAGGTCAATCGCATTTAAATTACACAAATGTCAGATCTAAGGAGAAAATGGTCTACGATTTATCGTTGGCAATTCTAAAGAACGAAATATTTATGACTTAGGCAAATTTAATTAAATTCAATTTATAAATTTTATGAAATTTTTAACAGTAGGTACCTACATAAATTATTATTATTATTATTTTTTTTTTTTTAGATTATTCTTTCTGAATCGTAAATATTTCAATGAAAAATTTTTATTATTTTTTTTTTTCTGCAAATATACTTGGCTATAACAACAATGAAAAAAAAAAAACTCTTTAAATAAATTACAAAATATGAATAATATTTCAAAATGAAGGTAAATAAATTTGTAAAAAGAAAAAAATATACTTAAAATTCTTTTTTTTATTTATTTTATTTTCACTAATGTACATATATTATCTGTATTATTGCACTCGTTCAAAATAAATCTATACATATTTATATATGAATATATAATATTGAAAATATTTTAAGTTGAATGCCATTAAGAGTGAATCAAGAGAAATCAATAGAAATTAAGTATTATCATTACTTTGCTTCATCATTGAATGCGTTTTATATATTTGCAATTCAATTTCCTCACGTAACAAAAACAATATTACATTCTATAATATTTATGTAAACAAATATGTATAAAAAAAAATTAATAAATAAACGAAATAAGTAAATTTTTAAATCTCTAAAAAAATGATTTCATTTTTAATCTTAAAGTTCACGAAGATTCATTAACATTATACAAAGTTCGCGTTTAAATTAAAGAAAAATTCATCATTTTATGACGTTGTTATTTTTGAACTTATAGAATTAAAAGTCATGATGACTGCCAACCCTAGAATGTAATGTTTTTAATACTATGTATAGTATTCTATAGTTTAATCTTTAATTATGTTAATTATTTATTTTCGTACACAAAAATATTCTTGAAACTATTCTAGTCTGGCATTGACAATAAATTATATCAATTCGCACAAAAGTATATATATAATATTTCTTTTTATGTTTTGTCATTTTGAAAATGTGTAGTATATAATCACTTTTAATGCTCTTTTGAACAATTATATTTTCATAAAACTATTTTAATAAAATGCGATAGTGAAATTTATGTAAGCCTATAATGTATGTCAATATCAATATAATGTATCAAATTAATAAAAATTAAAACAATTTCTATTTACTATATGTTTTCATGTTTTAAGTATATAATTCCATTTTCTTTAAAGATTTCGAAAAAAAAAAACTAATTCATGCAACAGTTTTTTGTAATTTATTTAAAGACTTTGTCAATTATTTACGAAGTATTTTATTGGCAATGATTGTTTTGGCATAAAATACTATCGGATATCATATTAACTACTCTCTTTGTGATTTATTTTATTTTTTAACTAAAATCTTAATTGTAAAATTTATATAAACATGTATATATAAAGCGTAAATTTTCTTATTAAATATTATTATTTTTTTTTTACTCCAGTGATAAAGCTAATTGTGACAGTAAACGTTATTTTAAAAATATCTACATTAATTTTAGAAAACAATATTATAGCTATAAATCAGTTTTATTTTCTATTTTCTATTTTGTTTTTTTAATTTTATTTAGTTCAAAATATTTAATAAAATACAATTTCTCTACAAAGACAAGAGACCCAAATCGATTCCAACTGAATGAAGTTCAACCTGAAATTATATTAATTTCGTGAGCTTTAATTTTCATTGTTTATTAAACTATGTAAATTTTTTTTTTTCGCCCACAATTTCATTTATTATTATATGGCAATTCCAGATTTTTTCTTTCTTTTCCTATTCTTAATTGATTAAATAGAATAGATAAATATTTTAAATTGTCTAAGTTATTATTTCGTATAAAAAATAAATCAAGATAATATTTTAAAGTTGAGAGAAAGAAAAATAAATTGTTCAGAAAAAAGTTATGATTTGTGACATGAAAAACTATAAAGCGAAAACTAATGACGCTAACAAAAAAAATTTTTTTTAATTAAATATTTTATGTAGGTTTTTGGAAAAATGTATTTATATATAGGTAATATAATAATATGAAAAAGAAAAACTGGTAAAAAGTTTTCTTATAAGATTTCTGTTGAAATTATTTGAAATTAATAAAATTAAACGATAAAGTTCATTATTCTCATTAATTTAAAACGTTAGTTATTAAAACTTATTTTAAAAAAAGTTTTGTTTTAATTAATATTTTTTTTTAGCGAACTTAATTCAGATTCACCAATGTTGATCCATGGACGATTGACAATAGTCAATAGACAAAAGTCAATAATAAAAAATTTGCCTTCTCGAATTATTACAGAAAAAACACATAAGATCAATTTTAGTTAAAAAAAACTTTGACGTCTCAAAACATGATTTGTCTTCTAAAATAGACGAACGGACCTCTTATGAAAGTTACGACACTAGCCAGACAAACTGATACTATAATCATCAAAAAATTCTTTTTTTAATTAATGAATTTTAAGCTAAGCTTTCACTTCTTTTAAGTTGTAGAAAATAATTAACATAACTTAGGAATCATTACTTTTATGGTATACCTCTATTTTTATGGTATATCTTTATTGTTAGAAGATAGTATTTCAATAAAAATATTTATGTTCTAGATTTAAAAGAAAAAAAACCAAAAAATTTTGTTCTTTGAATTATTTTTATGGTACTTATTATTTATCAAATTCTCTGCGACTATAATTATTTATTATATAGTTATTTATTTTAGCCTAAATTTTGTTTAAAACGTATTAATATAAAAGAGGATATCTGCATAACTTTCTAATTTATTTTAGAGGCGTTTGGTTAACGATTAACATGTATAAAATAAAAGATTTTGACTAAAATTTTGTTTCGCAACGAAATGTATAAGAATTGCAAAATCTTAATATGAATAAGATTTTCTATTATTTTAATGGTAAGTTAAACGAAAATATTGGCATTATTAGCTTTAATTTCAATTTCAAAGGTCAGCTGATAGTAAGAAAATAAAAACAATTTAATAATTTTGTTTTCAGTGTTTCAATATTTTTTATTTGAAATTGGATTCGCACAACATTATTATCAACATCAGGGATATCCCAATGTAGGCTATCCAGCTAATTATCCATATGCAAGCAGTCAGCAGTATTATCCACAATACTCACAACAACAGTCAAGCCAATCAAAACCAACAATTCAATTTTATAATCCATTGGAATCTATTTATTCCTGGTTTTCCACAAAAGAGATACCATCACGATGTTTTTGCCCAGCAACTGTTGGACCACCAGGTCGTCCTGGAGAAAGAGGTGAACCGGGTCCTAGAGGTGACGCTGGTGATAAGGGAGATCCAGGTTGTCCAGGAAGACCTGGAAAGAGAGGAACTGAGGGTGATAAAGGAGATTTAGGTGAAGTTGGTCCAACAGGACCTACCGGTCCTATTGGGCCTATTGGGCCGCCTGGCCTGTCCGGTTCTCCCGGGCCTCCAGGAACTCCTGGATCGCGTGGACTTACTGGCTTACCAGGTCCATTGGGTAAGAAACTTTCGTTTTATGTGTTTATTAATCAAAAGTTTATTCTTTCCGCAATTGTAATTTAATTATTTTCACCAAGATCTGGATAATTTATAAATTATTTTCCCCACGGCTATGAATTTATTAATAAATCAATTCTATTAATAGGGCGAAGAGGGCCGCCGGGTCCAGCAGGAGCACCAAATGGAAGAACTTTACAAACCGTGAAAAGTATAACTCGAAATAATGAAAATCATTATCATTTAAGAAGACGGAAGCCCAAACAAATAATAAAACTTAGAGCGCAAGATGCTCCAAGTCAGTGTCACTGCTCCGCTGGAATTCCCGGGCCCCCAGGTGAACCTGGCCCAAAAGGACACAGGGGAGATTCCGGTGCTGATGGTCTGCCAGGGGATTTCGGTCCATTTGGTGATGAAGGCCCTGCCGGAGCACCAGGTGCATTAGGAAGTCGAGGACCAGATGGACCTGTAGGAAGACCAGGTTCTACTGGTCCAGCTGGTAATCTTGGCCCGACAGGCCCAGTAGGTAAATAATTTATTTAAACTATTTACTTGAAAAGTAGAAAATGTGTACCAACTCCTAAACTTGCATACATTTCTTATTTGTTTAAGGTTCACCGGGTGTGGCTGGTCTTTCTGGGCTGGTTGGATTTCCAGGACCAACAGGTATTCAGGGTCCGCCAGGTCCTGTTGGTGTCTCCAATGCCAGGTTATTGTATATGAGGGAGTCAAAAAATCTAGGCCGAAATGCTTCTACTAAAAATAAGCAAAAAAAAGAAAAGGAACTAAAATTTGGAATGTTTTCAAGACCATCACCCCCTTACTGCAATTGTCCGCCAGGTCCTCCAGGGCCACCGGGACTGCGAGGTGAACCTGGTTTAAAAGGGTATAAAGGTATGAAATAATTTAAAAAGCATCGATCTAAGGAAATGTGAGTGTTGATATAATGGAACGTTAAATTTAGGTAAACCTGGGCTCAGAGGACAACGAGGATCTCAGGGTCCTCAGGGACCACAAGGAGTTAAAGGTTCAACGGGTGAGCCTGGATTTTCACCAATAGGAGCGCCTGGAAGGGATGGGCCTGCTGGACTACCAGGTGATGATTGGGCAAAAAAAGTTTATTTTTTTCGTATCTATTTAATCAAATATCTAAATAACACAAGAAAAAATTTCTTTTTATAGGTCCAATAGGATTAATTGGATTCCCTGGCATAACGGGCCCAAGAGGTTAGTAAAGTAGTTGAATATAACAAACAAAATATAATTTAATCGTTTATTATAGGTCCAACCGGTCCAATGGGACCAATAGGTGTACCCGGACCAATAGGCCCATCTGCTTTAATTAGAAAACCTTCTCGTAGCAAAATTAAAGGAAGAAGGCCTCCAAAAAAACGTCGTCGTCCATTGAAAAGAAAACGGAAAACAACACCGAAACCTACAATTATTGAAATTTTTGATGATTCAGAAGAATACAATTTAAATTCTGATGAAGAAATTGGAAACTATAATAATCTAATGGATGATCAACATAGTTACAATTTAAATTCTGATGAAGAAATTGGGAACTATAATAATCAAATGGATGATCAACATAGTTACTATGATGATGCTGGCAGAAAAGAAGAAGCGGCTTACAAGAAAAATTCTAAATTAAATAAAAATTTTAATAAATTTAGTTATCCTTTTAAGTATTTAATTTGAAGAAATAATAAAATTGTAAAATAATTATCATGATTTTTTTTAAAGTCAATCATTAACGATAAAGGTAATTAACTGACTATAAGAATATGCATGTTTCTGTGTTGTTGTTACTATATAACTATAGTTTGAACTCCCAAAAATTGTTATATATTTCTGATTTAGAATCCAGTATAAAGTTAATTATCATTGAAATATGATATTAGATAACTAAAGTATTTGTAATTTTAATTCCTCATATTTCTTTCTGTCAATCTGTTAAAGCAATGCTGGTTAAATTGTCATTGTCATATATTTGTATATTATTTTTACTGAAGTATTTTTTACACTGCTGGTTTTATTTTTTACACTGCTGGTTATAAAAATAAACAAGCAAAAACAAAAGGGAAATTGTTAAGAGAAATATTTTTGATTTTAATTTTTCATCATCATACATATGTATATATGTTGAACCACGGTTGAATGTTGAAAATGTTGATTTGAAATCAAAATAAAAACACTTTCACATTATTTTTTTCTTAAGCTGTGCTTTTGTTTACAAAATCAGAAAATAAATATTTTTTTTTTTTTAATTTTATTATAAACTTTTTTTTTTTTTGTAAATAAATTATTTATTAATTTTTTTTAAAATGAATAAAAGAAATATAAAAATAATTAATTTACAAAAATTTTAGATAAGAAAAAAAAAAAAATGCAAATATTTTTACGATTTAATTTGTTGTGCGAACTTTCAATTTCAAAATTAATAAAATCATTAATTATTTTAAATTTTATTCAAAAAAAAAAGTTTGATTTACAATTTAAATTAAATTATTTTGCCTTCAATAGGCCCTTAAAAGTTTTGCCGCCAAAAATCTCCTTCACAAGTTCATCATAAGTTTAATTTGTGAGCCAATAATAGTTCTTGCAATAGAATGACAAAATTTTTATGTCACTAACTATTTGACAGAGTCAAAAAATATATGTTTATAGACAAGACTTTTATGATTAGAACAAAAATGATCGCAATCTTTTTGCACTAAACAACAAAAAATTAATTTCTATACCTTTTTTATTTTTGTTTTTTTTTTTGCTTTGAATATAAAATTATTCAATTATTTTTTTTGTGAGCAATAAAATTTAATAATTTATTTTATCACAAAACTATTTAAAAAAAAAAATAAATAAAAATGTTAATTAACTTTGAATAATTTTAATTTTATTTTTTTTATATAATTTTATTAACCGGATTATTTTGATATGATATTTTTTTTGCATAAATTACATAAAATTTATTTATCCTCATTTACTTTCATCCAATTAAATTTATTTAATTTTTTTTTTTTGTATTTATTTTGAAATTTATTAAATCATTTATATATAATATATTCTTATTTTTATATATTTTATTTATATTTTTTGCTCATCTTAATTTTCCATAAACCGGGTCAGTCATCGGAAGAGACTATTGATGCGAATAACAGATGGCAAAAACAAAAAAAAAAAACAATTTTATGTATATGTTTTAAAATAATTGAAACAAATGCGACGACAACGACAGACGACGACGACGATACAAAAATAAAAAATCACCACAAAAAAAAATTAAATAAAATAAAATAAAAAGAATTAATAATATTAGAGAAAAAAGTAACGAGAAAAAAATAAAAAATAAAAATTAATAATAATGTGAAATTAAACTGAGCAGTGAGATTTTTAACGCAGCCAAACACAGCTGTGCTTAAATTTCAACTAAATAAAAAAATAGTTTGAGACAAAGAAATTTTTTTTTTTTTTTTTAATAAAAAAGATATGGGAAATATAAAAGAAAAAAAAAATTTTTTTTTTTTTTTTAAATATTGAATGTAATTTTTTTTTTGAGTGAGAGTTACTACAAAAGAACTGAGTAAATGAGAAGAGTTTTATTGAATTAAAAAAATATACATGAACCTTTTTTCTTTGACGAGATTACAAAAATGAACAAAAAATGCAATATTAGGGTGCTCAGATAATTGAGAATCAAAAAAGGGGACGCTTCAATGGGGAAAAAAAATGTGATGATAAAATTTAAAATAATTTAAAATTTTTTTTTGTCGGCTTTAAAATTATTTCGAACAAAAACAAAAAGAGATGATATTATTGACTTTTTAGAGAAAACCCAATTAGGAAATTGAAATAATTTAAAATTTTAGAACTAAAAATTGTGTTCATACAGTTGAATTTACTGCATCAAACATAATGGTGTGGTCTTGCCATATTTTGTAGATTGATTTAAAAATTTGTTTTGTTTATAAATTCATTTAAGGTAAAGCTATAAGAATGTCGTTTGTATATTTTACTAAACTTATCATGTATCAGATTACGATAAGTTTTTGATTTTTTTTTTAACATATATATATTACTTTTTCTTTTACTAAGCTGGCTATATTTTGTATTTGGTATTAAGGTTGAAAAATGCCAATCTATTTTCTTTTTGATTTATAGATTATCTCAGCATCAGCTGTAATTCAAATCCGAATTATTCAGATCTTTTTTTTCAAATATTTTACTAGCATTATGATTATAAATTGTATGTTAAATTTATATTACATTGCATTTACGGTAAAAGTACCTAGTTGTTACATGGCATCGAAAAAATTCGAAAATTTTCCAAAAAAAAAACTTCCTATATAATTTTTTACCTTATTGTGATAATAAAGTCACGACGACGACGATGTTATTATTAACATTATTTTTTAGAACATTTTTGTAATTAAATTCTAACTTTATTTTTTTGAAATTTTTTTTTTCTTAAATTGTTAACAAGATTTGTGTTTACATAATATATTCATCATACAATAGAGATTAGCATAAAATTAAATTATTTATGGCTATTGTTGTTAAAGTTATTTTATATTCATTAAAAATGAAAAAAAAAATACAAAGTTTTTCAAAGAAAATAAGTAATCACTACTAAATCAAAATCACGTTTCAATTTTTTTTTTATCTTACTTAAGGTATATATTTTATGAATATATACCATAAAAATGCACTTTAAGTGTATAAAGAAAAAGAATGTAATAATCTTTGACCTTTAAAGTAAATCAATCATAAGATACATAATTTCTTAAATGAAAAGAATAAATAAAATTTGTAATAAAAGCCATTTGAAATTTTTTAATATTTTTATTTATATAAATTTTTATTATTTTTAAATCGATATGCAATAAATTTCCTTAATGCAGAAAAGAAAATTCAAACAATTCAAAAAACAGCATTATGAAATTTCTTAACATACCTTAATAATCTATAATGAGTAGAAAATATAGTTAGTTCCATAAAAAATTATTATGTTTAATTTTTTTTTATTACTTAGTAAAACTATTTTATACAAAAAGTATAAGTACATATTTTAAGTTATAAAATTGAAAATTTTTTTCATGTATTACTATTAATACAAGAGTTTTTGAAGCTCTTACTATTATGTAATTACAATAAGAAAGAAAAAAACATATTTCGATTTTAAAATAGCAACACCTTTTAATTTTTTTTCACCATTCAAAAATATAATGCAGCAATAAATTTAATATTAAATTGAAATTACACAAAATTTAAATGATCATATATTTAATTGAAATTGTAAAATTTTTCCACCATTAATATTATTTTTATTTACAAATCTATTCAATTAGGCAGAACTTTAAATTAAAATAACCTTAATGTAATTAATTATAAAAGAAGTATGTAAATAATAAATATTTAAAATTTGATTCTCAATTAAGGTAACAATACTTTAATTAACTAATATTGTTTTTAATCCCTACTATAGTTATTGTCTGCCATCAATTGTCATTCTTCTAATAATGTGAATTTTAACCTGAAGGTCTTGCGATCTGTTTTTCTTTTTTTTAATAAAATTTATGTATTTTTTCACATATAGGTACAATATAGTTAGAATGTCTTAGGTTTGAATTGATTGCAAAAAAAAGCATGCAAAGTTAAACTAAAATAAGAAATGAGTAAAAAAGGCCAAATAAGAATAAGAGAAAAACTCATTTTGGTATTAAGATATTGGTTAAAATAAAAATCATAAAAAGATACTTGTATCTGAATATTTTTCTGATTTTTTTTTTAAAGAGATTATTTTATAAAAAAAAAAAAAATGAATGAGTTATTTTTTTGAGTCAATTTAAAAAAAAAATTATCATGATCTGCAATTGAAAGTAAAACTTAAACTAGTTTTTTCGTATATTAAAGGAAACAGTCTGCGGTGTTAAATACTTTCCGGAAAACTTTTTGGTAATACCTAATGACGTATGATCTTGTTTAAACAACTTATATTTTTTGATTTGGCTTGAAATTGTTTTCGATCATGAAAAAGTTGGGTTTAATTTTGAGAATTAACTTTTTTTATTAACATGATGTTTTTTTTTTTAAGATGAAATTGAAGGAGAATTTAATATTCACTTGGGAATGGAATTGATATTAAATTATTCTTATTTGTGTAACCAGATTCGGTGCTTTCTAAACGTAACTTCTACAGTTCTCTACAAATTGTCTGAACCAACTTTATACCCGGAGCTCTCTTATTTTTCCATTATGAATACAACGATTAATTAAAAATTCAAGCATAAGTTAATATTTTTAATATTTTCAAGAAAATATAATTCAAAGGATTTAAATATTTTTCTGAATGCAATTTATATTAAAATAAATATTTAAAAAATAGTTAGCATTAAGCGCACCCAAAATTAAATAAAAATACAGAATTATTTTTCTTTTATAGTGACTAATTTAATATGGATATTTCATTTTCTGAATGTTATTAAAAACATTGCCTTAAGCTTTTTATGATTCATTGATCATTTTAATTGTATTTTTTTTTAATCATAAAACTAAGAATATCGTGTGCAGAAAATAATAATTGTTAAACTTTGGAACGTAAAATTTTTGTTAAATTTGTATGCAATATTCATCTGTCTATTATAAGCTAAACCTTTCAAGCATATTTCTGCTTGATTGATTTAATCAGAATATATAGTTAAGAACGAGGTTAAGAGTATATTTTTTTTTTATTTTCATTACAACAGATTATCCCACTAAAACCCAGCACTAAATTTATAGTATTTCAAAAATAATGGATATGTTGATTATAATTCTGACATTGAATATTATATCGTTGAATCCTTAAAGTCTTATTTTTGAGATTTAAATTTTAAATGTGAATCGATAACATTCGAAATTTTCTAACTTCTTTTTTTCTTACATCTCAGAAATTTTATGCAAATGTGATAAATTGATACCAAAGATTTTTTTTTGTTCGAAGCATCATATTCATTTTTAACATGTGTACATTTTTTAGAACTTGATGCAATTTCGTTTTCTGTTGCATGTAATGAAATATAAAAGCTTTAATATTGACTTATTATAAAGAACATTTTTATAAATTTTTTAAATATTTGTTAAAAAAAAACAATGTTTAAATATATTCAAGCAGTAATTTGATGCTCAAAATATATCTTCTCGTAATTCTTGTTTAATCAGGAGTAATATGATAATTTAATTTAAATGGATTTCTATAAAAAAAAATATTAAAAAATAAAAAAAAATAAAACTTTATAATAATGACTTTTTCAAAGTAAAATGGTCTCACAATTCAAAATAAAATTGTCAAATATTTTTAAAAGTTTTACAAAACATTACAAAACATTACAAAACAAATAAATTATCTATTTGTATAATAATTCTGATAGATGTCAATCATAAAACTCCTTCCAACGATATGTCTAACACTAGAAGAGGACACCAGAACTCTACGACTTAAAATGCATAGTTCACATTAGAAAAAATTAAAATATATATAAATATCTGAAATGGTCTATATAGCAAATGACTACACTATGAAATGAATACTGAGTACCATAATGAAAAGAAAAGTGAATGTTTTTAATATAAAGTTGAATGCAACTTGAGACGCTTTACCGCCCAACCCGGTTTAGTTGAAAAAAAAATAAATAAAAAAGTTTTTTTTTATTATTGTTCAACTGCACTGGTTTTTAGTTGTTTAATATGCAAACGAAATATAATTATATTTTTTATTTTGTAGAAAATCCCTAACGGGTTCCCAAAATAATGATAATTTGGTAAGGTATATTAAATTTCAGAATTATTATATAACAAATTTAAAATATATACAGTTGATATTATTTTGTTTTTAATTTTTATTATTTTTTCCGTTCTTATTGCTTTAGGCTTTAGAAATTACGACAATTTATATTTTATTTTATTTATTATCTTAATATATTTTGAACAAATTATCTATTCTATTATAAATATTATTATATAATTCATACTTTATTCAAGTGTTTTAAAACAAAAGACTTAAGGAACAAACTTTTTTAAAAGTTTGTATTAAAGGCCAATGATAGATATATGCATTATTATATAAATTCATATTAAATTTGAAAAAGTTTCAGGATTGACGATTCCTAAATATAACTTTAGTTTTTCGCACAAATTCTGAATTTTTCAATAGCATAAACTTTTCTTAACGCTTGAATTAAAAATCTAAGTCAAGAACGTAAAATAGAATCATTAAAAATTATTTAAAATATAAAACATTATAAAAAATTATTAAAAAAAAAATTTATTATTTAATTTGTAATACTATTAAATTCTAGTTTATAAAAATATTAAACTTCAACCTGAAAATTGTAATATGTATTAAAAATAATATTTATTATAATTGCATATTCTCAGGCATATAAAATTAAATTTATGTTTCTATATCAAAAAAAAACTGAAGATTGCATATGTTTGCGACAAGTTGAGAGAACAAAAAAACGATAAAAATTAATTTCAATTTTAACTTACCTTCCATAACATAAACAATGCTGCCAACATCACCTTCTTTTATTATCAGACTTTTGGCACCATATTTAACTGGATACATACAATCCACTATTTCCCGAATCTGTGTAATATCTAGATTTTTCATAAAATCATTATCTAAAATTGCAGACTTTATTAATTCACGCGATCTAAGGAAAAAAAAAAATTTTAAAATAAAATCTAATCTGTCAAATAAAATTACATAAAATAAGTAATTGGCGAAATTGTTTTTAATTTTTCATTTTGCTGTTATCTGTTATCAACCAATCAACGGTCTAAACTAATTTCATATAATTAGAAATTTAGAAAATTTCATGGGATTTCAACGAAAATTGATATTATATTCGTATATGGTATTAAAAGAACCAACAAAAGTAACTTAAAAGTATAGCATCTTTAAACAAAATGTTGATATTTTGAGTTTTTAGTTAATTACAAAACTAAAGTCAAATTCAAATATTAAGTAAAAGTCAAATTCAAATATTAAGTGATTATAGATAAAAAACTCTATTTAAATACATTTAAAATACTGATTTAGATTTTAGAACATTGATTGATTTATTTTGATTGATTTTGAAAATAGTGCAACATAAATTTCCAAAAAGTCATTTAATTTATTTAACTCTTAATATCGTTACACATAAAACATCGTAATTTTTAGGGATTCTTCTAAAAAAAATTTCTATAATAATTTCCAGATTAAATGTATAAAGTTCACTGAACATTTAAAAACCATTAAGGTAAAGTAAAATAACAAATAAACTATTTAATTAAATTAAAAGCACCCATTAAAAATAAATAGTTCTAAGTATAGTTGACGTAAAATGTGCGATAATAGTACTATAAATTTGATGTCGCTGTTCATCAATCAGAATTAAAACTATAAATGCAACATCATAATTTTTCTATTTTAGGCAGCACATGGGAGTAACTTGTTCAATTAAAACTATTGCTTTTTAATCAATTTCAAAAAAAGATCAAAAACATAGAGATAGAAAAACTACATTTTTAGTTTATAGTTATCAAAAGATAAAATCTTATATATATACTTCAGCAAGACCATATATTTTATATGTTCAAGAAGTCTTAAATATTTTCATTACAAGAATTTTTTAACTGAAATTGATATCTAGATGAAATTCTTTTCGCTTCTAATAAAAATGGTAATGTACTAATTAACCGATTTGATTAAAAAAAAAAATGATTTATGAACATAAAATGATAAAAAAAGTTTATTGACTAAAAATGCAATAAAAAAAAACTGTTTATGTATAATCTTTAATCACAATTTAAATTAAAATATAAATTATTCATTTTTGTAAATTTAAAACTTCAGAATAGATCGTCAAAATAAGATTATTAATAAGTTTTAGAGTAACTGAATGACACTTGGTTTAAAGCAGGCATGTGCAACTCAATTGCGTGCCAGAGCCACTGAATAATTTTCGTGCCTCGGCATGAGCCACATATAAAAAAACGAAAGAATAAAATAACAATGGTTTATTGTTTTTGATTTAACTCAGAATTTGTACTACTAATTTAATTTAAAAATTGCAACATAAAGGCCGGTATTCAACTGGAGATAAAATCAACTTTTTCATATAAAATTTTATCTGAGATAAATTTTAGTTGAGTGAATTTAATTTATCGGTACCCAACTGAAGATAAATGGAAATTTATCTGAGTAAAAATTGTATGAAAATATTTTCACTCAAATATTTTCACTCAAATAAATTTTATTTCAAAAATTTATCTTGCAAAGAATGTTTTGAACATTTTTTTCAAGATAAATTTTGACATTAGGTCGTGTAAAAAGAATTTGACGTTTGTTGTTTGTTGTTTAAAGTTTGTTTTTCATCAAAAATCAGAAAACTAAAATAATTTCTATAATATTTACCAATAAAAAATTAATTAAATAAAATGGATGAAAGTTGGGAGGTAAGTAAATTAAAAATAAAATTGTTTAGATAGTTCTTATCAAAATATATTTTTTTAGGCGGATTTTTTGGAAGATGGAGTTGAAGATTAAAACGAAAATAATGTCAAGTGTCAAGTACATAAGTCAGAAAGTCATGTGTAAATTTTTATCTCACTCAATAATGTTTTCAAGATAAAATTTATCTTGTACTTTATCTTCAGTTGAATACCGGCCTTAAAACATAACAAAATATAAAATAAATCTACAAAAAATAAAAAAATAAATAAAAGTTAATGAGAAATTTGAGTGTTTTTGCTTTGGCTCAATTTATTCAAATCAGGTGCAATTTTTGTTGTTGAAATACTGAGTTGATGTTCCAAGTTTATATTTATTACCTTTTCTTGCAAAACAAATAAATCATTGCCAGCTAATAAACATTTTTTAAAAATTAAAGCAAAACAAAAGTTCTTTTCGTACAAAAAAGAGCCACATATTACGTAAATGAAAACATTGATGTGAACCGCAGATAAAAATCAAATGAGCCGCAGGTTGCACATCGCCGGTTTAAAGAATAAACTTATGATTACCCGCAAAATATATAGTCATAAAATAATGAATGAAAATTCTAGGAAAATTACTGTGCACATTTGAGTAATTTTGTTTACATCAAGCTTAATATTAGATTTAAAATTATTTTGAAAACTAAAAGCTTAAGAAACGAATTTAAAAATTTGATCTATAGAAGCAAAATTCAAGAAGTTGTCGTTCATGAATAACTTTCTTTTTCAGTTTGTGTTTTATAAGAATAAATTAATCTTTATGTTATATCTAAATTTCTTGATTAATTTTCCATTGAAAATATAAACATAATTTTGAACATTATCAGAATTTAATTTTAAACTTGAATTTTTACTATTTAAAGTCATAAATAAATTAACTAATAAAAAAATGTTAACGCGGAATTACAAATTATGTGATTTGTTCTCATGTGGCAATTAATTAAAAATCAATTTTTTTTTTATATATATTAAAATTGCACATGCCGTTTATATTTTTTAATTACTTTTAAAGACTCATGTTGTTAATAGTGCTAATTACACTGTGTTGCATGCTTGAATTTTAAAATTTTTCTCAAACATAGGTATTTTTCGCAGAGCAAAAATTTATAAAATTATGCGCTTCATATAACACTTATTTGGAATAATATAGATGTTCTATAGTGCTTGCGTTTAATAGTTCATTGAATTATTTTTGAGAAAATAGCTATTTTAAAAAGTTGATAAAGTTTATTTCCAAACTTTAAATATCTTTTATTAAGAAAATAATTCAATTTATAACTTTATTTTTAATTATTTGACTCACATATTTGATTTAGGAATTTTAATAAGTTGTCCTTCTTTAAGAACCATTTGTGATAAAGGTTCAGCACTGAAACCCTGTCGTTTCATTCGAGGTTCATTCAGGGTAAACACTCTTGTTGATTCTACACCTGGTCCCCAATCATCGAAACTTCCCGACCGTCTTCGGTCTAGGAAAGCTTGTGTTAATGGACGAACAACTTGACGAAATTTATCAATTTCATTTTGAAGATCAATTATTTTATAATCCTTCTCCAATGATTCTTTTTGAACAAATGTCATATCTTCAGATAATCTAATTATTCGATTATTCAATTCCTTGATAATAAGATCACGTTCCTTAACTTCATATTCCATTTTGATCATTGGATCTGTTTCAACTAAATTTCCACATTCATCAACATTATCAACATTTATTGTATACTTTTCCTTGCCATCTCCTTTCAAGGAATTATTTTCTTTCAATTTTTGAAATTCATTAGTTAAGTATCGAATGCTTATGTCTCGATCACGAACATCTTTTTCAAGATGTGTTAATTCATCATTTTTGTCTTTGAGTAAATCATACATAGATCTAACTTCCTTTCTCAAGGCAGTTACAGTATCCTCGAGAATTTTTTTTTCTTTAATTATATTCATTTTTTTTTTCTATATTATTATTTATTTTTTTAAATTTGGCAAATTCAATTATTTATAATTTATAATTTCCTTATTAAAGTTCAATTCAAAGTTCATCTATTAAGTTTCAGAAAAAATATAATGAAGGTGGAAAATTAATTAATCATATAAATTGCAGAAAAAGAAGAAACAGTTGAGGGCTTAATTAAATGATGATCTAAAATTTATTCAAACTATTATTCAGACAGATCTGAAGATTTTCTAGTTTTTGTATTAATTATATTGGACCATATTCTAAATTTTGTATTATTGTAAATATAAAATAAATTATATATATAAATATACTTAATTCGCAAATGCGATATTGTTTTCATAGAGAATTGTTAGAAAATAATTTGTTGTTAATTTAAAAATGTTTTTAATAAAACATCATTTAAAATTTATTAAATGGAATCTACATTAATGAAGAAAAAAAAATGTGTAAGTACCAAAAATATCACTCATTGTTTATAAATCAAGAAATTCATTTAATTGAAATAAATTGATTTTAATACAAAAAGTCTTAAAGAAGACAATGTTGGAGCAATATAAATAGTTCTTAAAATAAAAATTTATTGCAAATTGTTATGTTGTTCGCGATCGAGGTTTTTTAATTATTTTTATTTGCCCATATTATTGACAGATAATATTGCATAGTTTATATTTATTTAATTTATTTAGTATAGTTAATAAATTGGAAATAATATTTATAAATTTAAAATAACTGAAATAGTGAAATCACAGAATATGTAAGCACTGTGTCGTGTCATCGTTCTGTAGAAATTTTTATTTACTTAGTCAAGTCTCATACATTTTTGAAACCATTTAAGCTTCTGATTGAAAGTAAAGTTTAAATAAATAGATAGAATGCAAATTTTGGGGAAATATTATACTTTCAAGAACTGAGAATGTTCCGACATAATATTTTCTTCTCTTTTTTACAGAAGAAAGATATTCAATTATAGTCAATGTATCTATATTCAATATCTTTATTTATGCAAATATAGTTTATGATTCTAACAATTCTTTGTTTTTAATCAAACAAATATTTGATTTTATAAAACGTATATGACAAAAATAAAAATTCCACCTAAAATGTCTTATACCAATATCAAAAAAAAAAAATAATTTTGAACTCAGGTTTTCTTAAATTTGAAAAATATAAAAATGTTTGTGCTATACAAGGTGATCTAAAGATTGTGATTAAAACTTTCAATTAAGTTAGTTAACATTTTAGACTTTATATACTTAAGTTAATTGATGGATATTCACATATAATTGCAATATTGCGTGCATTGATCTTATACGTTAGTATTTAATAATTGAGATATTTTATTACAATAAAAAAGTTTGTCGTAATATTTAACTTGATGTGGTTGTTAAGTATCAATAAAGTTTGTAAGGCCAAAAAAATATTTTAATAAATAATGACTAACTATTGATTGCTGATTAATTACTTTGTTCAATTTTGAATTATTTTGTATTTTTTTACGAAAATATCTGGCAAAATAAAATTAGTCAAAATCGCAAGAATGATTGAATATATTTTCAAAAGCATACAACGGTATGCATTTATTAAGTTTGTCAAATAGTTGAGATATCCCACATGAAGTAAGTCCACTACACTTTGATAAAACTTCTTATTTTCTTCTGTAAACCTTTTAAAACTTGTTTTTTTTTGTGATGTCCGAAAAGAAATATTGCATTATTATCAAGGATAAAGTAGATTTCTAGCAACTTTTACCTCATTAAATTTAATCAAATTCAAAAATAATGATAGGTTTGAATTAAATTTTTTAATGAAAAAATTTGTTCTTGATACTTTTATTTTTAGATATTTTAAATCATTTTTATATTAAAATCTATACACTGATTTTTAGCTTCAGGTGCTTCAAGCTATAATTATTGGTTAGATTAAAGCGAAAATTGTAAATTCTGTCTATGACATTTTCATAAATTGATCACGCCTCTAGATTTTCTATTTTTGTACACAATTATATATGACTTTTAGTTTTTGATATTATAGTTAGTTTAAGTTCAAAATAATTTAATGAATCAACATGAAAAAATTAATTCAACATTATTATGTTGGCGAAATTTTATCTTAAAATAAACAAGTCTAGGAGATATATTAATTATGTGTTTGCTTGGTAATGAATATATAATTCTTATAGACATTTTGAAACAGAACCTTCGATTTAACTGTAAGATTAAAATTAAAAAAAAATTCATGCATATCGGAGTTCTAATCACTAGTTTGAGATTCATACTTGTACGCCTAATAACTTCCAAACTACGAAAACATGAAACTTCAAATTCTTATATAAAAAAATATAGAAAAATGTATTGATTAGGAAGGTTTAATTATAGAATGCATATAGTATGTACATGTATATATTTATTTTCAATGCTAACAATATTTACAAAATTCTTCCCATTCAAAAAAAAAAAAATGTAAGTATGTAAGCATAAAATTTTCTTTTTCCAGATTATTTAATCACCAAAAATATAAAAGGATGCTTCTCTTAAAAGCAAATCAATATTCGTATCAAGGTTAATTGAAATTATGTAAATTTTGATTTTAAATTTTTGTTGGCAATTTTTCAACAAAAAATTTCTAAATTAATTACCGAAACGACAATATCTTTCTTGCTAAGTATTCGACGCAAATCAATTTTTAAAAAGATTTAAAGAATTTTTTTTATGTAGGTATAAAAACACAGGCTTTTTTTTTAAACTGAAAAAAAATTTAATAAAATCATTTAGCATGAAATTATTATTTTTTTTTTTTAATGCAATCATTAGTCTGAATTAGTTAGAATTAAAACAATAATAGGTTTCAGTTTAGTACTCAATCAATTTTTTTTTATTGAAGGAAGAAATTTTTAAGCTAAAATGAGTAAATCTTTCAATTTACCAATAGCTGCGAAAAAATTTCTTCTTGTACTAAAAAACCGGAAAGTGATGATTACTCTTATTTGGAAATAAATTTAATTTTTTTTTTTCAGTGAACTCATTAAGAAGAAAAAATTTTTTAACACTTAATAAATTATAAAACCGTATAATATTTTTTTCAAAATAAATGATTTGCGAAGAATAACAAATAACAAATTTATAGCTTGAAATAAAAAATAAATAAACATAAAATCAGACAAATATAAAAAAAAAAACAATTTGTTTTTAGAGTTTCTCCTCTTTTTCTGTTTTCTACAATAATTTTCCATCTTTTTATATACAATTATTAATTCATTATTTTTCATTTTAATTCATAAAATAAAATTTAAAAATAAATATTAAAAAAAAAATAAAAAAATAAAATGAAAAAAAAAACTCAGTTGATGGCCTTGCTAGAGGCCACAATCCTAAAATAATTTGCAACATTTTAATCTTTTTCTCGCCGCAATAAACTTTATATTCACATAAATTTTATTTATTCAATTCAAAATCTCATTTATAGTTTATTGTAAATTAAACAAGAAATAATATGTAAAAACACCACAAAAATTTTTATTTACACCTTTTAAATTTCTCATTGTTTATTTTATTATTGTTGTGTTTTTCTTCTGATCAGATGGTTTTTAACTTAATTAAAATTGCCCCGCATTTTTTGTTTATATTTTTTTTTCCGTAAATTTTTCTCTTTTTTTGAAGCAATTTAAGGTAAAAATATTTAAAAAAAAAGAAGCTTTTTCACAATTTCTAAAAATAAATTTTTTTTTTTTTAGTTTATTGCAATCATATTAAATGTATTAAATTTTGATAAGATTTTTTTTTTTTGTTTGACAGTTTGTAATGGATTCTTGTTCGCTTGCAGTAGTAACTATATATGATAGTTTAATGCCTTCAAACATTTACAGAGTGGAGGGTGAATGTAAATAAAAGTTCTTAAGCTTTATTTTGCGAACAAAACAATATTTTTTTTAATTATTTAAATAAGAAAAATACGCCTTAAAAGCCTTGCACATTCATTTTCCGCGCACTATTTTCATGCCAAAAATTTTTTGGTTCATAAAGTTAAGCTTTCAGTGACATTGTCATATTTTTGATATTTTCATAGCAAAAAAAAAAAAAAACAGAGAGGAAAATAAAAATTTTTATATGTACATATATAAAGAAGATGAAACAAATTAAAAATAATTTTTGTTTACCGTGAGAAAAAACAAAATTTAATTGTCAATTCCATTAAAAATCTATGTGAAATTAAAGATAAAGATACAAATATCTTACAGACACAACAAGAGTATCTAAACTCTTGAAAATAATAAAAATTTGGTGTTCGCATTAGATAAAAATTAATTAGAAGTGGTTTTTTTATTTACTAAATCAATCGAACTTAAATATGCAATATTTACATAAGTACTTAATTATAATTATTATTTCCCATTAAATTAATTAACAAATTAGACGTAGAATAGAATTTTAACTGAAAATTGTCAGATAAACAAAACAAAAAAAAAATCAGTCAGTTATGTTTGTTGTCAAATAACGATAAGAATTTAGGTACTTAAAAAGTTTTTATAGAAATTTGACTTAATTAAAAAGTTTTTTATTTTTTTTTATTTTCATTACATTAGGTACGCACATTCGAAACAAAAAAAAAAATTATTCGTTTATTTTTTTTTTTTTAAATTTTCAAGGCAAGTGGCAAAATAATAAGTAAATTTTCATTTAGTAAAATAAAGTTGCCAAAAAGTGATCAATATTCGAGGCAATTAATCAATTTTCAAGATCGAATTTAATAGAATTGTCATATTTTTATTTATTTTTTTTAATACATAATAATAACTTTTACTTTCATCGCATAGCGAGGTTTCCCAAAAAATATATATATTAAATTAATAAACTATTTTGTTTTTAATGATTTTTTTTTGTTTATTTTTCATTTCAACTTTTCCAACATTATAATTTTTTTATCGTCTTTATACGAATACCGCTCATGGCCACGACAATTCAACAACTGATCGTAATTAAAGTTTAATTTTTTTTTTTATGAAAAGTTTATGAACATTTTTTTTTTATTAACGAAAAAATAAAAAATAAAAATTAAAAACAAATAAATAAAACAGTCAAGTTGTTGATCGAACCGGCATTTAAAGCGTGTGTAAAGCGACAATTGAAAAATTCATTCAGAATTAAAAAACAATATATTTATGTACTTCAATGAGTTAATGTAATAAATAAACTTTTAAAATTTTCTTAAACATACACATACCAAATGAAAAATTATAATTAATCTACTTTTGCTCTCATATTTACTTAAATCAAATTTCTCGTATGCGAAAACATAACTTAAAAAAAAAATTAATAATATTAAGCCGTTATCCGCATCTCGTAAGAACGAATGATTACGATATTAGCTTAAATTGAATGAACTAGCTCTTTTATATGAATCATCTTCGCAGATTTCAGACCAATTCTGAAAGAGATTTTTGATTATAAATTTAAGCCCACAAACAATAATAAATGATAAACTTTTAGGTAAATAGAACTTGAACCCAAATAAACCGAACCCAAAGTTTTCAAATTTTAATTGATCGAATCTGAATTAGAACTGGAACCAGTTTCTTGTGAGATTTGATGTTAGATTTAACTTTATAATAAAATGTAGTTTCAAATGAACATTGTAGTAAAATAATTTTAATTTACAATTTTTGTGTATAAGATCATTCAAAAAAAAAAAAATAAACATGTTCATGTATCTTATATTATGAATGAGTTATTTATATGCTTATTTGATTTATTTTTTTAAGTTTATAAATAAAATCAATTAAATGTAACTCGAAAGCTTTTTGTTTTTATAATTGCACTTAAAGAAAAAAAAACATTTTTTTGAGTGCTTTTCAAATGAAATGAACAACTCATTTAATTAGTTAGTTTTTGTAGCAAAATACATCAAAAAAAATATTTAAAATTAAATTTTTATAATATGATTAGATACTTCGACATAACAACATTAAGATTCACACATATTCTTCTAATAAAAGATTAATAAAATTATAATCTTGAAGTTATAAATATCTAACTTTAAAAAGCGATATGTCTTTTGGGTTATCATTTTACATAAATTATGATTACATCTTCGGATTGTGTATTCTCTTCAAATTTTATTATATTTTTTTCTTCTAGAACATAAAGTGGCTGAACAGATAAATAAATCATCCAAAAGGCTATGAAGCATAAAATATCTGAAAAAGTTCAATAATATAATTTCTCTCGACATAAAATGAATCAGTAAATACAAAATGCTTAACAAACAATGTAATTGTGTGAAGAATAAATCATTCTTAAAAAATATATATATTGCAAAACGTAAAATACATTATATTTAGGCTTGGTTTGAGTAATGGTCAAGGATAAAAGTTATGAAATAAAATTTTTTATATTGAGTTTTATATAACAATGAAACTTAAGTTTATATTATATATATTTTATTTACAAATATTTCAATACTTGAACTTTTTTCTACCTACTTTTCATAATGTAATTTAAGATGATAGGTTCGCCCAAAATTATTTTCGATCTTTACTTGTAGTCAAATAATACGCGCATAAACGTGATTCTAGGTCAATTTTGCTTCCATTTAATCATTGTTTATTGTGCTTTTTAAACATCCGGAAGAAGACGTGACATATTAAATATTTAAACACAGTCTGAAGATATACTTTCTTTACAAAAAAAAAAATAATTAAACAAAAATCTTATTATATTTTCAATTTAATTACATCCATTAAAAAAGCAAAACAATAAATTTTATTATTGTAATATTCATTCATGGTTATTATAAATTATTATTATCGTAAATTTTTTTCTTAAAAAAGCTACTGTATGTGGTGATCTTTTTACTTTACATATAAAATGCACATATACATTATTACGTCATAATTATTTATTTATTTTTGAATATTACGGTATAATCAAGTTTTAAAAATTAGATGCCTTGTAAACTTTCTTGTGATTGCAAATGTTGCAAATTTAGTACCATTTACTTAAAACAGTTGCCGAGATGACTTAGTAGTACAGGCTTATTTTAACCATGGTCTTATTTAAGTTGTAAAAAGTTCAAATAGAAATTCATATTTTTCGTTTATATAAAGTTCTCAAAATATTACACATTTATAATTTAGAAATTTTTACATCTTTGAAAGAAAATACAGGAAACAGTAATATCAAAGAAATTCTGCAAAAAAGCTATTGAAACTTTTTAAAATAATAAAAGCTAATTTTTAAAAATCTGGTAATATCAAACTCAGAAGCTTTCACAAACTGTTAAAATTTTCAATTTTCAATCAAAATAACAAAAAAAAAAATCCAAAATACAATATGTAATAATTTAATAAAAATATTTTTAAAATGAGTTAATTATTACTTTTTTTTTTTCCACAAATTTTGTTTTTTAAATCGATTAAGAGCCCTCATTGTGAAAAATTGCAAAAAATGGGTCTTAGTTTGGCTTTGATTGTAGGGTTACTACAATCTAGACTGAAGTGATTTTTTGATATGTTAGAGAGTATATAACTCCAGGGTAGGTAAGCCTTTAACAAGCCTTTAAAAAACTTGAACACATTTGCCTGGATTCTGAAGTAAAGGAAAAAGATAATAAAAAATCTCAAACGCAGAAATAAAGCTAAAATACCACTCTCCAGGGCTGGTGACGTGAAATTTTGAATTTCTTTAATTGCCTAAACAATTTTTAATTAATTTCATTTATTTCTAAGAATTTTTTTATTTTTTTGATAAATTATAGTTTCTGCACAGAAATCAAATTCAAATATAGTTTTGTGTTTTTCTGGTAGAGGTGTTTTTCGTACAATTTTTGTCGCATTTTTCACGGCCGTTTATTTCTGTAAAAAAACTGCAAAAATAGAAAACAGAAATAGAAAACAGAATTTCACATGGAGGGCTCTTAAGTTTTTAATGAAAATTAATTTTATTTCTATAAAAATATAGAAAATGTTAAAAAACTTTGTAACTAACCATAGATTTGTAAGATTTATTTGTGCAGTCTACTTATAGGATTAAATATAAACTGAATATAAAGAAAAAATCTTGAAAAGATGACTTTGTCTCTAGCATGCTTTATCATACGAACATAAATACACGAAAGCTACAGCATTAAGTAGAATTAATTCTGATTATTTTTCTCTTCGGTAAATTTTGTTTAGGCAGGCCAATCTGTTCAAACATATCAAATTTTGAAAAGATCTAATTCAATGTCATTTGTATTTACCTACGTTATAATTATCGGATATATGTGTACATGTAGCGTAGATAATGTACAAGTATCTGAAAAACAATGTGTATGAAAATTTTACAGTATACGTACAACATTTATTCGCACAGCAGTTATTCTATTCTGCGCTACCACAAACTTTTATAATGGAAACTTTTATGATGGAAAATAAATATTTAATGTATGTATGTGTAGTACATGCGTACATAATCCTATATTTCCATTTTAATTTAAACAAAAAAAAAATAAAAATGTCAAATATAAAAATTTGAAATGTTGTATAAGAATGACAGACAAAAAATATAAACTATTGCGAATAGAAAATTAAAATGTTTAACCAACTGAAAGTGGTGGTAGATAATATGTGAAAAAATTACTTTTATGACATATATTTTTGAAAATATCATTATTAAATTTTTACAAACTTAATAAAAATTGAAAATAAAACTGCGCGAAGAAAATGTGTAGCACCAAATATTTGTGTTGACATTTATTTTATTATTATACATATATCGATATACAACATTGTTAAAGTAATTTAAAATAAGATACTATGTTGTTTTTATGGATATTTGCACCCAAAATATTTTACTTATTGATTTTATAACTTTATTTATTGTTAATATATTAATAAAGCTCCAGAATATACCTAATACATTATAAATGCTGAGCAAATAAATCAAATATTCAAGATTTTTCAATTTTTGAAATTGGAGAATGTTTTTTAAAGTATTAGCAATATTTAAAAAGTTTTTTGAGTAAGTGAGAGCCACCTCGTACCCAAAATGGAAACGACCACCATTATTATATACCTATATAGGCAAATAAAAATATTACACCTCAAAATTTTAAAGAGATTCTACAGTTGTTGATAATCGATTATGGAAAATTAAGAAATTATAGATAATCTCGGGAGAATTTAGAATAAAAAAAAATATATTGACTCTGGCTGTCAATTGGTATTTATTTCATAAACTACATTCATAATTTAAATTTATTCATTCAAAATGAGTCTAAACGTTTAAAAAAAAAATATATAAATACTACTATACACTGCCTGAATCTTAATAGTGCAGCAACAACTGTCACAACAAAAAAAAAATAAAATAGATAATTGCAAAATATCCATTTTTGTAAAAATTAAAAAAAGAAAAAAAATTTTACACATTGGTGTTATATAAATATAATTTTATATTTTTAAGACTTTATATATTTAAAAAGGAATACTTTCTTATTACAAATGAGAATCATTCAAGGTGGTCTTGTAATCATCAATTGACAGTTATATATTTCTGATTTTGTATTTAATAAAATGTTTTATTAATCTTATTTTTAAGTAAGAGTTACTTAGATCGTGGAGCTGACACTTTAATTCAATAATATGTTTTTTGGCAGGATACTTTTTAAGAGTCGTTACCAAATGGACAAATTTTTATGAGACTTAAAAATATAGATTTTTCTTCTCTGATTTTGTGAAGTGCTGCCTATTGTAAGGAGGCATAATATGTATGTTAGTAATAAGATGCAATGTCTTAGAAAAACTCTAAATTTGAGCTCAATAATGTGTACAATAATATAACAAGTAACTCTAAATTAAAATAAATATTTTGTTAATTATACATTATTATAATAAATTTACCTTGGAGGATAAAAATTGGAATAATTATATATGTTTTTAATTAACTAAGTTGAAAATTACTTCAAATATTACTATAACTATTTATATATAAAATTATACATATTATTACCATAAAAAAAAATTTAATAAAATTTCTGAAATTATCTTGAGGGAATGTAAATAATTTATGTTACATTTTAACTTGCTACCAATTTATAAGATTCATATTATAAATTAGTTTCATGCTGTTTTCAACATAATGACAAATATTGCTATATTGCAAATATGTATATAATAGTATATCTATTAAAAAAAATGAAATAAAACTTAAAAACTGGTATAACGATATCAATTTTTATTGAGCTTGAAAGAGATTTTCTCAATTACAAAATTTAATTTGATATCATTAAAAGTTATTTAAATTGAAATGTGTGTTTCAGAATATTAAATTTTTATTTTTTTTTACGAAAATATGGTATCAAGCAGAGTTACATTTATAGTGTATATTGAATAATAAACTGGTAGCATAACATTTATTCACACAAAATCTGATTAGTTGATGAATATTATTTTCATATATTTATACCGTGTTACGATACAGGTTATATTGAAATAAGTCCTAATTAAATAACACTCTGTTATTGGATAAAAAATAATAAGCTATTTATAAAAGAACAGAATGATTTTCAAATAAATAATACAAGAATAAAATTTAGGATTTTTTTTAAATTAGAAGAACGAAATCATCTTTTAACAGAACTATGATCACAAGACGAATTTTTTTTAAACATAGGTAACCGATAGGTAACGGAATACAATATCACAGAAAGTAATAATTATAAAGCTGACTGATTGTCATTAACAACTTTGTTATAAAGATATAAATACAATAAATTATACAACTTTGTTTTAAACGTCCTGGTTTAATCAATATTATTATCTATAATGACTATATTGACATTTCCTTTATGCACTGGTTAAAAAACACAGGGTTTTAAATAAAAATTTCCTAAATATTTCTTGAAAATCATTTAGAATGCAAGCATTTAAAGATATAGAAATCTGTCAAAAAGTTTGAATTGATTTTTTTAGTACACTTGTGTTTGTATTGTGTGCACAAAGTTAATATCACACTTTTTTTTTATAATAACTCATTTATTGGCCGAAATAAAATAATCATAGAAAAATGCAAATACCTATATATACTTAATAATGCAATTAAATCTAAATTCAATATTGGCGAATTTTTTTTATATCTATACATACAGCAAGCAAAAAAAAATATTTTTTTTATTTTAGAAAGGAAAATATACCGCCTTGGAAATTCACATAAATTTTAACTAAAGTTGTCAAGTAAACATGTTAATATGTTTTGGTAATAAATTTTGAAAAAAAAGCAAATTATTTTTCGCTGAAAAAATTACAAAATTTATGATCTCTTCAATTTTAATTTAAGACGATAAATTCCTTAATAAAATTTTTAATATTCCATAAAAATTTAATAAATATTTTATTCAGTTAGTTATCAAATATTTGATAAATAAGTATATAGGTATATAAAAATGTACAAGACTTAAGTATAATGATAAAAATATGTTTTTAAAAAAAAAAATGTTTGACAAATATTACGAGAGCAAATTAAGAACTTAATCTCTTTTCTGTCTATCTCAATTTCCTATAAAAAAATTACATAACGAGAACCTTCTTTATAGTAGGATCTTACGTTGTGTAGAAAGTATAATATCTTTAACACCGACGATTCTATTGAAGAAATATAGTGTAGTAAACTTACAAAGATATTCATGAGTAACAAATATTAATTGCAAAAACTTTAAAGTACACAAGTGAAAGAATTTCTGCTAGTAATCCTTACATAAAATAATATTTATCATGTCAACAACAAAATATATATATATATATATATAGTATATATAGTAAGTATATATTTTTAAGACTTCTTAAGAATCCCACATCTGATTAATTTACATGTGAACAAGTTAATCTTTTCAACTTAATATTTATAATTTTTAAAACTTGAATTTATCACGCGAGGAAAATCTTTTCTGGAAAATTTATGTGTACACGAAAAGTTGTTATTGTGAATCTTAATGTGTTGTAAGTAAGAGTTAAGTGTAACAAATTTAATGCATCTCCTTAAAATTAAATTTAAAAAAATATATATAATTATATGATAAAATAATCATAAATCATGTTTCGATTTCAGAATAAACAAGAAAAGTGTTTTTGAAGTCTACTTATTTTTTAATTAACTATATGAATAACTTAATTGCGAAATTTTTTGTTTTAAAACTGTTCATATAACTACCAAACTGCTTGAAGTTGATATGATAAGCATATGTTCAAATTGTTGGCGATTAAGTTTACCCCTTTTTTTTCTGTATCCAAGAACATTTTTAATAACACTAAAGAACAAACTCGACTCATTTTTTCATTGTTACATTCTTCAGCTGGCAACTCCGCAAATTGTAATGATAGAATATTTTATAGACATGTTCAATGCTTCGCATAAATTATATCATGAAAAAAAGCCTTATATTATGGCCTAAGCGATGTTAAACAATATAAAAACATTTTGTTGAACATAATGTTTGTAAGTTCTTATTTATTTATAATAATTAATATCAAGTAGGTAACTACAAATAATATACTTAGATCTTAGAGTAATTTTAATACATTAAAAAAAAATACAAAATAAAATGTGAACCGTGGATGAATGTTATATTTAGACAAAACCTGAAAATTTGATGCGAGATCAGGGACAATGTAATTTGAAAAAGAAATGTGATATGCGATTTTTCTTCATTACTTTTAATATTGGTCAAAATGTCTGCTGTTTATATCTCGCTAATATTTAATATCTAATAGTGAACATTATTTTCCTGTGCGGTTGCGTATACTTTAAGATTATCGGTATGTTTATGTGTTTACGTTTTGGTACAACTTTACCCAAATATTAACATTTTTATCCTTATATGTGTTCTATCTAAGTTATTACATATTAATCATAATGTTAAATTATACCGTTTATATCAAAACAACATTCACTTTATATGAATTTGCGCACTAAATATATGTATCTTTAACCCCAGTTTATATAAATCACCTCAAAGTAATTATAATTCAGATATACCAAATATAAAAAAAAATAAAAAAAATTCTTATATTTTTATTAAAATTTATCTACAAATAGGATTTATGTTTTAGCATAAATGCGTGTACATTTCAATTTCTTTGTAGATACCCCACTAAGTTTGAAATAAGTTATTATATGCAAATGGCGATTTAAGTTTTTTTTTTTATATATGTATATTAAATTTTGTACATTCTGTTTTAAGTGCCAATTGGTGCAAACTCATGTTGTGAATGCACAAACATTATTAATTAATTATGCCAATGAAAATAAAGATAAAATTTAATTAAATGAAAATAAATACTATGAAATATAAAACTAATTAGGCAAATTTCTGAAATTGAATAAATTTTCTTTAACTGTTGAAACGAATTACGAATATTAAGAGTTTCCATAAACTTCCGATGCCACACATAGTGCTGGTTTTTTTTTATTATAAAATATAATTGCCTGTAATTAAATTTTTTTTTTAATTATTAGTCTCATTAGAAGCTTAATTACGAGAAATATTTCTATAAAGAAATTTTATATATATTCAGTGAATAAAATTTAAGTTTTAATTGAAGAGAGAAAAAATTTCAACTGTAACTATTTTATTATTAAGATATACCTATGTGGAAAGTATTTTTCGGAAAAAAAATATCAACAGACAATTTGTGAATCATTTTTGGAATTTGAATATTCTGTAGTTTTTCATTCAAAATTCTTTAAAAAAAAGAAACTTATTAGGAAAATTTCATAATTATTTTACACACATTTGAGCCTAACGTATTGAGCAAATATTTTTTCTAAAAATTAATATTATAAATATATAATTGGATCCTATTTATAAAAATATAAAACTTTTAAAAGAAACAAATAAAATAAAATAAAAAATAAAACTGATTGAAAATGCAATAATGTAAACACATGTGTAAAAAAAATAATTACATGTTTTAGATCACTATTTCTATCTCTCGATTTTATTGTTATTGAAAAAAAATTAATTCATAAAGGTCAGCTCCATCCTCTATGACCTTATTTGAAGAAAATTTAAAATAAATTTATGAACTATATTTTTTATATATATACATAACACATACATAATTCAATTGTATTATTTTATTTTTCAGATCATAGGTATATACATAGTATTTTTACAATAATTGTACATAATTAATTTGCAATTTATTATTATTTTTATGTGCGGATTGAATATTATTTTACAACATTCAGTAGCGCACGTTTTATATGAAAAATTAATTACTGCGATGAAAACAAGTTTAAAGTTTATCTTATTCGTTACTATTGCATTTTTTCGTGACTTTGTAAAGCTTGAATACTTGAAAACTACTTTATTGCGTGTTCGATGTGTTCGATGGTCAAATAGAACTATTAATTTATAACAAGAAATGCATTCTTGTTCTTTTTCTATTCCATAAAATTCTTCAATTAGAATAATATATATTGTTGTTAAAGCTTTTTACCGACCAAACCAATATTATGAAAATGTTGATTGTTATTTAACTTAACCATCCTTAACCATCTACTCATTATAAATAAAATCCCAACATCCTTTTCGAAGTGAATTATTTTAATTAGAAGGAATTTAAAAATTTAATTAAGCAACAATATTCTCGACATTTCGTCTGAATTCACAACTGTGTTGTGTAAGATTATAATAAAAGAGATCTTGTTACAATACAAATATACCTTACGATGAAGATTCTTTTAGCACGAAATATTTTGAAATCTTTACAAAGTAAATGTGTTCTAAAATTAACTTTATGAAAATTATATTATATTAGTTTAACACAAAATAAGTATACTCTGGTTTTTTTATTTTTTTAATCTAAAGGAAAACACAGATTTTATTTTCATATTCAAGAGAAAATTGAATGATAAAAAAAAGTTTTTCTTTGGATAAAAAAAAAAAGCATTTTATATACACATAAGTCAATTTACCATCCGGTGTGATTAGATCAAAAACAAATCACCGCATTATTTCTGTTGTAGCGGTCTTTTGCAAGAAAAAATAAGTCTGGTAAAAAAAACAAATTTTCACACCGGATATCGATGACATATTTATAGATATTATTTTTGATAACGATTTGATATAAAAATAAATATTTTATTTTAAGCATTATATAATAATTATTTCATTTTTAATATTATTTTTATTATATTTTATGATTGAATGCTTTTTATCCAATTATATATTAATTTATTATATTAAAGTATATGTGTCAGAGACTGAAGCCACTTTGCTTTTTTGGTATTAAGATTTTTATCATTGATTGGGATTAAAAAAAAAAAAAAAAAAAAATTGGAACAACATTGCTTATTATAATTACCTGCAATTAAGATATATTTCCCAAATTACTACAGGTAGGTATACTCTTTTATTATGAGTGATGAAAATTGAAAGTTCTGTACAAAATATTTCACAGAAGAGTATTTTTGGGCCACATTATATTATCGAAAAATTTTTATTAGATATATGGAAATATTTATAAGAAATTTTTTCCATATTTTGTTAAGAGCCCTCAATGTGAAAAATTGCAAAATATTGGTCTTAGTTTGGCTTTGATTGTAGGGTTACTAGATTGACTGAAGTGATTTTTTGATATGTTAGATAGTATATAACCGGCTCCAGGGTAGGTGAGGTGGATTTTTTAAATTTTGAGTTTTTTGGCCCAAATGAGACTTTAAAAAACTTGAACATATTTGCTGAGATTCTGAAGTAAAGGAAAAAGATAATAAAAAATCTCAAACGCAGAAGTAAAGCTAAAATACCACTCTCCAGGGCTGGTGACGTGAAATTTTGAATTTCTTTAATTTCCTAAACAATTTTTAATTAATTTCATTTATTTATAAAAATTTTTTAATTTTTTTGTTAAATTACAGTTTCTGCACAGAAATAAAATTCAAATATAGTTTTGCGATTTTCTGGTAGAGGTGTTTTTCGTACAATTTTTGTCGCATTTTTCACGGCCGTTTATTTTCTGTAAAATAAAACAAAAAAAACTGCAATAATAGAAAACAGAAATAGAAAACAGAATTTCACATGGAGGGCTCTTAAGTTTATAATTTGGTCAATGAGACCTAAATCCTTCAAACTCTATAAATATAAAATATTCTGAGAAAAGGTTATAACGATAATGAAATTAAATTATTTGGTTTAATTATACACCTCTAGAAACTTTGAAATATTGAATTCTCTTATTTTCAGTATTATTTCAAAATACAATTTTAATGGTTTAGGAAATCTAAAAATTCTTCAAAGTGTGATACGCAACGCGTACGTAAATGAATATAATTATTATATATTATGTATTTAAATAATTTTCTTTAAAAATTTTATTTTAAAACTGCAACATTTGTTTTTTTTATTTCTAGCTAATTATCGCGAATCATGAATTTTCCTAAATTGACGATAAAATCTGATTAACAATTATTCCACATTTTCATTTATATGGACACATTTGTGTCTTATAAAATTTATTCCATGACATTTATATGTACGTTCAATTAAATACTTTTATGAAACAGTGCGAAAATAATTAATTTATTTCAATAAAAAATTGTATGTAATTACTTTAATTTGTATGGAGACTCATTATACAAAAAAAATGTATACAGTATTTCTAAATTAAAGTACCTATATAGAATTTCTGCGGTAGATTTAAAAATAATATTGAATTTTGAATTATTATATTTAAAAAGAAGTCCAATCGAAGAATTTTTTTTAAATTTACATTATTTTACATTTATATCCCTTTTAGTGAGTACTATTGTAATATCACGAGTCACGACAATGCAATGGAGAATTTTAAAGTTAACGACATTCATAGAATAAGATTTGAATTTAGCTATTATATTTTGGATTGAACTTTCAAGCAGAATATATACTTTAGTAAACCTTTAAATATACTTCTTTAAGTATAGTTTCCCAAATACAACGTATACAAAATTTAGAAATTTACTGACCACATCTTTCACGTTGTTATAATAAAAAAAAAACCGGATAAAGTTAACATCATTATTAATTTTGTATCAGTTGTATGCCACAAGTGGCATTTAATTAGTGTCGGAAAAAGGATCATTATATTTAAGATTTCTTATAATATTTTTAACTCATCAAATAAGGTGAACGGAATTCTGTATATAAATTTCACAGCATTACAAAAATATAATACCAACAAAAAAAGAAATAAAAATTATAATAATAATTGCCAGTGTATAATATATTATATTTCCTTGGTCAAGACACGCGTTTATAGTTTTTCCAAGTTGTTTTAAATGAAATGACTTCTATACTATTTCCAATAATTTTAAATTAATTCCAATTCCGCCAATCAAAATAAAAATATAATCTTAAAAAGTAATTGATCTTTTTACTTACCTCTCTTCTTTATCATATTTAGGGAAAGTAACATGCAATAATTCTAATACAGAAGTTTCACTCTGTGGTTCAGCTGAAATACCCTGAGCACGTTGCCGCTGAAACACTTGACCTTTATTTCTAGCACCAGGTGTTGTTGGTGTACCTCCACTACTACTACGTGAAAATGGAAATACACTTTGAAATTTATCTAAATGTGATTTTAATTCAGCTATTTCATTTTCCTTAATTTGTAGCACACGTTGTAATTCCTGAATTTTTAAGTCTTTAGCTTGAATTAATTGAATAAAATGTTGCTCCTGTGGAGTGGCTGGAATATAATTTTGTTGTTGAACCAATTGTTGTTCAGTAGCACCAGTTAAGCACAATGATTGCATTTGATCGTTTAAATTATTATTAAATTGATTTAATCCCAATTGCAATGGTGTACTTAATTGTAATGTCAATGGTAATGGTAATGTAGATGCTGATGGTGGTGTATTATTTAATTGCTGAGGTTGGAATATTACTTGTGCTTGACAACGCAATTGTTCCAATTGTGCTTGCAAATGCTGTTGATAACGCAATTGTAATTCACCTTGTTGCTGTTGCAAATATTTAATTGTATCTAAGTCTAAATTCGGATCGTTAATATTAATTCTGGTATCTGCACCGTATATTACCGGTTGCGTATTATTTGGATTACTGATTGGAACATCCGTATGCATTTGCATATTATTATTTGATTCCTGTGGTTGTTGTTGTTGTTGTTGCATTTTTGTAGTTGCAGCTATTGGACTAGTTAATGTTGCAAATTCAGTTTTATTAATAGCAACAACTTCGTTGCCAACAATAGCAAAAGTTTGCTCTGATTGTGTTTGCTTTGGCTGATTTACGTTTTGTTTATCTATGTCACTGTATTTTAATGCAATACTTTGATCTGTTGCGTCAATTTTTTTTTGTTGTTGCTTGGATGGATCAAGTGCATTTAATTCACTTTTTATTTGATTTTTGAAAAAATGTTGATTACCATTCAACTTACTATTTAACGTTGAATTAATATTAAATTTAATTGTTGATGTTTCTGTATCTAATTTTATAACTGAAGGTAAATTATCTTCTTCATCGACAGCTGGCCTCTTGGATGCGAAGCACAGCTTCTCAAAACAGATACGCATTCAAGCGGTTGAAAAGGATGAACCCAGCGTATAACAAAAATGAAGTTTGCCGCTCCCTGCAAAAAAAAAGCAAAAAAGAATAAAATATTAAATTAAACTTTCATTATTTAGGCGTTTGTTTAAGTTCAATCTTATTTAAGTTAATCTTATTTTTAAAAAACTATCCACTAAGTTCATAATATAATAAGTTTCAACGAAATATGATGTTCATAATTAAAAGGACGGTCAATAGTTTCAATGATCTATTTTAGCAAGCATCACTTACATCACCAAATCGTGCGTCTTTCAACCCAACTAACTTTTTTTGGCAATATAATCTCTCTCCAACATCACTTCTAATATTGATTTTATGTGTGTGAAAAATATAACATTCCTCAAATATTAAATTTTAATTTAATCAAGTTCTTTTAAATTTATTGTTCTAATGAAGTAGTTTATTAAAAACTTCAGAAACAAAAATAATTTCTTCATCATTTTATTGTACAACAACCATTTAATTTAACCAAATAATTTTGATAGGAAATGCACATTTTTTTACAATTACTTTTCTCAGTAATTTTTCAATCCTACTATCTTAATTCCTACTATCCAAATATCTTATTTATTGCCAATTTAAGTACCTTTTAATATTAACAAAGTATAATATGAAAATAAATCTATGTTAGTCCGGATTTTCATATAATATAAAACTTTTATTTACTAAACTTAATTAAAAAAATCCAAATATTAAGATGGAAATCAATTAATTTGACATAATGTTTTAATCTATTGTAGCTCTGAATAGTCTAAAAAAATAAAAAGAATTAAAACTAATTCGCATTCTAATATTTTAAATTATGTACAATTATCATGTTATTATGAAAAACAAAATTATGGTTTTTATAGCATTAAGGGACTAAAATTTCTAAAATATTAATTAAATAGGTGCGACATTAAATTTATGAACTTACATATATATTTCAGAAAAATAAATTTAAAAATACACTTAATCTACTTTTAAAACGTATAAAAGCCAATCGGTCAAATATTTATTTCTAAATATAAAAACAATATGAAGCCATTACTACAAGCAGTTTTAATTTGTAAGTACCACTAGTCTGTATCCAATTTTATATATTTATTTCAATTTCAGGTGTTCTTTTTTTTCAATCTAAATCCGAGGAGGGAAGTTTCTTGAAAAAAATATCATACATTAAAAAGGAAGAAACTTCAAAGCCAACGGGAAAACAAATAGAATTATTTTTGCAGAATTCACAAAAAGAAACATTAAAATTACCAACAGAAAGAAATTCTTTTTCATTTCGTCAGCTTAATCAATGTTATTGTCCACCAGGTCCGCCAGGTCTTCCAGGAGTACCAGGACGTCCGGGCTCAGATGGTGAGCCAGGACCACCGGGTTTTAAAGGATCACGTGGTCCACCAGGAATACCGGGCTATCCAGGAAGTCCTGGTCCAGAAGGTCCACCAGGCTATCAAACTGATAATTATTCAAATACATTGAATCAACTCTATTCATTGCGTAGTTCTGGCGGTAAGCCTGGTCCACCTGGTCCGCAAGGTGAGCCAGGAACACCAGGTTACTGTAGTGCCAGTGGCACTGGAAGCATAACAATAAGTGTAGGAGGTGCAACAGCTAATGTCGGAAATACAAATACAAGTATTAGCAACTCAAATAATGCATAATTCTATAATTCTAAATAAAATAAAATAAATTAAAAATTGGATTTAGTCGTTTCATATTTAAAAGTAAAGAGGAGATTACAAAAGTAAATTTAATACGCTTTATTATTATGTAGATTGTGGTTCGTTGAACTCATACAAGTCGCATTACTTGAATATGCTGTCTATTATACATAGGAGTTATTTATGACGCGATATTATTCTGTTTATAAGGTTTATGTAATCGAAATTTGAAAACATTATGTGTTAATATTTGTTTTTTAGAATACAAAATTATGTTAATTTTTTTTATTCCGAAGATACTATATATGAGGTATGTAGATATCATTTTAAGTTTAGAGTTAAAATGAAAATCATACAAAATTTTCTAACGTTAATCATTATAAATTCGATTGTGTTTTGTAAAGAACACCACCCCGATAAACAAAGTAAAATTTTTACTATATCATCTGGTCCAGTGAATAATAATCTACCATATTATTCTGTAAATCCAGGACATTGTGTATGTCAGCCAGGTTTACCTGGATTGCCAGGTCAACCAGGATTTATCGGTCTGCCGGGTACTAAAGGCGATGATGGCGATAAAGGAAATAAGGGTCCAACGGGAGATAAAGGTCAAAATGGAGTACCTGGACCACATGGTCCTCAAGGAAATCATGGTGAAACTGGTCAATCACAAGCTACATTTCCACTGCCGCCAGGGCCCCAAGGTCCATATGGTCCATCTGGGCCGGTAGGAGCTTCTGGCCCACCAGGGACTCCTGCCAGTGTAGGTACAACAACAGCAAATATTAACGTTGGCGGTGCAACTGCAAATGTATCACCAACGAATGCGAACACAGTGACAGGAACAAATACTGGAACAAATACAGGAACAAATGCCGGATAAGAGATTACTAAAAAAAATGAATATTATTAGGAACGAATGTATTATTTGGTAACTGAATTTTTTTGTGAATTCAGTTTAATTTATAAAATAAATTATGTTAAGAAAAAAAAAATTAAAATAAAACCCAATTTATTTTATTTATGAATTATTTTATTTAATTTTTAGTTTATAAATTGTATAGTAGGTTTTTGAACGTTTTCGTTAAATTTCATAAAAACTATGGATTTTAAGAATTAAAGCTAAAACTATTTAATCTTCTTGCTTTAAAACCTCTTATTAGGGTCATGCAATAAACTTTCTGTATTTCTAACATTTCTAAATTAAATCAATTATATTACTTATTTATGTATTATACATATATCTATGAACTTTACTCGAAACTATGATAAATGTGGCCATGAAAATCTAATTGATCATTATTAAAAAAAATATATATTTAGATTTTTGAATTAAAAATTAAGGAGTAAAAAAAAAAAATAATTTCAAAATTTTAATGTATTACGAAAAATTTAAGTTTATAATACCACTGATATTAATTGTGGCCTCGAGTTCTCATTCTCTCGGACTTTTTCATGGAAAATGTCCAGTGGATGGTAATTAATTACACACGTTTAATAAACACATAGATATGTAGATTAATAAATATATAAACAATTACATATAACGAAAAAAATTCCTTGGTCATCAGATTATAATCAAAGGAGATATAAAACACAATTTAAATCACGGTTGACTCTTATTGCATTATTAGTTATTGCATAAATAGTTTTATCAAGATTCATGGACAATATAAATAACGAATCTTAAAATATTATGATGCTTTTTATTTTAGGTGACAACATTAATGATTCGAAAATGAGATTTCAATGTACAAAATGTAATGACTGGTACTGTGAAGACCTTTACGATTTTGAATACAATGCTGGCAACGTAACAAAATCAAATTACATTCGTGGAATAAATAATTTTGGAAAACGTAATATTTTTCCAATTAAGTAAATTAGTCCTAACGAGAAAATAAATTGACTTTTGAATACCATCTAACTAAAGAAACAAGTATGAATTATAATTTATTTGTTTTTTGATTTAAGGTAATCAAATTGATAATTCAAATGTAACATTTCAATGTTCAAAATGTAATGACTTTTATTGCGAACACGTTAATGATTTTGAAGATGGTACTGAAAATATCATAACCAAATTATCGACAAACATAATTAATAATCCAAACAATTTTGATTCGAAAGCTATAGAAAAACGTAAAAGAATTTTTTTTTTAACTTAATATAGACTTCTAGCACATTAAAATAAACATAACAGAGTCTCAATTACGACCAAAATAATTGTGGGTACAAATACATAAATATTTTGTTACATTTATGTGATTTGTTTTTTTTTTCTTGTACTTAAAATGTGCATAAAAAAGCACATAATAATAATTATTTTATAGTATACCATACTATGAAAAAGGAGCCAGTTTTCTGCATTTTTGTTGTAATTTTTTTGGCCACGAAAATTATTCATTTTTGTCAGTCTGTTATAAAAATTTATATTAGTCTGTGCTTCTAGCTAGCTAGTATAAGGAGACAAGCTAAAAATATAAATTCTATATTTTCTTTTTATTCAAGGTAAGAGCACAAATATTTCAAAAATATCATTTAAATATTATTTTGGAGACAGCAAAAATAGAAAATTTTTGATAAAAATTATTAATGATTCAAACCTTTTTGAAATGAATATTGTTAAGCTAGGGAGTAAAGGTACTTAACACAAATTCGTAATAATTTTTTTTTCAATTTCCAAATATTTTACGTTATATCTAAATAAATTACTATTCGTTGATAAGATTGAGTCACAACTTCTACAATTTGAAATTCAAAAAATGAATTAGACAATTATAATTTTCCATTCATAAAATCTGGAAGATCTAACGACTTACAAAATTTTTGTATCTACCGCGGAAATTTATGTTTTTTAACCCATGTCCACTTTGAACATCGAAAACATCGTTGCACCTACACTGCAAATATATTTATGTTGTATGCAAGGAAGTAGGTACAATTAATTTACTTTTTTATATATTCTTAAAATTAGTTAGACTTAACTATTTAATGTAGCCATACAGACTTCAGTTAATTAATTAAGATAGAAGCAACAAAATAAAAACAAAAACCACATAGTTATAATAAATATCTGAAATTAGGTATAAAATTAACAAATTTATCAGAAAAAATTTTTCTTTTCTGCACCGATACTGGGTTAAATATTTTTTTTGTTGCACTACACTAAAGCGATTAAATATTTGTTACTGGTAATCTTTTCATGAATTTATTATGTCTTTAAAAAAAACATTAACCCAATTTATTTTTATTCAAAAACAAATCAAAAAAAAAACTTTAATCAAAGGGTCCTACTTAAAAGTATAAAAGAAGAAGAAGCTTTCGTAAAATCGATTAGTAAAATTTTAAAAATACACATGAAAATAATAATTATATCTCTGATTTCTATATCATCTGTTTTTTCGAAAATAGATTCGGATAAAAGAGATGGCAAATATTATGGTGTAGTTTATGGACCACCAGGTCCACCCGGAATACCTGGTCCTCCTGGACTTCCCGGTCCATCAGGTGATTCTGGTGATAGTGGTGATCCTGGTCCCAAAGGATCATCTGGTGATGCAGGCCAAACAGGGCCACCTGGTCTTCCAGGACCACCAGGTAAATTTGAAAAAAAAAAACAATTTTTTTTAAATTAAGTAAATAAATTATTTTAAAATTATTTTTAGGTCCTGTAGGACAACCAGGCATTAATCAACAATTTTTTCCTAGTCCACCAGGACTGCCCGGTCCACCTGGCTTACCCGGCCCAGCGGGCCCACCTGGCCCAAGTGCAGCATCCTCATTACCAGGAGGTGGACTATCTTCTACTACAATAACGGTAGGAGCAGCGACATTAACTCTTTCACCAACCAACACAAACACAAATACGGCGACAAATTCGATCACAGGAATGGGAACAATGATGGGACGTTAGTTAGAAAAAAAAAAATTAAAAAAATTAATAAAGTGAAATTAAGAAAAAAATTCTTTTATTTTCCAAAAAAAATTTCTCAAATTAATATCTTTAAATATATTCAGGTATTACCATCAAAAAGTTTTCATACAAGAAACTTATGTTGAAATAAAATAATAGGATTTGTAAATTGTATAAAAATTAAGAATAAAATTTAGTTTTGCCTTTTTCCTATAAATAATAAAAAATATAATAGAAGAATAAAATGTTATAAAATATGAAAAATTTACATAAAATGGTTCTAAGAATGGAAATTAGAATGTTTAATAACAAAGCCAAATATCAATAAATAAATTCTATAAGTTCAAAAATCTGGCTATAGTTTATTTCTCATCAATTATCACAAAACATTAATAAATTTGTAAGTCTATCGAATGCCATAAAATAATTTATTAAGTGAAATATTATAAAGTATTGGATATTCAGTTAAATCATTTAGTTAAAGTTTAAAAATGAAAACGATCAGAAGTTTTTTCCTGACACAAATAATTATCAGTTCAGCTTTTTCATCCGATAATTATTTATCAGAAAGATTAGAACTTAAAAAAAATACAATAAATTCAAATAAACTGAGACAATATTCACCAGAAGTAATATATGGACCACCAGGACCTCCTGGACCTCCCGGATTACCAGGGCCACTTGGTTTACCAGGACCATCTGGTAATCCAGGAGCATCGGGAGACAGAGGTGACAGAGGACGAAGAGGAGATCCAGGTTCGATTGGAGCGCAAGGACCTCCAGGTAAAAAATTAGTTAAGCTTAAGAAGCTGAGATTTCGATAAATTTATAGAATGTTACATGTTGGTACTCAATTAAATGGAAAAGAATTTAGCTTTGGTTTTTTTTTTTTGTTTTTTGAAGGTAACGAAGGATTCCCTGGTGCAAATGGACCATCCGGACCGGCTCCACCAGGACCTCCAGGATTGCCAGGGCCACCGGGCCCTGTAGGTCCTGCTGGACCTTCTGGAACATCATTAGGAAGTTCTTCATCAACAACAATTACTGTAGGTGGAGCTACTGCTAATATTAATCCCATAAATAATAATACCGATACTGGCACAAATACAGGAACGAGCACTGGAACTATAATGGGTTGATTTTTATTAATTTTATAAAAGAACAAAACTTATTTTATAAATAAAATGATTAAATACATTTCACACAAAGTAATTTTATAGTTTTTGTCGATATCAATTAAAAAAAGAAATAAAATTTTAATCCTATTAAGTTCAAGGAAAAATAAAACAACGTTTAATAACCTAAAACAGTCGGAAAAATATATCAAATAACACAAAATAAATTAAAGCCTACATTTAAGTAGTTAAGGAAGTAAATATTTTAATAATGATTAGTTTTTATTATGAATAGAAATAGCTTAAATTATGATATTCGATGGACGTATGAGGAATAAATAATACCCTGAAATTCATATGATGGATTAATGAATACTGGTTTTGGTATAATCCACTCCTGTTATGAATATGATTATGGTGTGTTGAAGAAAACTCTTTTGCCACATATCAGATTAAAAGGAAAGCAATAAAAAAATTCTTATTATAACAGAAACCATCTGATACTCATGTGTAGTTGTTGTAAAGAGTTCTACTTTCTAGTTCAAATAAAAGCGTTTAAATGAAATTTTCTTTTCTCAAATTTTGTACGAAAAATTCCGCCAATTACTTTTTTTTATATGTGATATGATCTGTTGGATGGATGCTTAAATAATTATAGAAATCAAAATGTTGATAATTTATATATATAAGAGTAATAATGTCTCGATTATTGAAGAATAAATATAAAAGCAAAAATGTATCAAAATATTCTGCATTTCGAATTTGCACCCAGCTTTTGAGCGGATTTGGATTGTGAACATAATCGTACATTTATTTGAGAAGGAATGAATCAACTAGTTAAAATATGATTGAGATGGAGGTACATTTTATTTCCATTCGCAAATAAATTCTCCAACGCATTAAAGGGTTAAAGTAAAAAATTAATTTTTTTGTGCATAAATCAATATTTTTTAACAAATGAAAACAATATTATAATAAATATTATGATCATCTTTTTGTCATAATAAAATAAATTTTTCTAAAACTCTTTTTTTAGTAAATATATAAACACCAAATTTTACAGTCTACGAATCATTCTACATATTAAATTCTTGTAATGAAAACAGTGCTTAGCTTGACTTTATTAGCATTCACTATCACAATTGCCAAAGAAAATGTTTACAAAAAAAATTTTTCGAGTTTAGTGGGCTCATATCAATCTTCTAAGCTAATTAATCAGAAATTGAAACGAAATTCTGGTACTGACTGTGTTTGTCCTCCTGGACCTCCGGGGCAACCTGGTTACCCGGGACCACCAGGACCACCAGGTAAAAAAGGTGAAAAAGGATCAAATGGAAGAAGAGGTCCATCAGGCAGTTTCGGTCAACCAGGATACCCTGGATCCCAAGGACCAGAAGGAGAACCAGGTGAACCGGGAACATATCTAGGAGTACTACCCACAATACCGGGAGCAATTGGGCCAATTGGACCTTCGGGACCTCCAGGACAACCAGGGTTACCAGGAATATCACTGTCACCTGCTACAGGTACCGTATCCACGACCACAACAATAACTTTGAATGGTACCACACTGACATTGCAGCCTACAAACATTAATAGGATTACTGGACAAAATTCTGTAACAGCAACAGGAATGATGAAAAAATGAGATTTTTTTTATAACATTAATATTTTAATAATCAATAAAAATAATTATGATAAAAAAAAATTATAATCAGTGTCTATTTTTTGTAGTTTAATTTAATTTTAAGTAAAAAAAAAGATATAAGTTGTTCTAAAAATAAGTATTTCCGCTGAAGGTAATAGCCTTTACTCTACAACCTACATAGTATTCAAATGTCACAGTAGTACATGAATGAATTTTTTCTTTATTTTTTAAATATTTTAGAGAATTTATAGAATTTATAGATCAACCCTTAAGTTAACCTGTTTAAATTTAATCACACGGATCTAATCGCTTTCAGATAAGTTAATTTTTATTAAATCTTTTACATTTTTAAACACAGCAACTAGAATTGAGTTTTTCATGATTTTTAATTTTTTTAAACAAAATTATTGAAGTTTATCATTAAAATTTGCTAATTATTGATGTGTTCGCAGCTCTCGAAAGTATTAAAACTCTAAGTTTATTTGAATTACTGATGTAAATTGATGTAAATTGAGAAATAAAAAAATGTTCTAAAGAAGATATTAATATCTTCATATGTGATCGCTCAGATATTTTGGTTAACATCAGCAAATTGGTGAATGAACTTCAAGATTCTTACTAAATTGAATATGAATATGTTCTGTATAATTAGTATGAACTAATCGAAACCGGTGAAATATTGACGGAAGTTAAATAAATTTGCAATTTTTGAAATACATTTTTTTATTAATATTTTCCAACTTTTACTTTGTCTTGACTTCTCTTTCTAATTTTGATTTTTTGTCAATCAGTCAATCAATCATTTAGAAATTACATGGCTTAAAAAAAAAAAATTACATACATAGATACATGGTCGAATGCCTATTAATATTATGATTTATCAAGAATAATGAAGGTGTTATTCTAATTATGATTTAATATGTTCAACAACAATTTGGAAGCTTCCGTCACGTGAGGGGTCAGGCATCAATCATGAATCGAAATCAGCTAAGTGAAAATGAAGTACCTATATCAACAAATAAAAATAATATACGTTTCTTTATATATTATTAGGTATATATGAATTAATAATAATCTTGATTCCTTCTTAATTTTTAAGTTTATAGGTAGCATAGATTAGTCTTTGTTGATGAAAAAAATAAATTGAAATAAAATTAATAGGATTTTTTTGCTGATTTTAGTTTTTTTTGATGATTTTGGTTCTTCTGACTATTATTACTCAATATATTTTATGCCAGTGACAATATTAAGAGTAATGAACTATAGATTAGTGTAACAATAACTTTTTTTTTTAATATAAAAATCCATAACTCATAGAGTTGATACATTATTATTAAAAAATTAATTTACTTACATATGCCAATAAATTGTCTAATTTCTTAAAATTCATTATAATAATTTAACCATTTTAAATATCAAAATATTAATATTAACAGAACAGAATTTCTTTAAATATGTAAATTTTCTTCTAAGTATGAATTTTTTTAGAATCTCTTAAACCTCAAATAATTTTTAAAATTAATATGATTTAAAAATTCTGTCAATAGTTTATAAAATCCTATGCTGACGTCGGATTTAGCATTAGTAGTAAAATTGCAATGAACCGGGGAACATTGCTTCTAATATATTTTATATTGAGTTCTAATACAGAAGCCAGTAGAATTTTAAGAGATACAACAACTCAAATATTTAATAATGGTACAACTGTCACTATTACACAGCAAAATTATCCACAAGATCATAATAAAAACACAGTAGTGGTGAGTACAATTGTGCAGGGTCATGTTCAGAAAATCGACATTCAATCACAATATAATAATACCGTGAGTGCTGAAAAACCAAGTGACAATGTTTATCCTTCCGTTTTGAAGCCATCAATCATAATTAATGGCAATATTGTTACATTTGACGCTACTGAAACATTAAACAACTTCACAAATCAAATTGTTCAATCTAATGTTGCAGGAGTTAATGTGAACACAGTGTTTTTACCAAAAAAAGTTCTTAAAACTAATAATGGTACTGAAATTAAATATTCAGCCATTTCTGTTGATCAAAAAAAAATTAACAGTACAAGCGAAAACATATCAGAAGCTCATACAGAATTAGAAGCAGTGAACCCTGTCAATGATACAAAAATTGAAAATTTCATAGACACAAAGGAAATTATGTTGAACAATTCATTTCAATTTAACAATACAGAAGATAAAAGGGATAATTTTACTTATACCCAATTGGAACAAATTAATTCTAGAAATAAAAGGTCAACAGCGCAAGAGCTTCCAAGAATTTTCACAATTGCTGATCAATCACATTATCAACAACAACCAGTTATCATTTCGCCACCAGGTTGTAGGTGTGTTCCAGGACCTCCAGGTCCACCAGGACAACCTGGGTTACCAGGTTATCCAGGCACGAAAGGTGAGAAAGGCCCATCCGGACCGTCAGGAGAGAAAGGTGAAACAGGACCACCAGGTTTTCCGGTGAGAATATATATACTTTTTAATAAATAGTCAATTAAATTTTTCAGCAATAAATTAATAAACTATCATTATTTTCACAGGGCCCAATTGGACCACAAGGACCGCACGGAAGACCAGGACCACCAGGTATACCTGGCTTCCAAATACCCGGACCTCCAGGAAATATTGGCCCACCTGGTCCACCAGGTCCACCAGGAGCACAGGGAGCATCGGGAACAACAAGTAATACTGGTGGCGGAACTATAACTGTAACTGGTGGCAGTGCAACTGGTACTGCAACTGCAACAAATAATAATCCAATTACACAAAATGCTACTGGCACGGCTATGGGATAAATACTATACCAAAATAAAATAGTTTTATGACATATTTATAGATATACGAATAAAATATTATAAATACAAATAACAAGTTTTAAACATTTTTATTTTTTTAATATTCAACTATTTATTAGCTTAAAACATTTCTAATTTACATTTGAATGAAAAAAACGACAAAATACCTATTCTAATTAATTACTAACTATACAGTAGTTGAATAATAAAGCTGTGAAGGAAGTCAAAAATATGTATATGAATGTATAATTTGTTTTTTCAATCATATTCTACTAGTTAAATATATTAGGAGAAGATCAAATATTAAAGTGAAAGAAAAGAAATTAACTTGGAACTTAGGGAATAAAGCCCATGTACACATATAGAACGTATGCTAATATAGAATTTATTAATTTCTCTTAAATAGTAGTTCTAAGAATGTTGTGAAAAATTAATTTTTAGGTTTTCTACATCTAAATTAGTGTAACTCAAAGTTTAAATTTATTTTATTTTTAATATTTTGAAAGCATATTTTTAGGCACTCAACGACGTATTTGTAGTTTTCTAAAACTAATTTATTACTCAATGATACTTCCAATTGGTCTAGTTAAAGCTAAACTTTCAGTCCAAAACTAATCTAATTAAGTATTAGATCGATTTAATTTTTAAGATTTTTTAATGCGTATTTCTAATTTGCTTCTTCTTAACTTTTCCGAATCATGGAAATAAATACATTATGCTTGTACAAAGATTATCAATATTTGTGTAAATTAAATTATTTATAGTTTATAATTTAAATGAAGAAAAAATAAATCTCGATAGATTAAGGTTTTTCTATTTTCATTTCTTCAGATCCTTAAGAAGTTTCTCAATGAGATTTCCAATGAGAAACGAAATAAAATTTTTTTTTTACAAAATGTAATAATAAAGAATCTAATGCGGTATTTATGTAAAAATATTTTTGGATTTATAATAATAAATATTTCAAATTTCAATAATATTTATTACAAATGAATTTTTAAATTTATTATCATAAAAAATAATAATTTTTCTTTTATTCTTCAAATTTACATTTTGACCTTATTCGTAGTGAGACAAATTTCGGAAGAGTGCTAAAGTCTTTACTAAATGAATATTATTTTATTATAAAAATCTCTAATAGCTTTAACTTGATCATCTCATTATTAGAGCTTAAAAACGATGGTCAATTAAATTTCCCAACAACACGTCTAACATAAGTATTTGTTTTTTTTTTTTACCGATGATTAAGAGTCGAATAGTCAAATACTACTTATTTATCAATTACATTATATTTGTCAAACATGTATGCAAGAAAATTTTCAATTTAAATTTGTTCGATTTCGATATTTTGTTTTCCCACTCATTTGTCTATATCGAATATTAAATTTTTTATTTATGACTCTCTTTTACGCTAATCGTAAATTTTAAAATTATTTTAAAAATATATTTTGTATTTCATTATAGCATTCATTGTAAATTATACTATCAATTGATTTTTATTTTGTTATTTATGTGCATAATAATCCCATTTGGCTTTATTTGGCATTAAATCGTAAAATATGTGTATTCATAAATTTAGCATGACAATTACATTGAAATTACATTGTCATCAGAATATTTTTCTGTTTTTCTAATGTGAATTTGCCACATAAAATGAATGAACATTATAAAAATAATTTTAGTCCTATTTAAGATAAAAATAGAAGATGACCACAATTATAATAACAGTGATAATTCTGAACTTTGTAGGTGAGTGAAATAGTAATACTTGAAGAGATAACATTATTTTTCTTATTTTTATTTGTTAGTCATTACGTTTGCGTCACATTCAACGGGCAAAAGTATTCAATTAGGTGTTCCAAGTATTCAATTACCTACAATAGGATTTCAAGCATATTATCCGCAGCAGCAGCAGCAGCAACAACCTCAAATTATTGCAAATGGAGGTGATGGATCATGTAGTTGTCCCCCTGGAACTCCTGGACATCCGGGTCAACCAGGACAACCGGGTCAACCAGGAACAAAAGGAACAAAAGGAAATTCAGGTCGTTATGGTGATAAAGGTGATTCTGGTCAACCTGGTCAGCAAGGACCGATTGGACCAGAAGGTTCAATTGGAAGACCAGGTCTACCAGGACCAGCAGTGTTTCCACAATTTGGTATTCCAGGATCACCGGGGCTACCTGGAGCACCAGGCTCACCAGGATCACCTGGAATTTTGACTACAACATCTTTAGGCACAGTAACTGGTGGCACTACAATAACTGTAACAGGAGGTCCTGCTAGCGGTACTTCGACTAGTTCAAACACAAATCCGATAATTCAAAATGGTACTGCAACCGGAACTGGATAATAATTAAATAATTTAAATTAGAAATAGAACTTAAAGTTTACACAAAAATCTGAAAATACAGAAAAAAGGAATACGATCCTGATCGAAACGATTTTTTTTTTTAAGAGGATTTTGTCGTTTTACCGTATTGGGTGATATTCTGAAATGTGAAAATTATGGTTACTATTTTATATACTCAAAAACATAAATTTACACAATAAAAATGTTTTCTAATTGAAATCAAGAACTCTTATTGCACTCTGCAAATATCTTTTGAAATGACATAGATACATATTTTTAATTGTTCCGACTCCACTTCAAATATTTATATAATTATTTATTTCTTTATCAATTAATTTTTTTAACAGGGACTTTTATCAATTTGAATTAAAATTCAATTTAAGCATGTTTTTAATTTGTTTACAAAACAAGCTAAAAATAATTTAAATTCCAATGCGATAAATTTATTTATAATAATTTTATTTTATATGGAAAAATTATCTTTTTAGTTTTTAGTTAAAATAAATTTTTATATTTTCAAAATAATAAAAATTTAATTTCATAATACTTTTATATTTTTTTCGCAATTGAAGGGTATTGTGAATATTCGCGACATTATTTCAAGTTTTGATAAAAATGTCTACAATAAGGTATAAAAATAAAAAATTAAATAAAACACAGTTTTCACATTTCCGTATATAACTTAACTTCAAATTGAAGTATTTTTTCCGATTTAATGGAAAAGAAAACTTCATCGCGCAATAAAAATTAAATTCAAGCTTTTTAAAATATTTCACATAATATGTTAAAACTTAAGATAAGTACCTATTAAAATTATGACTATCAACATATAACCTACACACTCCACGCCATAATATTATAATGTCCATTTTATTAGCAGTTTCATATTAAAGCGCGATTTAGAATTATTAGATGATAGAAAAATTACTTTTTTGACATTTATGTTTCTATTATTATGTTGAACAAATTTTTATTTATTAAAAAAATGGTCCAAATATAGAAATTGAATTTGTGAAATATTACTTCCTTTTCTTAGTTTTAATAACAAATGATTAAAAATTATTTATGTGATATTAGAAAAGAATGAAAATTTCACACAACTTATACGGAATTCTTGTAATAAGGCGAAGAATCAATTATAATGAAGTTATCAGGGAATTTGTTTTGTTTTATATTCTTATACTGTTGAGATATCGTTACAAGAAAAAGTTTGTGGCAAGGTCGTTTTGAATATAACACATATTTTATAACAAAATATAACACTTTAACTTCTTTCGATACGCAAAAAAAAAGGTTTCGACTAAAATTTAACTCAATAAGTATATAGTTTATAAGTAGTTTATAAGTTTAAAGAAAGATTAGATATAAGAATTATAGAACTTTTGTTGATAAATCGTCGTGAAATGCGATTTACTGAAACTACCTCAATGGCGTCTGGGCTAATAGAATTATCATCCGAGGAAATGTACTATCTCATTCCTGACTAAGTGGTGAGATATCGTAATTAAGGAATATTTTTCCATGAGCGCAATCACAAACAAATTTCAAACCTTTATTTCGGAATAACTATAAACTACTTTTTTAAAAACATAAACTTTCCTTATTTCATCGTCACAGATTTCTAATAAAAAGCACAATAAATTTTGAAATCGCCTAAAAAAAATTTAAAAATTCTTAATTATAATTGAATAAAATATATATGTATGTAAGACTTTCATTTATAACATTTTTAGTAGTGTAATTTTTGTATAAAAACAAAGACTTATTTTTGTTTTTACCTCAATGATGGTTTAGCTTTACAATGAAAATCATTACTATTTTCATAATATTTGTTTGTAAGTAGTTGACACTTTGTGTCAAAAATTAATTTCTTGTATAAATTAAATTTATGTTTTTTTTTCTACACTATAGTTCAAAACACAAGAAATGTTTCTGGTATTTCGATATGGCAATCAATAAAAAAAGATACATCCAAAGATGAGGCTAAAGGAATATTGTCCTATTTTACAGGCTCATATTTTAGAACACAACCCGAACAGGTTCCGGTCTCTCAACCTTATACTGTTGCACAACTTCGACAACAACTTCAACCTCAGATTCAATATATTCCTATTTGTAATTGCCTTCCCGGCCCAGCTGGACTACCAGGTGCACCCGGCTTTCCCGGCATGGATGGTCGCGATGGTATAAATGGCCGAAATGGAATAATAGGACCCAAAGGGGAAGATGGAACACCTGGACCTCAAGGTCCGCCAGGACCTCGAGGTGATCCAGGTCCACCAGGTGCACCAGGTATGCCAGGAGCTTTTCATAGTTTTAGTCGTTCAATAGCGAAAAATGTTCTATGATGATGTTCTACAAAATTCTTATATTCTTTGAAAGTGTGCAAAAGTCAAGAAATTGATATACACAAAAACTTTGAGCATGTTTTAGTTATTATCAATTTAGCTGTGATTTGATAAATTTTATAACAAACGCATATTGCGTTTTATTTAGAACTTATCTATTAAAAAAAACTACAGAATTTCTAAAAATAAATACTTAAATTTATTTTTTTTTTTTTTATTGAAAGTCGAAACGATTATCTTTTATATTTTATAACTTTGAAGATAAAAAATAAATTGCCGCTAGCTAATAAATTTGTAACGTTGAATTAAATTATTCAAGGTTTGATAAAAAAAAAAATTAAAATTAAAAATAAATAAAATTGCAATCAATTTTTAAAATTCTAGTGAACACAAAATATAAACTACAAAAATCTAAGATTTGGTAGAGTCAATTAGATAAAGTTACGAAAATAAAAATCATAGGTATAGGTTGCATGAAACTTATTTTATTACAAAACGCAAATTTACCCTTTAATTATAATTTTTGCTTCAGTATCTATAAAATAAGTAGGTATGTTACACCCTAGTGCGTCTTACTGTCTTACTGCTGAAGAAAAATATATTGTAACCAAATAATTTTTACAAAAATAAGGAAAAGCAATGAATGGTGGAACTGAGTTTTCCTACTTAGAAACTTAGAAACTCATGTTCAAATATCCAATATCATTATGAATAATCTACATTGCACGCAAAATTCAAAACATAAAATAGATTTTCATTTTAATTAACACCTACATTGAACATACATTTTTAAAGTTTTTTTTATTTTTGTAAATCTAATTTTTGAAACTAAATATACTTAAACTCAAATTAATGCAATTTTTTTATTTATCTCCATACAAATATAATTATTGTAATTTTAATTTTGTGAAGGAATATTTAATTGAAATCTATATTTACATCCAATCAAATTAAAAAAAAATGTTATCCACACGCACACCTTAAGATATTAAAAAAAAAAAAATTATATATAAAATGTTAAGAGATTTTGTTATTGCTAAAAATAAATAATAAATAAAAAAATGCAAACTAGACACATGTATAATTTCATTTCACCTGAATTAAAGATTTTTTTTCTGTGAAAAAATGAAAACATTATTAGAAGAACAAGTTGCTGCAGTTAAATTAATCCAATCGCACTATACTTTTTTATAGTTTTTTTAGCAATATGTCCATATTTGAAATAAATGTATTTTATAGTCAAAACTTATTTCTAATTTATAAATTGAAAAAAATATATATATATATATAAAAATTAAAATGTTATTGTATCGACTTTATGTTTATTTATGTAAACGTACTTTTTAGCTTAAATATTCATTCGTACATAATTAGCAAATTCTTACTTGATTCGATGGATTACAAGAATTACAATATTTATCTGTGAACTAAATCTGTGCTTTAGCAGACTAGTATCATTCAGTGCAAAATGACAAAAGTTAATATCAAAATTATTTGAATCCAAAGAGATTCTAAGCACTATTTTATTCTGACGATTTTTCCCTATAACCGAGGAACTCTTATAATAGTACGGGTTTTTTTAAACCGAGATTATTAATTTGCTTATCAATTCAATGAATTAATCCTTATTGTATAAGAATAGAATATTTAATCGAAAATATAATTATAAGGCAAAAATAAAAATAAAAACAAATGTTATTCTTAGTCCTCCAAAACATTAGAAAGACCTAAATTCATTTAAATATAAACCTTGATCTACATAAAACAATAACAATAAGCTATAATTTTTATTTCATTTGTATTAAAGTAGGTATATAATAATAGTAAGAGTTTTTAATTTTTTATCATAAAAATTCAGTACTAACTAATTTTATAGCATGTTTTTTTTTCATTATAGATTTTAAAGCTTAAAGCATGCTTAAAGTATAGTATAGATTTATGATAGACTTAAACTGAGACAGTTCAATCAAATAATAAAAAATTCAATTATATTTGAACAGCTGATAATTTTTTTTTAATTTCAAATCATTAACTATCAAACAAAATTAAATTTGAAAAATCAAGCAGCTTTTATTCAATCAAATTCCGCGGCGGTCATGCTGATGTAGTGGGTATGTAACCACCCTAGTTCATTTTCGATATTTTTTCTTGGATATAGAGTCATATTTGGGTATTTGGGAAATATGTAAGAAATTTTGAAATTTTCAAATAAAAATTTCTAAAAAAATTACAATTGATGAAAAATCCACACACATCATAGAAATGAACTTCTAAATTGATATTATTACTAAGTTAGTTTCTTCGTTAGAAAACATATGTAAATTTTAAGATTACTTAACTTTTAAATTTGGTACCTATACCTACATTTTATGTAAAAAAAAAAATGAGCTTCTTCAAGAAAATCTGTTCTTTACGTTCGACTCACACTAAAATGCTATGAAGCTTTGAGTCTATTTCAATCAACTAAAAAAATGCGTTAAGCTAATATATACATAAACCAATATTATGTCGTCTTTGTATTTTTTGATATCAGTAAGTCGATTGGTATTGTTGTTATCCTACACCGAGCTGGAATTTGCTTAAAATTTCTCAATTGTCTACTTGATCTAAGTGTGTGTGTTGTTTTTTTTAAGTGGTTAATGTACGTAAAATTGGAGGTTATTATCTTATTGTAACAGATGTACAGAAATGGTATTTTAATTGATCGGATTGGTTAAATTAAAACAAATTTTTGATATAGAAATTAATATTTGTATGTATACAAAATAAAATAATATTTGAAAAAATTTATTAAAATGTATTTTTGTTACAAATTCTATTTTAACAAGAAGAAAAAAACCTGCATAGTCAAAATTTACAAGAAAATTTTGGTTATGATACACATTATATACATAAAGAGATTGATGTAAATTGTTTATTTTCAATTACACCTAACAAACTTTCAGATCCAAAAGTTGAGACAACGTCATATATTTGTTCCAAAATATATTCAACTGTTTACAAAAAAAAATTTCTCTGGCAATTCCTAGAGGGGTCAGTGAATATTAAGTATAGATAAGATTAGATAAGCAGTTTTAAAAAAATTTAAAATTATGTTAAAATCTATCTCTTGGATATAGTGGTGGGTCAGCAAAATCTGAAGATAAGATAATATAACTTTAAGCAAATTTGTGAATTTAATTTATGTTTTTAGAAAAAGAAACATATTATAACTATACATAACATATTTATGAGTTATAACAATTTAATTTTATAAGTACATATGAATATAACATTAAAGTTTGAAATCAAATATTTTTGCTAACAAGCAATGATTCGATAATTGCCTCTCCCTATCATTTGAAAAAAAAATGTATATATATATTAAATAATATAAAAAATTGAATAAAAATTGTCTCGCCAATTTCTGTTATAATTGTACATGTACAAAGTAATTGAAAATCATTTTCTATTTAACATTTAATACTGTATTATAATTTAATTTCGATTTTGAAAGCATAAAAACATAATGCGATAAATAAAAATATTATTGAAATTCATTTTTAAATCACATCCATTTCAATATTTTATTAACGCAATTACAATTTGATTGAAGGCAATTAAAATTTATTGTTAGTTGTTGTGTGTTATGATATTAATTTGAAATTAAAAAAAAAACACAGCCCACCATTAAAAGATCAGTAAAACCTTTTCTAAATAATGTAACTTTATATTTGGTTGACTAGAACTTAGGAATTAATAGTTAAATTGGTTAAAAGTGCTTTACTCTAAAAACATGACAAAAACATGGTGCAACTGAAATTTTTTTGTATCAAATTATGAATTTTATTTATAAAGGCAATTAAATGTTGAATTCAAGATAAAATTTGAGAACCTAAATTTCAATATTTGATTTCTCTTTTGCATTTCTATTCTTAAGTTTCTCCTCTAGGAGAAGTCTAATAAATAAACTTAACATAAATTGTCATAATAACTTTTAATATTTTTTAATAATTTTTCGCAATTAAACTTTGTGCGTTGTATTGTATGTGTTGTTTTTTTAATAATACTTAGAATTTATCGATTCTTTGAGTGGTTGATGTGTATGTAAAATAGTTAATTGTAAATTGTAATAGATATATACAAATAGTGTTTTATTTTATCGAATTGGATATTTATAATAACTCTTTAAGTAGAGTATTATACATGAATGAAACCTTAGAACCTTAGAAAACGAAGAGCTCCTTGTTCGTGATTTAACAAAAAAAAAAATTAGACTTAATATTATAATTTCATAATGTTAACATTGAAAGGATCAAATTACAATATTTCTTTACTATAAGTACAATTAACATAAAATCAATGCAAATTATGATGCAATCCAACATAATTAAAATTTATGACTACTTATTACATGCAATTTTTGGTATAATGACTCGTTTCTCGCAAAAAAAAAATTAAAATTAAGAAGACAAAAAAATTTGTTAAAATTTTAATTGATTTATTGAGGTTCAGAAAACTGGATTGTTTAATAAACAAAAAAAGAAACAATAATAAACAGCTTGCTGTTGTATTTTAAATTAATTGAATGTTAATGAATCCCTTTAAACACTGATTTGATATAAAGTGTTTTTTTTTTTAAATGTTTAATGTCCAGGACAAGAAAACTAGTTTAAGTATAGGTTTTTTTTTCATGGATCTCTCTCAGTGTTAAAACTACTTTCATTTTAATTCTGAACTGGATCTATTAAAAATAAGGACAGCGGTTAAGAAATGAATCTATATAATGAATAAAAGAATAGTTTATTTAATTTTTTGAATTTTCTTTTAATCGATCACTACGAATTCAAAATTTATATGAGGAACGATTCCAGGTTGATAGTTTTGATCGTCAATATCAGAAAAATAATATTGAAAATGTTTTTGTGTTTATAATTTTTGAGATTTAATAATATGTAAATTTATACTTTGTTTATTGTGTAAAGACTTATTGCAATTCAACATGTTTATAGAAAATCACATAATATGTTAATTTTTAATGTTTAATATTTTTCTTATATAAAAAATTGCCTTCTTATCTTGATTATAATATTCATAAAGACAATTAGAAAAAATACCGGGAAAATTACTTCACACGATTTCGTATACACGAGATATAAATTTTTAATGCAACAATTGGTTGGCTAAAAAGGGTAAAAAAAGTCAACTACACAAACCTTAGGTTCAAAAATTAAAATTAAAACATTAAATGTTTGAATACCGAAAATTCCGATAACAAATTATGTCCTTTTTTATGGGTGTTGAATCGTCCCTAACAAGAGAAAATTTTGCTTACAAGGTAACTAAATAATTATCTTTTTGTTTTATAAAATTTAAACTCGAAATAAAAAGTTTACTATTCTCAACAAAAAAAAAAATCATTTTCATTGAGAATTCAGGCTGCCGAACAAAAAATAAAAACAATTTGGCACAATTTGGCACAATTTAACACAATTTTTATTTTTGTATACAAAAGGAATGTTTCCTCGGTACAAAATTTTTTCCATTTTTTTTAATTTAAAAAATTAAAAATCACATTAATAAATTAATTGTCGATAAAATTCATCACGCGCAATTTATTAAAAATTCCACAAAAAAAAAATACCCATGTTTACATAATATCGATGCCAAAAAAGATTATTTTGGCGCAATGCACATTCTTAAATTATTTGCATTTCCATTATTTTATTCACGCAATATACGTGAATTTTTTTTTATATAAAATACTCGAATATATATAATTACTAAAAAAAAATTATAGTTTTGTTGTCAATAAACGGATAACAATAAAAAAAACCTTATTCAGATCAAATTATCATTAAATCACAAATAAAAAACATAAATATTATCTGAAAGGAAAATAATACTTATTATTGTTGATATTTTGATAAAATCTAGATATAATTTTGTTGTCATTTTTCAGCACAAAAAATAATGTTTGCCAAGGATTAAAAATAAATATTAATCAATGTCATTACAATAAAAATATAACTTTTTTTATTATCAAAACCCTTTCAAGTAATGTCACAACAAATAAGGGAGGAAGTGGTATCTTTCAGTATATCTTTTTTATATGAAATTTATACTAATTAAGTTTTTTGGAATTTTAGAAAATTTAGGTATGTTGTAAAGCTAAGGATTAAGCTCGAGCAAAAAACGCCAAATTTAAAATTTACTGCACATGTTTTTCAAATTGCAATGCACAGCGTATACTATGTCACTGTTGCAAAGTCTTAACAGTTTTATCTACTATTAAATTCAATATAAAACTTGAAATAGATATGAAGATGACGATGTGAAAGCACGTCTTGATGTTTATTTTATAACAACAAAAAATTATATAAATAGTAAATTATAATAAATAAATAAACAAAAACTATAAATATAAGAAATAAAAAAAAAAAATAATACAACGTTTCTATTTAAACTTTGAATCACATGTAAGACAATGCTAATAGATTCTTTAAACATTTGTTTATTTATTTACATTTGCAATTTGCAAAAATTCTTGAAATTTAAATTTAAATCTACATTTTTTATAAGATTATTTAAATTTAAAATATTATATTGTAAAGCTTTAGCCAGTAATAATAATAATAATAATAATGTTGAATTTCTTAAGAAGAATTGTATTTAGAAAAAAAAAGTGTAAATTAGCATTGGTACAGGGTGTGTTCTCATAAAGAAACTTAAAAAGTAGGCATACTTAAGATTTTGAATCTTTTTTATTGAAACTTAATTTTTAATTGATTATTATCATAAAGGAAGTATAAATAGAGGAATTAGTCCCATACAGAAAAAGTTAATAAAAATAGTGAAACAAAAAATCCATATCATAACCCAATTTAAAAGCTTTTGTGAGAGAGGAAGTCTAAAAAATACAAAATAAAGCTCGTGGGGTTGTGATATGGATTTTTTGTTTCACTATTTTTGTTAACTTTTTCTGTATGGGACTAATTCCTCTATTTATACTTCCTTTATTTATTATTCGAAACACAATATGATTAACATAGCAAATCCAATTTATATGAGTTCTTCAAAGTAGTTCTAGAACTGATTGAATATAATAAATATAAAATGAGAATTGATAAGATCTTCCCATTGTAGATATTTTGATCTGGGATCTTCTTTAACTAATTCATCTTATTATGTTAATTTGGCAAATACAAATATATATTCTGCAAAATTATATTACCAAAATTGTTTCATTAAAGTATTGATTCATGTTAGATTTTTTTTGTGCGAAAAAAATTTTTTTGTTTATATAGGAATAAATTGGGGAAAAATTGTTTTGGTAGAAATAATTGATTTATAGTTTATTTATTATTTCATCGGTAATAAAATAATGAACATATTAATTTATAATGCTTTTGTTTTTTGAATTATATTCAACCTTGGTTGGAGTCCACAAACTTCAGTAAACTTTATAAGTTTATTTATTTTATAAAAATATTAACCATAAACTAAAATAAATTTTGTAAACCTAAATATATTATTTTGAATTTTTTTTTGGATTTTAAAAATTATATTTTTATTACTTTAATATTTTTACCTCGTTAGAAAATAATGTTTATTAATAATTTATAATGTTTATTAATGTAAAAGCTTCGTAGACATATAGTCATGAAAATTATAAGTATTTTTAAAGAAATGTTAGAGTTTTTCTCCAACATAATTATCTCTGTGAGGAACACACTTTTTTAATATTAAGAAACTTAAATTTTTATATGTACGGTTTATGATAACTTTTATGTAGAAGCAAAGTAAGTAGTATAGACTAGAAAACTTTGTCAACGAATACAGACTTGAAAATTTAAATCAATTTTTTTTCACTTAAAACCTTTCTCTTAAGAAGCTCTTGGCAAATATGATAAAATACGTAACTATCATTTTGATCTTCTTAAAACTTAAGTACGTAATTTCCCATACTAAATATATTATATTTTAACTTGAACAATATGAGATAATAACAAATAAATGCACTTATTTTTTTTTTTAAATCATTTAACAAATTTATTATATGTTTATATGAAAATTAAGATATAAATTATGCTATTTTACACCTCTTTGACTTTCTTGAAGTATTATTATGTTTCTGCATAAAAACTATATATAAATATATTCACGATAAAATTTTCTGTAAGTTTATTAAGTTATAAGTGAGACTGCAAGAGGTTTAAAACTGCAAAAAAAAAGTAGCCTATTGAAAATATCTCCATTAAAAATCTACAATATTTGCATATAACACGCATTATTATTTAAGTTATTTAAAAAAAAAAATGAAAAAACGCAGTGGAATTGTAAATGTAAAAATAACATAGGTAATAAAATTTGCCAATTTCAAGATAAAAATGTTATTTTTATGAACAAAAACTAATACTATTTTTATTTGTTGATAAAATAAAAAGCGCACTGGGATTGATACACATAGAGTAAAAATATTTTTCCTGCAGTTTATCATTTAAATTTTTCGAAAGCCGAAAAGAAATAAATAAAAAGAAAATTTTAATATGTATATTTTATGATCACAAGATAAAAGGTAAATATTTTCGATGACATCTCTGTCCTCTTATATGGTTGCAACGTATAACTAATCAAGATAACGAGAAATTTTCTGTTTATACTTACATTACTATAAGAATATTTATTAAAAAAGATATTTGATATTTGAAACAACAAATTTCAAAATTTCTTGCAAACTCAACTTAAGCTCATAGCTTTCAGATTTTGAAAATCCCAAACAGCGAAAAATTCAACAATAATAAACTAGAAATTCTGAAATAACTATCATAATGCATACGGAATTCATGGGAAAAGTTCTTCTACCTATAATTTAATGATAAAATTCTACAATATTATATTTATGAACCTAGGAATAACTTACATTAAATAAAAACATAATAAAACTGAGCATAATAAAAATGAAATAAAGTGATTACAAAGTAAATCAGGGTTTATGGAACTCTGATTAATCAATTTATAATTTAGAGTGAAATAAAAAATGTGAACAAATAAAATAGCAATAATTCAACTGTTGTAATCTATGTTGACCTAAAATAATTTATTTTTTTTCATGGTTCTAAGGAGTTTTTATTTACATAGTCGGAACTAAATAAATAGGTATAAGAATTGATATTCATTATTTTATTTTTATTCGTTTCAAAAGTCAATGTAAGTCGATAAACTGAGTTTAAAAAATAATTTATACTTATATCAAAGAAAATTCATTGATGGAAAAACACTAATCTTTATTATATTATCGATAATTGAGAAATTGGTGTAGAACAATTTTAACAGAAACAAATATCACGACGCTTTAATAGTCTGTACTTAAATAGTAGGCTTTTATGTTCAACACACAATAAATTTTTATTATTGGAGTATTGTACTATAAATTAAAGATAATAGTTATGCTCCTTGGAAAAGCCCCCCAAAAATTGACAAATTCTAGTTACAGCCTCCATTTAAACTTGAAAATTCAGTTTAATAAGAAAAAAAAAACAGAACTGTAATATGATCTTGAATACAAATAAAACATAAAGGAATACAGATAGAATCGAACCTAGAACATTAATTAAGAAGAAGAAAATTAAAACAGTTTTATTATAAAAAAATTCATTACAAATTTTCAGATAAAAATTATAAAATTAACATTTTTTTTAGAAATTATTATGTAAGAAATTAATGCAAGTACTTACATATTTATGAGTAATAAAAAAATATGACATTGATATTATCAAAACTTTCCCCTAAAATTATATTTAAGTCGACAAAAACATACTTTAAATAAAATTACATATTCAAAAAAGGTACATACGGATTATCCGTGCGCCAAGAATAATAAACAATTTCGTTTAATTAAATCAGTACCTCGATTTGTATAAAATTAAAAAAAAAATAAAAAATTCTTATACTTGAAATTATTGCAATCTTTTATATATTCGGTTTTTACCCCTTTTTCAAACACTTACCTACATTATATGTTTTTAATCTTTTTAATGTTGGAATTTCCTTAATTCTGTTCTATTTGAATATTATAGTAAATTTATTCATAACTTAAGATTCTTCTTGTTAATAAAATTTAATGAAAGTTTGGAAGAGCAAAAAAAAATTATTTATAAGTATAATTCAATTTACAATGCACACAATATTTAAACAAAAATATTTTGTTTTTATTAGCTAAAAAACCTGTCAAAAACTTACATTAATTATTTTTTATTTTTATAGAACTTTTTAATTGTTTTTTTTTTTACTCAATTTAAACAACTTTCAATTTTATTTCAAAAAAAAAAATTCCGAATTATACAATGTACGAATTTACATGTAGTTACAGTACTTAAACTAAATTATAAATATTTATTTCTATCAATTATAACTTCTTTATATATATATTATAATAATAATGACGCTGTATAGAGTTTTCAATCATGAGTGGAAAGATACGAGAAACTCAATAATAATAAAAAAAAACAACAATCTTATCTCTAAAAATTAGACATCCTATTAATAAAAAAAAAAAAATTCTTAGCGCACCTAAACAATGAGGGCTTGTATTTTTATATTGATGGGTTAAACATTAATTACACCGTCATAAAATATTTTCCATTTATGAGTAATAAAATAGATTGCGTAGTTGTTACCACGTGATCTAGATTTTTATATATACAAATAAAAAAATTAATTATTATAGGAATCACAATTTTATCAATCTTATTGAAGTAGAAAAAACAAATTTACACACTTTTTGTATATTCAATTCGATAGCGAATTAAATCTATTTCTATATATAAAATAGTTAAGTGTTATTAGAATCGATAAGAAGAATTAAGATAACTTTTTGCCCTACTATATCAGAGTAAACATATTTCTATAGTAGAGGAACAACGAACAACGTAGAGGAACAACGAAAATTTTTATGCAAAAAAAAAAAATAAATTCACCACCCTCTTACAAGGTGCCTTTCTGATTCCTTTTACTTACGTTTTTTTCGCAGGTTTTTTTTAAATCCAAAATTAAGCACTTTTTTTAGAACAAAGTGAGTTCATTTCATTTTATTTTCGACTTAAAACTATTTTCTTATTTTTAAAAATTTCGAAAACCGTAAAATTACTTATATTTTACAATTTTTTAATCTTTTTGTAAAGACAAAAAATTATCATAGTCACCTGGTTCTTTTATAAAATAAATGCATTGTTTACATTTTTTTGGCCTTAAGCGCGTCATAGTTTCCCTTAAATACTCAATACTAATAAATAAAAATCATATGATTTTTGTTTTGCTTTAATTTTTTGATTTTAGGGATGTGAGAATTTTTGTTTAAAGCTTAAAGCTAATTTGAATTTCAACCGCTAGTGATTTAAATGTGAGAAATTAAAATAATAATTAATATTAACTTTAACCAATTTTTTGTGGAAAAAAACATGAAAAAAAATTAAAAAGTGAAAAATGGGAAAAAAATAAATGCTATTTTCGTAAATTTTAAACAGTTTCAAAAATGTAAATTAACAGTTCCTCCTCAAAACTTTCTTAATTATATTAAAATATTTCAGGATAAGTTTTCTGAAAATTTCGATTCACATGTAACAGAAAATAATTTAGTAACTAAATTAGCTTCCCTTCTTACAAACGTTGAATGTAATTTCAAATGTTGTGAAAATTTCAATAAAATTTATTTAATTCATTTTTTCATACGTGTGCGCATATATTTTATTTTAAATTTTTTTAATAAAAATGTAAAAATTAGAAAAAATAGAAATAAAATGTTGTCTGTGATGAGTTTATAAAATTAAAAGTCTTGTTTTATTTCGTAACTTTTAAAAAAGCAACCATCTCATCCCTGATCATTTTTATTCAACACAATGATAGATTTTGAGTAAAAAAAAACATAGATTTTTTGGCGGGACGAAATAAATTTTCTATGGCAGATACTTTACTTTATGAAATAGGTGTACAATGACTATATGTGATCGTCACCATACATAGATCGTGTCTAAACCAATAATTAATTAATTACAATTTTTAAGTTTTTACGATAGTATAAAGTTAGTGTACAAAAATAATTAATATACAATTTTATATGATAGAAAATATTTTATTAAAAATTATAAAATTGAACTAAAAAAATTTAAACCACAAAAAATGCGCATTTTTTTTTTTTGTATAAAAACATCAGTCGTATTATTTTCTATTTTCTATAATAACTACTGAAGTATATACTGAAGTATGTATATTTATATATTTTTTTCAATTAATAAATTTTTTATAATTAAGTATGGTTAGTCAATGTAAATATTCAACGTAATAATGTATTATGCACATTAGCTGCGACAATGATGACGATCAAGCTTTTTATAATTTAAAAATTTCATTATTTTTATTAAACATTTGACATAATAACACTACAAGTAAGTATACTTACTATTTTTAAATTATAATATCAGACAATTTCACTTAAAATAATAAAATACTTATTATAATTTTGAAATTAATCTTATTTGCATATTAACATAAAAATTTAATTTATTGTCAACATTATTTGTTCATTATTTTGTTTACAAATTAAAAGATTTATATAAAACTATTACTATTATTATAATTAGAACAGATCAATATATTATTCCCTCTAATAGCACCATTAGGGTTCAAATTTCAAATCTCCCGCCAAAATATTTACATATACATATAATTTATTTTTTAATTTAAATCATCAAAATTTCTTAATTATTATTTTTTATTTAAACTTTAAATAATTAATATTAAAATTTCAAGGGGACTATTGTAAGAAAACTCTGAACGTGAAAATATTTTGAATAAAAAATAATTAAAAATTTCAATAATTTCTCTTTACTTCTTTGGGGCTAAAAAGTAAAAAAAAAAAATTATAATAAATTGTCTTATCACGCATTTAAGCTCCAAAATATGTTATTTTGTTTTTGGGATTTTTTTTTTTTTTTTTTTAAGAAAAACAATAATTTCATAAATCAAAACAATGTGAAAATAATAAATTTTTATATAGATTTCACTATATAAATTAAATTAAATTGAAGTTAAAAAATCAATTAAATTTAATTAAAATTTTAGCACATATATATATATATATACATATATATATATATATATATATATATTTTTATGTGGTCACAAATTAAAGCATAACCGAAAAGCAAATTCATTGAATTTTCATAAATTTTTATAATTTATTCAAATTGATCACATGAGACATACTAATTTCATTAAGAAAATAAATAAATTATTGCAAAACTTTATATGTATGTATGTATTTCTTTTTTGTGATTTTGTTTTCAATGATTCATTAATATACATATGATACTATTATGTTTTCATTTATTTATATTTTGATTTTCCTAATTAGTTCTGTACAAAAATAAATTATTATAAATTATCTTATATATACTTTTTGAACCTTAAAGAAGTTCACATTTTTTTGTTTTCATTATATGAATTTACATTTTATAAAGACGATTTCTTAATTTAGAAAATAATTGATCTAAAATTGTTATTTTTATTTACTCTGATGTTTGCCGATAATGATATAAAATTATAAAATTTAAAGTCCAATATTCCAATATAGCGAGAGACATATATAATTATATCGAAGCGATGAATTTTATTAGTTGGTACACGAGTATTTCAAACATTTTTAATTTAACATTGGCGGAATATTTTGAACCTCAATACCGTGCTTTCTTACAAAAATTCTCAAATTTGAAAGATTTTCGCCCCCGCTTTACATTTCGATTCGGCATATTATTTGTCGGCGATTTTATATAATTTACAGAATATTCACAATCTGATAAATAATACATTTTTATTTCCATTTTTATATTGTATTAAATTTAGTATACAATGTATGTTTTAAGATGTAAAGGAGGATAAAATTTATATTTTTTTTTTTTTTTCATTAACTTTTAAAAAATGGCATTTGGAGTCTAACTTGTAAATATAATTTAATTTATTTTGCTATTTTTTTTAAGTATCTACTTGTCTTGAACGTGATTTAAGATAAAAAAAATATAAATTCTGACTTAAGTTATAAAAATGATTATAAAATTTATTATGATTAGAAATTACATATTATATAATTAATTAAAATTAATCGGCAGCAAACACGTAAAATATGTCCAAAAATATCTCGAATTTATAGATTTATCTTACAAAACAATGTTAAAATAATTGAAGTTTGATATTATAATATAATCGAAAAATAATTAAATTACATACAATATACAGTGTGTAATTACAATGCAGGTCCTACACATTATAGTTCTTACTATAATCGTATATAATTATTTACTTAATGCTATTAATACTAGATCAAATTATCAAGTAAAGCTACGTCACATCAAATTCTTATTATTTTAATATTCAATTAACTAATATTATTTTAGAGCAAATGTTTTCACGAAAATATGTAATCGTTTGTCAATTATTTTATACTAAAGTTATAAAAATAAAGAAAAATGAATTCTTCCTTTTTACGAGAATTAAAGTTAATACTTCGTCCAATACTTTTCCAGTCAAATATCTAAAGACTTTTACTTGAACCGCTTATGAGCTCTATCAAATCGCTACAAAAATTCTAACACTCAATTAACTTGTTTATTGTTTCTATCATATGTCAAATGTTGGAATAAAAAATGTGTTCTGTTGAGTAAATATAAAGAACGAACATTGATAAAGTTTTATAAAAAAAAGTAAAGTTATTTTTAAACAAACAAATTGAAGCTTGTTTTGCAAAAAATAGAGCTTATGGTTTGTTTTAGATTAGACGAAATTAATACGGTACAATAGCCGCAGATGTATGAATATTTTTCATTTTCATTCGATTTTTGCAGCAAAAATCATTCTATAAAATATTTTGTTTTCGCTTACCAGCAATAAAGTTTTTATTTCTAGCCTAATCCAAAAACTTATTTTATACTTCTTTCCCTTGCTGCATTTTTTTTTGTTATTTTCAACAAAAATAATTTTTAATTACCTTTTGATTGGAGAAGCTTTTGTGCAATTTTTAGCACACTAACTTATAAAATCAATATTTTATTTTATTTTAATTTTTTTTTATGTTAAGAATGTGTTTTTTTCTTTTTTTAATTTATAGAATAATTTAAAATAATTTTAATTTCTTTTTAATTTTTTTTTCAAGCAATTTATATTTTTTCATCACACTATTTTTGTACACTTTTGCACTTTCACTTTAATGTCTTCAAAATTAATGTAATTTTGACAATAATAAAAAAATTTTTTTTTTTTTTAAAACAAAAATATTAAAAGGCCCGCTTTCTTGATCTTCACCATTTAAATGACAGCAATTCACTGTTATGTTCCAGTTTATTTTAAAAATTTCCAATTTAAAAAAATAACTCAGGAAAAAGCTTTAAAAATTATTTTTATTTCTTACTAAAATGTAAATATTGGAAAAAAAAAATTACAAATTACCGGCAATGAGAAAAAAAATGCATTTTATGAATTGCAATTTTCAACTAAGCGCCAAACAATGAAAATTTTTTACTCAATCAGCCCTTAGAAATTAAGTAGAAAGGCATATAAAACATAAATCTAATAGGAATTAATGTTCAAACCTCATAGGAATAGCAAAAAAAATTGATTTCTTAATCCTAACAATTTACTTTAATTACGTCTAAAATAAAATATACACAAAGTTTGATAAATTTATTTAATTAACAGAATTTTGGAATAAAAAGATAAATATATTTTATTAAGATTTTTGTAATAAATCATTTAAAAAACATAATATTTCTTCTTTTTTTTTTTTTAACTTTAACAAATATATTACTAATAACAATTTATTAATGCTTTTATAATGATTGATTTTATGCAAATATTTCCATAATGTATACATGTATATATATCATACAAATATGTACTTTATAAAATGATCAGAATTGTCTATGTATCATCAATTTAATTTCAATATATCATATTAATTGTTTATAATTCTAAATTATTCCTTTATTATTGGAATTAAACAAATAATGTTCAATAATATAATAATGTTTAATAAAATAATACTTTTTATTCAGAACTGTTCAACTTAAGCGTGAATTTTGATGATTTTTAAATTTTTTTGAAAACATAAAGGTAGGGTAAGCGTTCAGAAACAGTATTACCTATTTTCTGACTTTTTACCGAAATTTCGAATAAGTACATAATTTCTCAATAATTTCGCAATTTATACAATGACTATAACATACATTTTTTATGTGCGATGTAAGTGATTTTAGTGAGCTTCTTATTTAGCGCTCGCAGATAGAATGTCATATTCCTTTGTTTGAAAATGTATAATTTAAAATTTAACTTTTCAATCTTCAATACCTCAGTTTAATCTAAACATTAATTTTCGAGAGAAATAGAAGTTAAAGCCGGCTGAAGAAGACCTCATCTTCTGAAAAAAGTGTACTCTGCAGAAGATTACGAAGCAACTGTCTTTCTTGATACTACTCCTACTAAGGCATGTAAATTCGTTCTCATTGTAGTAAAAGTTTGAAAACAAAACCTAATCCAGACAGCTCATTGATCTCACAATCAATTCAATGAAAACTATATTAGAATTAAAATAATTTATCCAATTTTTTTATAGTTCAAAAATATTTCAACGCTTAATTTTAAAAAAATAGTATTGACATTTTAATAATTTTACCGTGTTTTTTTTTCGCGCCAAATAAACAAACAATTTTCTTATCAGAATTTTTATTACGATATGAAAGTGAAAAATAAAAAAATATTAACAAATAATATATTGTCGTTATATCAAAACGATCTGAACTTTAAGAATGTTTTCGATACACTGAAAACGTTTAATTGTTTTCATTAGCGATTCGTTAATAAATAAAACAAAAAAAAAAAAACAAAAACATATATATTGTGTGATATCTCCCCCTTTCCATAAACACTTAAAGTTTGTCTTTTTAAATGATGGTTTGTTCAATACAGACAGAAGCGCGTAACAATTGATTATTATATTATTATTATTCAAAACATATGAAAATATCAAGATAAATTTAATGTATGTACACACTATGCATAATTCTGAATTGATGTTTATTTTCTAAATTCTATGTGGTAGCTCATAATAAAAGGAAAACTTATGTACATACAAACAGAATTATTCAAATTTTTGATCATCAAACAGATTGATCATTTATTTTGACAAATTTTAGCTTAATTAATAAAATATCGGTATATGTTTAAATACATAACATCTCAATAGAAAAAAAAACAATTTTTTCCTGTTGTTATATGATACTAGTTTCTGTAAACATTAAAAAAATAAAATAATTAATTACATCCGCAGATAAAATAATTTGAAAGATATAGAAAAATCACAAGCTTAGTTCTGAAAACTGTTACTAACGCTGCTGTACTATTATTTGTCTGAATTTTTTTTTTTCCTGAAATAGCAGATCCGTTCGTAACTTATGTACATTAAAAATTAATTAATGATTATATTTCTTGAATTACAACTAGAAGTTGTAATTACAGTATTTTCAGAAATGTATAATGAAAGTTTAAGTTTATAAACCCCTTATTTAACTTATTAAAACCAAAATATAATTTGCTCAAAAGTTATGAAGATTTAACGTTTATTTCTGTAGAACTTCTTCTATCTACAATCAAGTCAATTTTTTGCATGTTAACAAAAAAAAAATGTGTATTAAAAAAACCGCCAATCAATATTTAACCTTAACCGACGACGATGCGACGACGACGTAACACGAATGTTACAAAAAGATATTTGTGTAAAATTATAATATCTAAAAATATATTTTTTTTGTCAAACGCAGTTTTAAGGGCTGTTAAAAAGTTCATTAAACATTATTTTCATTGCCGGCAGTTTCTAATAATATCAAGGTTAATACATTTATTACGTGTGAACTTTTATAATTTTCATTGTTTGATGAGGTTCTACGTATATATATGGTATGTATGTGATGGCACCTATGGTATCACCACAATATAACATAACCTTGGCGCATGGCACTTAATTATAACATTTCTTTTTAATTTTTTGTTGCCGTAAAATTAGAAAATAAAAAAATTTAAATATATAAAAGCAGAAAATATTTTAATTTATGATTTACTTTTTATGAAAGAAAATTTAAAAATAGAATAAGTTAACATTTAATGTAGAAAAAAAGCCCCTATAAATTAAAACATGTCAAAGACTGTGCAAATAATAATGGATATAAAGTTTATTTCAAATGGGTATAAACTTTTTTATGTTTTGTCATTATTTAAAAAAAAAAAAATTGTTTCTTGGTAAAATTCATAAACAGTTGGAAATGTTTGCAAAAAATTTAAGATTAGTACAACTGAAAAATTTTACATTTTCGAAATATTTTTACTTTAAATATTAAATAATTACCTACAATCCTATATCATTCATTTTTAAAAATAAAAATTTATATAAATTTTTTACTGGATTCCAGTGAGGATACAATAGTGCCAAAATATATGCAATAAAATTTATTCATTGTGATTGAATTTTGTATGATAAAGTTTTATTCTTGAATTTAACAAGTATAAGAAATTTAATACTAAAGAAATAAAAATATTTTGTAATTCGATAATCTCTGTTTTTTCGAACCAAATTCAAGTGGGAATAGCAACTGGTTCTTATCTTTATCTTCATAAGACTTATAGGTGTTTTTTCAAGACAAATCGGTCGTAGATTATGTAAAAAATGATTTTTTTAAAATAATTTTTACTTATTTGTCAAACTTAAAATTGAAATACTCTATCCGCAAATTATTTCTCGTTAATCAAACTTAAGATCAAAATACTTTTTAAGACTGGCAAAATTCGCAATGGAAAATGAATATACTTATGTGGACCGTTTTGATCTCTCACTTATTTATGGGTATGTTTTTTTTTTTTTTTTTTCAAAAATTAACAATTAAACTACAATATTCTATTTATATTTGCAACAATGTTGCATTCTTCATTTTCCTTGTCACCACTTTTAATCTTAATTTACGATTATAACGTGATTATATTCTGGGTAAAGGAACGTATTATAGAAAAAAATTAAAAAAATGTTATAAAAAATAAATAAAAAATTAAAAAAACAAAAAAGCAAATGTGAACACGTACAGGTTTAATAAAATATACTGGTGGACAATGTCAGTACTTTGTGCTACAGAAATGTTTATTTGAATATTTATTTTTGGCATGATTATAATTTTTTGCATTTAAATGACACTCTCCGTGAAGAATATGAATTTAATATTACACATTTGCCAAATGCCAAGTCAGTTTTAAATATAAATGCAGTCCAATTATTTATTTTATATATGTATATTGATTTTTAAAACACAGCACGCAGATTAGAATTCCTGTAAAACATTAATATTATTTAAATTTTATATGTATACATGTTGTACATAATAATGGTAAAATCATATTTTTAGCATCAACGACAAAATAAATTGTGAAGTTTCTGAAAAAACACACTCAGTTTTCTAATAAGTACGCCAATCAGAACTTGGATTATCGACCATTAAAATGTAGTTTAGATATTAGCTGACTGTGTAAGTTAGGATTATATTTTCATGCCTAAATAAGGAGTATACACTTTTGTGTACCATCCAACATTATTGTTTTCGATAAATCAGGTATTAAGTTTTGAAATATAGGAAACCTACACAAATCCCAACACAAACATGAAACCGAATAGTCGACAATTTCCCAGAAGCAAATATATAGAAGAATATGATTGCGATAGAGTTTGCTTTTAACATTATTAAAACTTAAAATAAATCTAATATATTGAAACATCTTAGTTTTTTACTTCAGAATTTGAACTATCTAAGTATCTGGCACGTATATTATCAACTTAGTTTATTTTATATTATTGAAAATAATTATGTATGTTCCCAAGAACTAAAAAGCCGTTTATAGTATCATACTGGCGCCAATAATGTCTTGATTATCAATTTTACGGTCAGTCTCTAATTTTTAATCTAAATTAAAATTCTAATAGCCAATTTTACTATCATCAATGCAGAATATATATACATACATATATAAATGAAACAAATAGGTAATAGCCTCTTTTTTTTATTATTATATTTTTCTGTTTGAAATTAACCGCTAAATTTATATTCAGTATTATAAAATTAATTTTTCCTCTAATTTTATACATTTAATACAATTAAAATTTTAAATAAAAAATTCAAATATTAATAGTGCAAGTATATAGTAAAGAAATATAAATCACACTTCAATTTGTAATTATTATATTGTAGAAGAAAAATAAAATTTTAAATATAAATAAAGAGTGTTATATTATTCACGTTTTTTTTTATTTTTTATTTTCCATTATCAAAAAGTGCAAAAAAAAATATAAAAATAAAAAATGTCATATTATTGATGCGTTTAGCTAAAATGTCGACATGGCACATTTTTCATTTCAAAATAGAATTATTTTTAGAATTAAAAAAAAAAAAAATTGCTATATAAATATGATAACTTTAAAAATAAATAATAATAAACACATATAAATAATGAATATTGTACAGTTTATATATTATTTGTATTTCTAGGTCTGCTATTCAAATAAAATATATTTCGTTTGAAATTTTATAGGAATATAATAATTACGAACTTTTGTTCTAACTAAAGATACATTATATTAAGTTAAATGGGAAGTTTGAAAATAAACTGAAAAATCGATTATTCCAAAATCATTCTGTCTGTAATATATATCGTTAATGATCTGTCAAGTTATGTAGGATCTTCAAGTCTTTTTAATATGAAATATTTATATTAAAGTTTTAGTTTAGACTTCTCTCATATACTATTTCATATGCCACAAATTAAGGTTTTTATTAACCATTTTTCTTTAGATATATAAATAACTACTGTAGGTATACATATACCATACCACAAATATACTATATAAATATCCACATGGTAATAATAATTTCTATTTTAAAAATAATTACTCCACTCATATTATAGTTATAAGTTATGGGTCGAAATAAGTAAATAATTAAATGCGTAAATAAATTACTACAAAATAATTAAATTTTTTATTCATAGGTTCTCAACAAACTTTAATTCAATACACATTGTTCTTTAAGAAAGAAAAGAAAAATTAATAAATTCAATGATCTTTGAATTTAAGATTGAAACTTACTGATGACATAGTTTTTTGTTCAAGCCATAATAAAAACCATTTATGTATATTCAATTTAACATTTTATAATTTAATATTTTTTCACAACTATATTTTGCTTAATGCATAATTTTTCAATGATGTCAATGTTAATATCATTTTAATTTTCTTTAATATTATATTGAACGAGATAACTATTTCAAACTCTAATAACAAGTATGTCTAAGTACTTACTTATTTAAAAAAAAAAAAAAAAAATTAAAAATAGATATAAATTCAAAGTTGTTTACATAACAAATTTATTTATTTATTTTATTAAAACTATAATTGTTGGTGTAAAATTATTAAATATTTATATAATAATTTAAAATTATGATACACGTCGATAATATAGATTCAATTTTTTTTTAAAGGGTAATACTTAAGTTACTATAAATCGGAACCCAGGAAACTTCTATAAATCAGTTCATGTGAATTCCATAATAAAAAATATTTCAATAAAAGTGAATATTTAAAATTCCAAAAAGAAAAAAAAACTTATTCAGTTTTACAACAGATTTATTTCAAACCTGTTTTAAAATTTCGATCATTCCATTAATAAAAATGCATAAAATCTGATGTAAAAGAAACTTTTTTTTAATTGACAAAAATAGGAATTTTTAGCTTAGAAATATCGACTGTGAAGTTTCTTATCATCTGTGTACGAAATACGACTTTAACAAAGGTCAGAAACCAAATAGAACAACTGTTTATCATGTGCAATGTGCATGTAACATGATATTGATTTCGATGTATTGTACATGTATACATATAAGATTGTAAAATGTTAATACAATATAAGTGTCGATAATTTTTGGAATCTATATTTTTTTAAGAAAATATGTACTTTGATACTAAGTTAACACATTTTATAGATAGAACACTATGGTGTTTTATAGCAATTTAGAAATTCATTCTTGATATTTATCAGAAATTTTTTTTTTCGTTATTTAAGAAGATAATTGAATTTGTTAATTTGAGTATACTGAATGTTTAAAGATAACAAAAACTAATTTATAGTTAGGGATCCTTTGGCTAAATGCATTTGATTAAAAATTTGATTACGAATCTGACGCCAGATTTTTCATATTTTCTAAATCCTGAACCCGAGAGCTATTAATTAGGCTACGAAGTAAAAAGTGGAGGCACATTCAAAGCATATTTAAACAAATTTAAGAAAAAAGATAGGTTTTTGGGTTTTAAAGTGATAAAAGTATAAAAAATAAGAATTTGCCACTACAATATTTTTTCTTTGACATATATTTATTTCCAAGGTTCTTTTTTGTTTTAATGGGGATCGATTTATCATCTAATTCTATTCGAAAAAACATATTCCTTTTTTTATTCATCACATTTAGCATAGTCATAATTTAAAAAAGAAAAATTCATACATCTATAAGGATTTCAATTTTAACTTTAAAGTTCGACAGCTCGCAGATAACAATTTATATCGACAGTAGGTTCTGGATTCAGAAACTACTTAAAAGTCTGCGTCGAATTCTGTATTTTTTTTTTGTGATATCAAATCCATTGTGTCGTCCATCGTACCTATATGGAAAATTTTAAAAACTGATTAAACATTTTACATATATATAATATGTATGTATTTGCTGTAAAAATTTATTAAAATATAAATATTTATTATTTTTTTTATCAAAATAAAACATCGTCTTGTTAAAAATCTATTTTTATCAATAAAATATGTTTTTGAATTTAAAATTTTCTGTTCTATATCTATATACAAATAAAATTTGATGGTATAATTGGTAATATAAACTTTTTTTTTTGTAATTTTTAATGACACATAAAATATCTAAAATTTAGTCCAAAAATACAATAATACACAAAAAAAAAAAAAAAAATAAGAATAGACGTAAGTACTTAATAATAAAAATTTAGAATACTAAACAAAAAAGATTAAAACCATATTCATAACATAAATAAATAAAAAATGATACTTATTACATTTTTATTATTGTGTGATAAATTGAATGACGAAACGAGCCGGTGGATACTTTATAATGAGAGAGAATTCACACAATGACAATTTATTACTAAATTCTGAAATTGTCAAACGAACATAAATGTGAATGGATTGGATGATGATGATGAAGATTCTCAAACCAATTACTTAATAAAAATGTATCTCTTCGAAACAACATTAAAATATCTCTTAAATTTTTTGAATAGAATTGAAATACAAAATTAAATTGTTCTCTTTATAGCACGATTGTATATAAATTTATAATAAATACCTTCATGTTCATAGCTTCATTTATATTGTTAAAATAAAAGATTTTTTTAATATGTGTATGTGATGAAATTAAAATTAATTTTATTAATTAGTTGTATATTTTATTAATAAATATTTACTAATAATATTTTAATTTTATTACTAATTATATAAATATTTAAAGTATAGCTAAAGTTTATTAAATACATCTTATAATAAGATAAAACAATATATTAAAATTTGAAATAAATTTGGGAATTTTAAATTCCTAATTCAATCCAAATTATATTAATTATATTAAGTATTGAAACCATATGTTGGCGATGTATTTGTATATTATTAAGCTATTAATACATTAAATACTCTATCCTTATCTATCTTATCTTATTATTTATGAAAATTTAAATTCTTTTATACAATTAAATAAGTAAGTATTTTTGTAATAATAATTAAAATAGAATGACTATTTTGTAATTTTCCAGTAACAGCTGCATATGCATTTTGGTATGCTGCTGTTGCTGCAAGTTAATAATAATAGATGAATTGTTGAAGGATTTCAAAACGTTAGAATGCTAACATTTTCCATATTTTTCACTGTATACTTTTAGTTAGTTAAATTTCGTTTTCCACACTATTTTTGGTACTCAAAATGTGACTCAGTATGCTTCTTTTTTATAGCGATATATTTAATAGAAATTGCAAATGGTAACGGTATTGAACCAGAACGAAAAACCGGAAAAACAGAGATATGGATATGGATTGAACCAGACCGCTCATTTAAGTAACATAGTTTTTTTTTGGCCAACACAAATGAAAGTTTAGATGAAAAGCATTTATAAAGGAAGCTATTTCTTTTTAACCGAGATTTTATTTTATATAAAATTATTATTTTAAATATGGTTTTTTAATTTTGTCTGTAAATATATATATAGTTTCCCGCCATGTATATTTGTACACACAACGGTAAGGAAAGTACTAAAAACTTCAACTTTAAAAAAATGTTAAATTTATATAAATGCGCATGTATTTTTAGACTTTTTTTGTTGTTAGTTTTTGATGTATGTACGTACATATTTTTTTTTTTTTTTATTAATATTAATAGGTTCATTTATTTTTATACTTTGATAAAAATAACTTTATTTTCAATTTCATTGTTAAGTAAGTATTTTTATTTCACCTCAACTAACAGCTGGTACAGTAGTTTCTGTTTTATTTTTTTATTATTTATTATTATGTACTATAAACAATAAAAACCTAAAAATAAAGGCAAAAAAATATTCTTGTCATTATGAATTAAACAAAAAGAAAAAAAAAAGCTTTGCGAATTGTTTTGCTAATAAAATAATCTAAGCACATTTTTGTCCTACAAAATTTATTTAAAATATTACACTTTTCATTAAATTCTGGCAATATTAATAAATTATATATTTTATAGGTTAGTTGTTGATCAACCTTTTTGTATTGCGAGTTGCTAGGGAGCTGAATATTATGAAAACAAACACTTGTTAAATTATTTTCCAGGTTTTCAGTTAGAGCAGTGTTTATTAACCTATTAGAAAATTTTCCCAAAAGCTATTAAGAACATTTTTGCAAGAAAAAAAATTTGATTTAGTGTGTATAAGTGTATAACGTTAACGTCTTCCAAAAATTTTCCAACAAAATTGTATCGCCCACTAAAAGTTATTAGTTCGCTGTTTTTATTTGAAAATAAATATATAGGAAAACCTATACACAATGCAATGTTGTATACAATGTACACTTGTTCAGCATTGAAAATGTTTACAAAATATAATACATATAAGATATATTTACTTAAACAAGTGTTTTGAGCACAGTGTGAACGATACTATGGAAACAAAACATTGTTTTTTTGGCAATGAAAGTATACCTAATGTTTGTTTTAATTTTTTATTAGTTTTTAGACGCTTTGTACTTTCATTTATTTAAAAAAGTAAATTCCTTTTTTTTTCTAAGTTTGTCAAACAAATATTATTCAAAAATATGTATGATTAAGTATACTTTAAACATGAAAAAAGTCAGTTAAAGAGGTATGCAAACTCATTTTTCTACATAACTAAATTTTGTATCGGATATCTTTTGTCAGTACGAACTATCATAAATATATTTAAATATTCTAAATTTGAATTCATATAATGTAATCAAATTACGATTCAGCGATATTCATAATCTTTGACATTACATTATAATCATCATTTCTAAGTGTACACAATATCACACGAGTTACACAATTTTTAATAATAAATAAAATAATTTTAATTTGTTTTTTTTTTCTATTTTGACAACAATTAAACTAATGAATTCATCAAATTAAAATTAATAGCTACCTTTAAGCAAATATTTTATTTTTTTTTTTAACTTAATAGAGAAAACAAATTCAATTGATTTTATTTGAACATGTATTAAGGGAAAATTAGTTTAATCAAAATTAAGTACATAAATATATAATTATTGTATGGGAGGCAATGTACCGTACATAAATATTATACATAATTAGCGTACCTATTATGTGTAGTACACAAACCTAACTAATATGTGTAAAAATATGATTTTGATTAAAAATTGATAAGGTATTCTTAATTGTTTCAAATAAGTCGAATTTTTTTTTTTTGTAGCTTCAGAGTATAATCAAAGTCAAATATAAGACCACTTTAATGTGTTATACATATTCAATTTAATACGTCAATGGAAGTTATATCAAAATAATATTCTCCAAAATATTTATAAGTATTATTTTTCATTTTTGTTCTTTATAAAGCAAATATAATTTCATAAATAATTCTTCTTCTTTTTTTTTTTTAAGAAAAAAAAATTTCTTGATGGACTGAGATTTTAAAAATGTTATAAAATAATATAATTATTATACTTGATTGTACACTTTTCTGTTTTGTTTCTATTTTTGAATTAATAACTTTCAATTTCTATAAATAAAATGCTTAGGTTAAAAAGCCATTCAGTTTTTATTAAATAAAATATAACACAATTCAATTATATTTCAATTTTTATTTCTTTATGATATTAAAAGTTAGAAGAATTGAATTAAACGTAAATTATGCACAACGTACCTGTGTGCATATATATATAGAAAAAGAATAAAAAGCCGTATAAGTATAGATTATATATTATTACTATCTTATAAATTGATATTTTTTAAGTAATCAAGATAAAAATAAGTTTAAAATAAATCGAGATTAGAATTCCGAACATTGAACTGATTTTAAGTAAAATAGTAATTACGACATTTCGGCACTGATAATACTTGTATTTGCATTTGTAATAATAATGTAAAAAAAACAAAAAAAAATTCTGTACTTTAAAACTTCTGTATTTCCAAATACTGTATCTCATACTTTTGGCACACATAATTTTGAAAAAAGGAAGACGAATTTTAAAATTATACTGAATACACACTTTGATCACACCAAGTTTTGACTTTTCGCTTCAAAATATCGTATCTAACATTTTATCCAAAAGAAAATCACTTCACCTTGCTCGTCTTCTCTAAAATTTGAAAGTTCAACAAACTCTTTTGTGTGGAATTTACTAAACAAAAAAAGAGTAAAACTTAAATTAGAAAAAACCAAAAAAAAACTTTAAGTATATTGACAGTCAAAAAATAACATCAATTTGTATCAGAGAAAAACAAAACTGGTTTTTATAGTTTGTTGATTAAAAAATTATTTATAGCTTTTTTTTTTTTACTGATTTCACATGTATTTTTATTATTTAGAAATTCATATCCGAATCAAAGAATATTTATTTTAAAATTATAAAAAGTTTATTAATTTGAGAGAAAAAAAAAATTATAAACTAAACAATTATATAAGTTTTCTGTCATAATGGTGGTTTGCATAGCATATGTTTTTGACTTGAATAAAACCAAAAGCTAAAAAAGAAGAGCTAAAAGAAACAAAAAATTTTTTGTATTTATTTATTTTTTGTACCAAGTAAAGACGTGCATCATCATCATCATCATCATCATCATGTGAATCAATATAGTCTAAAAGAAAATGTGCCAATTTCATATGAAAAGTGTGTTTGGCAATTTATATTTTGATTTTCAAAATTATAGGTATTGTGTCAAAAAGAAAAGAAATTCTATTTTCGTAGATTATTGGTATTCACATTTGTTTTATTTAACTTTAAGAAATGCGTAGAAAGCCACACATAATAATTGCGTGTTTTATTTATTTAAGAATATTGCAAACCTATATATTTTTTTGACGCTTACATATAGAAGTGTTATATGCAGGTAAAAATTTTAAGTTGAAAGTTGTCTTTAACGCTTTCCAAAATAAAAAAATATTCAAAAATAAATTTATCAAATACTATATGCAAACTGTATCCGATACTGAATGTCATGTGAAAAGCGTCATTAAATGTGTTCTTTGTGTATCTCAGATACTTATATCTGGGATAGATATTCTCGTCTCAAAGAAACCTTAAAGACCATATCTAAGCTTAAATTGTTATTCTACTTAAAATAAATATCGCTAAAAATAACAAAAATAGAAGAACTTTGATGCACATATAGTAATAATATTCTATAAAACACGTAAATTTTACGGCACACTGTGTAGTTAGGTAATCTTCATACAGAAAATTTCTTAAACATATATTGCCTTAAAAATAACTAAAATCCTCATATTAACAACATAAGATGAATACATACGTCATTACAGTTTTCTAAGAAGAAGAAAAAAAAAATTTAATTTTTTTACTTTTCCACGCTTAATTATCATCGCAACATTTATATACATGTATATTTAAGTTTCAAACAAAAATTATGATTTTACCAACCAAAAAAAATCAAAAATTCAAAATTTTTCATTTAAAAAACAAAAAATCAATTAACTTAAATTTTTTAAATAAACAAAAGATAATGTTTAAAAAAAATAATAAACTTAAAATACAAAATAAATACAAAAAAAAAAAATTGTATTTATAAATTGTGCCAAAAATAGAATCATTAAAATTTTTTTTGTTCTTTTTTTTTTTTTCAGATATATGAAATGAAAATTTTTCGTAAAACAAGTGGTTTGCGGTAAGAGATTGCGGTGTTTGTACAAATTTTTTGTTGTTTTTTTTTTTTTTTAAACAGAATTTTTCTTATTTTGGTTTTTATTTTAATTTTTATTTATTATTTTTTTCGTAATATTAGTGGAACGAATTCGAGACGAAAATAATAAAAATTAGATTTACTTAATTTAACAAAATTATACAAAAATAAATGAGTAAAATAGAAATTATTTTTAAAATTATTGTATAAAATTTAAAACAAAACAAAAAATATTCTTTAAAACTTTTCAAAATTGTCAAATCAGAATGACAATTAAATTTGATTAAAGAAGACAATGATCCCCAATTAAATAGAATTTAATTTTTATGAATTTCCCAGAATAGTTTGAATGAATTAATCATCCAACATCAGATAATACTTTTAGCCCCAGGGTTAAACTTGGAAGATATGCTAACCGTCACATCCGTCGTGTTCAGCATATCTCAGTTAAAATTTTGTTTATATTAAAACGTCATACGATTAAATTATGTTCTCACTATTTTTTCGTTAAAATTAATAAAATTAAAATTTTAATTTAAAAAATAATTAACACTAAAGTATGAAAATAAAAATAAATATTTTTTTGATTGCCATGCCTTTATACAGGAAAAAAAAATTATATTTTAAGTATTCATAAAAAAAAAACTTAATTTAATCAACTTAAATTCTTGTTCTGTTTCTGATTTTTTTTTTTATTATTATTACCAATAAGTTATTTTTTTTATTTTTGTTAATTTACCTACAAAAGTTCTATTTTTAGATTGTTATTTCAAAAATGCATTGGAATGTTCCGAAATTAACATATTTTTATAATAAAATGCATGATGCGTATAATAGTTGATAAAATGACTGAATGAGTCACTTCTTCAATTATATTATAAACTGTTTTTTATATTGTAAATTGTTTGTTTAACAAACACAGTCATTTGCTAAAAGAAAGCTAACGAAGTGGGTCATCAAAAAAAAAAATTTGTTAGTTTTGAGGATTCAAAATTAACTTGGACATGATAATATGTAGATCTTTAACCCCAAAATCACTCTAAGTTAATTAACTCTAAGTCATTTTAAGTTAAATATAAAAATTTCGTACATGTCTCTCTGGAAAGAAATTAATGTATACCTAGTAAAAATGAAAACGTAAACTTTACTGTAAAAAATGCTGTATTTACTTCATAAATTCAAAATTTGAAGTTTACGATACCAAATACAAAACATTGCCAAACACATTTTTTTTAATGAAAAAGTAATAAAAAGAACACGAAAAACCATCAAATTTTAAAATATCTTTAAATATGTTTTGGGAGTTGGTTTTTTATACTTATGTTCTCTGTTTACATTTATACCTACATAGTTATAATATTTTTACAAAAAAATTAAAATGAATTACAAAAAAAAAAAAAATTATACCTGGTTAAATGAAGCACGACAACTGCTTCTTCGTATTTATGAAGTGAAAATATTGTAAAAAAAAAAAAATACTAAAAACAAACAACAAACTAAAATATTATAACTTACAAAAAAAAAAAAAAAACTAGTTTTGATTTCGATGAAAATTCTCATTCATTGCGTTTGTGTAAATATTATTTTTATTTCCGTTTTGAAATATCTTAGATGTGAATATTTTTCTGTTTTAAAAAAAAAAAAAATATTTATTTCTGTTCATTTGTTTTTTTTTATTTCATTCCAAAGTTATTAATGGATTGGATTTCAAATATTTGTTCCAATTAAATAAAATATTAAATGCTTATTTAGGGTGAACAGTGTAACATATTTTTTTTAACATTTTAATAAACGAAAAATTAATGAAAAAATTAGAACGCGCCAAAAAAAAAAAATGTAGGTATCAAGTAATTTTCCACAAACATTTTTGTGTAGTGGAAATTTTTTAAGAAAATCAGAATAATATTAAAAATTTCCTAGAGGAATTTTAGAGATGATTTTGATTAAAACCTCACTGATTACAAAAATCTACTCAATAATAAAAAATTGAGATTTCATCAACTTCTTGGCAAATATAGGGTTGCCAAATGAGTTAAGTCAAAAAAGAGTACATTTTTAAAAAAAATTTGAAAAAAAGAGAACATTCGGGTGAAAAAAAAGAGATCAAAAAGAGACCAAGAAATATAATTTAGTATTTATTCAGTTTTTTTTTTATACATTAATATAAAATACTTCAGTGAGGCACATAAAAAATGAAGTAATTCATTTTCACCTGTACAAAGCTTAATTAAAAAAATTTTCAAAAAGATTCAAACTTTAATTATTTATTGTAAAATGTCATAGAAATTATACATTTTATTATTAGTACATACATTTAACAAAATTAAATTTATTAAACAAAAATGATTTCAATAAAATTTCTCTGAGTTAGTAACGTTACATAACTCACACACCAATTAATTTTAACTTGTTTACTTGTGCAAAGCTCAATTACAAAAATTTTGAAATTTAATTAGTTATTGCGAAATTTCATAAAAATTATATATTTAATTATAAATCCAATAAAACCTATAGACATATCAAAAAAAATCAATTTACTAAACAAAAATGATTGAACGAAATCATATTTGCCTGAGCTAGAAACTGTATTTAAGAATTTTTTGTCATTTTTTATTAGGCAGTAAAATTCTTTACACGAGATATTCTTCAAGTTATATACTACAGCCATTATTCCTTTTACAGTTTCAGGAGTAAGTCTATTTCTCTCTTTAGTCCACTAAGCTTCTATCATAGAAAATACTCGCTCAAGGTTTGCGTTTTGACCAGGGATCGCAAAAAAAATTGAGCTTTTTTTATAAATACAGAACTAGAATATTGTTTAAAGAATTGAAGCAATTTTAAGCTAGATGGTGGCTTTTTCAAAGTTTGTCATTAGTTTCTGATAAAAAAAACTTCAAATCTGACAATTCGTCGAAAACATTTAAAATAGCTTGAAAACAATGAAAGTCGAAAAAAGAGACCAAAAGAGACCATTTGAAAAACAAAAAAGAGAAAAAAATTGAAGCTAAAAAAGAGACCATGTTCTCTTTTAAAGAGGCCTTTTGGCAACCCTAGGCAAATAGTAACAAGTTAAATATATTTTTTTTTAATTATTTTTCAGTGATTTAATCGATGTTCGCAGTTTGTGCTGATAACTTGACGTCATCGTTATTATATAAAAATTATTTAATTCAAGAAAATAATTAATTAATAATAAACATTTTTTACTTACATTTTTGTTTTTTTTCTTTACTTTTATTTGCCAAAAATAATATAATCCAACAATAAAAATAGAAGAAAAATAGTTTTAAAGCAATTCAAAAAAATAATTATAAAATCTTGATGTCGGAATCTTGTTAAGAAATTTTTAGCGCCAAATAATGTTTTTGGTTATTTTTTCGCAAAAATTATATGTTTACTTTTAAAAATGCACTTTTTGAACGTAATTTTTAATTTGGAAAAAAAATTCTTTTAATTTAAACTTTTCTTCTCAATAATTTAATTAAATTTTTTGATTTTCTATTTTTCCTTAATTTATAAATTTTTTTTTATATAGATTTCACTTTATTTTTTTTTTATTTTATTTTTAATCACACTTTATAAAAATTAGTACAAAAATTATTCATTTCAGAAATTGCACTTTAAATCAAAATGAAATGACTTCTTTTTTTTTTTGTTGTTATAAAAATAGTACACTAATAAAATTGTAAATTAATTTTATTTTGACCTAAATATTAAGTTTAAAAATATAATTAAAATGCGATTTAATTTTTATTTTACATATATTATTTATTTTTTTTTTGATTTAGCACAAATTTTATACTCACCAAGTATATAATAAACTTTATTAAATGTTTTTTAATATAAAAATAAAATTAATTTTTTCTTACTATAATTAATCCTTTTCTAAAAAAATAAAATACGCTCAAGTAATAATTAATCTCATGCGAATCAAATTAAAACTTATAATCAGAACTAATATAAATACTAATATAAATAATAAATAGATACCTACTGCACACAAAGTTGTGGGGTGTTGCGCTACATTTACTATTTTGATGATGCAAAAAAGCAAAAAAAAAAATACAAAAATAATGAAAATTTTGTATATTTAAAATTTCTTTTATTACACGAATTTTAGTGCAAATTTCAGTAATTTATCTAAAAATTTCTATAAATACAACTTAGGTATATTATAGAGTTATAGACAATCTTTACTATGTCATTGTTAAAAAAAAAGAAAAAAAGTGAATTGACAGAGTTTGTGGCGGTGATAACTAGTAGTACATATAATTATAGGTAGGTCTATTTATGTATATATAAAAAGTATAAATAACTTATACTTTTAGTATGTAAAACAAAATATTATTTACACCCACTTTATTCCATAGAAAATTGATTATTTCAATAAATTAATAGCTTTGAAAGAATCTATTAAATTGCTAATTCTCAAGATTTTTAATTTTATATATTAATTTCAATGTGTGTAGAATCAAAACAGGATATGTAATCCAAAAATAAAACCGAGATATTGATATTAAGAAATAACTATTTTAAAGCATGAAAAAGGACTTGAGAACTTGAATTAAGTTTCTTTCCATTATTTATGATAATATGTTTTTTTTTTTTCGCGAAACTATCAATAAATGGATATTAACAAAAATTAATATTATGGCTAGTTTTGATATAAATTTCGTATTTGAAAACTAATTTACTATAGTTTGAAATGAGTTTTTATAAATTAGATATTTGAAATAAGCTCAGCCGAATCAAAAAGAATCAATAATTTTTTTGGTCACGGGATCAGATAGTGAGTCTTGATTCTTTACTATGTGAAACTTCACTGGGTTTTATGAAAATTTGAAAATTCGAATAATTATGATGCAATTGAACAATAATTATGATTATACATTTTTTTTCAAAACATTATAACAGAAATTGAAGTTTCTATTTAATTACTTACTGTCTTACTGCTTACTAATTGAATTTTTGATAACTAATTGAAACGAAAGTAAGATAATTGAATAAATATTAAACTGAGTATACCTAATTTGATAATTTAATTGTTTTAATTAGTGAAAAGTTAGTAACAATTAAATATATGAAACTAATTATAAGCATATAACTACTTAAGTATATTTAATAAAACAAAAAGCATACTTTATTTACATCTACAGTACGTATAAATTTTTCAACTATGTATAAGTAAATGTTCAACATAAATATTTCCGCATATTTATTTGCGATTTTTTTAAAAATAAAGTGAAAACTAAAAAAAACATTTTTTTTAAACATCTCTGAATTTTATTTATTAATTATTTTCCTTATATCTCTTAATAATTTTATTTTATTTTATTTTATTTTATAAATAATTAAAAAGAGTTCAAGTTAACAACAGTGGTAGAGAGCTTTGTGATTTGTAGAGATAATTTAATTAATTTTTCTCTTCTGTTGATTATTATTCAAATCCTCTTATTAAACCTTGAAAAAACTAACAGTCGACTTTAAGAAGTTCAAATAAAATAAAATCTGGCTTTCACTTTCTATATGATATTTTTTTTTTAATAATTTTTAATCAAAGATCTATAATATGATTCGAATGAATCAATCTTTTGACTTCATAAAATAAAATATTTTTTCTAAACCCGTGAAGCTAGTTCATGCATCCTGTTCTAATGCATTAAGGTTGACAATATTTTCTCATTTTGAATTCAGTAAATAATATACAAGAAATAAAAATATATTTTGTTCACCCAGGACCAGGATTGAAATATATAAAAAAAAAGAAACTATTTTGCACTGAAAATTCTTAATCTCAAAATAAAAATTTTATATATACGTACGTAAGTTAAAAAAATTAAAAAATTTAATATCTAAAAATTCCACTACCGCACACCGGTTTAAATAATAATAATAAAATATACAAATTTATTGCACTTTTTAATAAAGATCGTAAAAATTAAAACTATATGTAATGTAAATTCCAAATACACAGACAAATTTATGCATTTTTTTTTTATTAAATTGACGCGCGATTAAAAGTTTTATAAACATTTATAAGAAAGTGAACTTGTTTTGAATTTTAATAATAATCGAAATAAGAAAATATTTTTGGGAATATAATATTATATGTATAACTAGAAAAATTCATTATAGGAAGTCCTAGAATATCGTATACCCATGAAGCCTGGCTAATTGAAACAATATATGCAAGAAAAAACAATTAAATAGTCGAACAGTAATTATACAAAATTAAGTCGAATAAAAAGATAAAAATTCTTGATCAATTTTATTATTAGAAGGCATAAAAATGTACGATAAAATTTATCAAGTATTGAATATAGTACATATAGATATTTTCAATATCAATTTTTTTCAAAATTTTGACCAGAACAAATTTCTTTTTTATGCAGTAATTATACAAACTCTATAAATTTTTTTTTTTTATAGTATTTAGGAATAGAATATTATGGGAAAAATGCCAAAAATAATTTATTTATCGAACATTTGTATAATTAAGGCGCCAAATTGTTAACACTTATTGCCCGCTTCAAATAAATAATCTCAAAATTAATAATAATATCTAAAAAAAATAATATTACTTAAAATTAAAAATAATAATAATAATAAAAAGTAAATAAATAATTAATTTAAGAAAATATAAATATTTTTATTTAAAACATTATATTAAATTATTTTATTATACAGGTGTAATTGAGAAAAAAATAAATAAAAAAACAAATTAGACATTTAAATTTTTAATTTATTATTCGTAAATAATTTGTATATCTTATACTGTAGTTGGTATGTATATTTTGAAATTATTATTTTTAATGTTAATCAGAAATAGGTTTCAATTTTAAAATCTACTAAATTGACTAAATTTAACAAATTATTAAATTAGAGTTATCTCTCGATTGTGTCACAAATTCCAACTTCAAAGTTACTCCAAAAAAAAAACATCCGACCTTAATATAAAAAACCCAGCGAGAATATACATAATTAGAACAGTATTTGAAATGGGTATAATATTAACACTTCTAGCTTCAGCTAAAAAAAAAAGATATAAAAACTACCTTAAAATTTCTCATATGGTGAGAAAAATATACTATCGGTTCGGTATGGGTTAATGAATCTGGGCTCTATTAATACTTTTCAACCGGCATCAGCTCAGCTGATCAAGTTAATTCAAATTCCTCGTTGGTTGGTTGAATTTTAGCAATAAAATAAAAAATTCTAAATTTTACGCTCATATGAAATACAAAGTCAATAACCCTCTGCCATTTGTATCGAAATTAAAAATAAAAATAAAAAAATAAAAACGTCATCCAAAAAAAAAAAACGTGCGCTTATAAATACCTACTACTTTTTTAATATCATTGCCTCATAAATTCATTATTGCTTTTAATTAAATTAAAAGAAAAAAAAAATCAAACTTGATTTAATAAAAGAAAAAAAAAAAACCAAAAAAAAAAATATATATCTTGGTGAGTATTAAAAAAAAATATCAAGATTAATCTCTTCTTAAAAAAAAAAAAAATAATAATAATAATAATAATAGTAATAATAATAATAAACTAAGAAAACAGGAAATGCACTTTAATCAATATGATAAAAATTATTGTCTTTATTTTCATTTAATAAAAATTTACATTAAATTTATACAAAAAATTATCTTCAAAAATTATTGAATTTCTTCATATAATAAGTTTGTTTTGTTTTTATTTTGTTTTTTTTTTTATTATAACCAAAAAAAATTCAATAAAAATACAAAATGTCAAATCTTTTTATTACGAAATAAAGCAGAAAAAAAAAATTAAAATAATAATACACTAAAAATAAATTCAAATTTATTACCGCGAAAAGAGTAAAAACCGTACTAAACTTATAAATTTTATTTTTCAAAAGATATTCATATTCTCATTGTGGTGCGCAAACAGTTCAAAAAAAAAAAAACAACAATTTATGGTAAAGAAAAAGATACCATAAAAAAAATAAAAGGTTGTCGTTGGGAAATTATATTATTATTTCATAAAAAAATTTATGTAAGAAAATTATAATAAAATTTTATTAAATTGAGTTGTTGTTTACAATATTTAAAGATATTGTAGATTGAAAAAAAAATAAATAAAAAAATTAAAACAAAGTTACTTATAAAAATAAATTATTAGATCGAGCTATAATGCATTGTCACCGACTACGAGTCGATCTGCAAAATTTCATCTCGATTTTCGTGAAATACGTTAATTTTCATTTCTTAATTTTGGGGAGAATCAAAAAATTAACGCTAATGTGGACTTGGATTTTCGAATTAAGCAAGTAATATGAAGTACATAGATGTAAAAAGGATCGTTTTAATTCTTTTTAATGGGGTCATGCTTATGCATATACCATAATTAAAAAAAAACTTGTATTTTAAAGCATTAAGGGAAAAAAACCAAGGACAAACAAATTTCATTTGCATCGAGTTTGCCAAAAACGCACTCTAGTTTTTCTTTATATCTTTTTTCAGAGTGAGAAAAAACTAAATATCATAAATTTAGTAAATCTTATCTTCAAGTAAGATTTGAAACTTATTTTTGAACTATGTTAAGAGTAAATTACTAATTAAGAGCTCTTTTGATGGGGTATTTAATTACCATATTATTTTACAACAAAAATTGTATATTTCCTAGGTTTTTTTTGTAAAAATGCAATTATCATAATTATAATTGACGTTAAATTTATTAAAAAAAATCTCCTATCATAACAGGAAATGGTAAGAAAATAAATGAACGATAACACTAATTGTAAAGAGAATTATATATTTTAATTTCCTATAAAAAAAGCTTCGCTCCACACTTATTTGTTATTAACTGAATTATAGGTTATAAAGGTTTCATCTTTTTTCTTCATGTTATATTATTAAATAATAATTCAATATAAAATGTTAAAAGTATGTATATTATAAATAATTTAGTTGAAAGTTGAAAAATTATTTTATTAGTCATAACTATGTAAAATTGAATTAAAGAGAAAATAAAAAAATAAAAATTAAATAAATTCTATTTAAATGAATACTATGTTTTTTGTATATATATGTATTTAATGAAATTAAAGAAGAACAGCAATGGTTTATTAATTTTAAGAGAAAAATAAAATTTTCGAAGTATTAGTTCTGCTATAAAATTAACTATGGCTTTAAAAATTCGATTCTACAGTCTAACAGATAAAATAAATTGCGCAAACATAAAATTAATTGAATACACTACGTATTTTACTATGAGGAGAAATAGATACATGGCACATGTTCTAGTTATGTAAAAAAAACACCTTCAACACCTAAAAAAAAGTAGTACAGTGCAAACATTATGTACTTAAGGCGTTGATTAAAAAATTAGTTTTTGTTTGTAAAATAAAATAGAAAAATTAACAATGTTCTTTATTCCTGCCATCATATATATATCCAAATCCAAACCATTGACTTTCATTCTTATACGTCATATTTGAAGGAATTATTATGATAATACATATATTGATATACGTATGTTTTTACAAATCTGTAAAGTTTTCTTGGAAACCTTTCGGAATTAAATAATTTTCAATAAAATTTGTTTTGCATTTTATTCAAAATTTAAATAATATACATTTAGAACTATATAAAAAATCTTAATAATAATATTAATGATAAATTTTAATGTGTAGATTAATGAAATCTGAAAACAATTAAATTATATTTTATACAGGAAAATCATAAAATTCTCATGCTTTTTATTATTTAAAAATTATTGAAAGATAGTTGAAATGTTTGTCCTGTTATCAAGCTTACAACTCATCTAAGATCGATACAACAAGAGGATACAATTCAAGTATATTTTTCAACAAGTTTTCATCATATAAAGTTTTCACTTGATGAATTACTCTTCTCATCTAAAGCAGTCAGTACTATTGTTTCTTTAGTTCTGTCACTAGTTTTAACTGGATTAAATTTATCTTTACCAAATACCATCACCGTTGGTACCTCTAATATTTTATATTCATTCTTTAAACGAACATGATCCTCAATATTTACAGCGCCCACCTTAATAGAGACTCCGTCAAGTTTTTTAGCAATATTAAGAAATTCAGATGCATAATTTTTGCAATCCCGACACGATATTTCATAAAACTGAATTACCCAAATTGAGCTATCATCTAAGACTTGTGCTGAAAAATTTTCGGAGGATAGTGACTTTATTATTGCATGTTCTGGATAAAAAGTTTCTGATTTTATAAAAGATATGCTACAGGCTGAGAAAATAATAAGCAAAGTTTGTAGACAATAAGCAATACCTGAAAAGAAAATATTTTATTTTTATAATAGTTAGAATATCATTTTAGTTATATTTAAACTTTATATATTTTTACTATAGTTAATGTGAATAATTAAATTAATTATATTATAATTAAAATTTTCGTAGTATATAATTAATTATATCTAGAATAAAATGAAAAGGTTTTAAATAGTATCTACAATATTGAACTTAATTTAAATAGAATTATTGAATTCAATCCCAAAGTATTTGCCGAACGTTATTTTTAAATGAAAATATTTTAAATTTATAGTAAATGGATTATTTTTTCACTCAAAAAGGTTCGTATACCTATCAAAATTCACACTCCGAATAAAATAACAAAAATTTTTAAATTAAATCAATCATAACATGTATTCAATTTCTTCATTTTTTTCACATACTAATTTGTTCCGATTCGATATAATTTTTACGATTTTTTTTTTAATTATCCACAAAAAAATTATACATTAGTACCTATCCATTTTTGTTTTATCAAATACGAAATTAAGTAGATCATTTCTTACATTATTCATACTTCCCTAAAATTTCAATTTAACTTACACAAAATATTTTTTTCCATTTCAACCTACTACTTATCACTTTGTCAATGAACTAAAAACAAAAAATAATTTTTATTTTTTGTAAATTTATAAAGAAATAAATAAATTTAAATTTTGAAAAGGCCAAAAGTCATTGCGGGAATTTTTCGGAGATAAAATGATCGTTATCAGGAGTTAATATATGTGCATATGTTGTGTATGTGTATATTAGATGATGAAAAATATTTTTAGTAGTTAGTTAGAGCATTTTATTTTTCTATTTTCCTGAGCTAATATTACTAATCTAATAGACGTATTTTACGTTTTCTCGATTTGTACAGATTTTGTTGTTATATCTCACAAATTCCTTGTTTTAAATACTGATTGTATTATAATATAAAATTATTGAAATTGCTTCAAAATTTTTAACTAGAAATTTTTTTTTTATAAGAGCATAGCTAATAATTATTTAGTAACTGTGTGACTAACTATTGACAAGGATCTTCTCTTATAGATGTAAACTCCAAAGATTACTATAATAATTGTAGATACTCCAAATTGAATTGTGGTTGTGGATCATAAATAAATGTATCGTTTGTAACAATATTTCTTTTATATTAGTGTATTAGCAGAAAACAAGGACAAATACATTATCGTGTTTATTTAACTTGGAAAATACATCCTTATTATTCAGAAAGTTTCATATTTTTAAAAGAATCTAAACTAACACTTGAAGTAGAACAGTTCTAATACAAATTTTACAAATTCAAAAAAAAAAAGATAAGAATATTGCAAAGGCATCATAATTTTAGCATTTATATAGCAGCAAATTGATAACAGTCCTAAAAAAATTTCTAAAAATCAACACATTAGTTTCGAAATCAAAGTTAGGTCATTATGAAGTCTTTGTTTTGTAAGTAAAAATTTTTTAGTTCCCTATTTTTTTTTATTAGTTAGATAACACTGGAAGATTCATTAATTAATAACAGTGATTATTGGTCCACTGCAAAAAGAAATCTATCTAATAATAATTATCATTCCAATTTTTAATTTTAGATTTCAATTTGCTTATTTTGATATCATTTTCTGCATCAGAAAGTCTATATCCAGATGATGGATCCATTAAGGTTTTAACCTCAAAAAATTTCGATGAAGAGGTTGTAAATCAAGATAAATTATGGATGATTGTATTTTATGAACCATGGTGCAGGCATAGTAGAAATTTTGTAAAGATTTTCCAAGCAGCTGCTACAGAATTAAAGGAATCTCCAGAAATAAAGTTAGGGGCTGTGAATACCATGGATTACAATGACTTAGGAGAAAAATATGATATTAAAGTTGTTCCAACATTAAAAATATTTGGGAATAAAAAATCGGAACCTATTGCTTATACCCCAGAGAACTGGGTTGCAAAAGATATTGCAAATGAACTTAAGAAAGTATCTGAAGATCAAAATAATATAATTGTTCATTAACAGAATAATAATTTCTAAAAATCTTTTAGTTAATTTGTGATAAATTTAGATCAATAAAATTTAATTCATAAATTAAAATAAAAAAATAATAGTAAAATAAATTTCATTGAGATGGTTAAATATAGTTTAAAACGAAGAAGTTTTCAAAAGCTTCACAAAAAATGTAAAAAAAAAACGAAGCTATTGTGGAATAAAAAAGTTATGAAATGACAGATTAAAAATTTGATATTAAATTAATTAATTGTCCCTATGTGTTTCAAAACCCTTGACCAAAGATTTCATTTTATATCCTTTTGTAAAGCGAAAACAATGATGTTCCCGATGTTCCAAAGAGTTCGTAAGAATCTTTTTCAAAATTTTTTTTATAAGATAATTTACAGCTATATTGAGGATGAGGAATATTAAAAAGACCAAAAATTACTCCATTCCTAATTTCTGCAAAAAAAATGAAAAAAGAATAATGTTTAGTACCAAATTTTTGTAAAACCTAATCAACCAGAACCTAAGAAATGAACTACAACCTAAACAACATGAACTAGAACCTAATGGTCTTTTTAAATAAAAAGTTATTAGATAACATGGGACGAATTCTTTGCAGTTTTCATTCATACCTTGGATTTATGAAATGCGTTTTTTTTTTTGATACTTCGGAAGAAAAATTTAAAAGAAACAACTTTGTACATTTTTAAAGCCTCCATTCCATATTTTCTAAAAAAAAAAAAAAAACACCTTAGGATAGCAGTCCCGCGTTACGAAGAGCCCTGATACAAGGGCTAGGAGTTCACTGCTCCTGCCTAGGACGCAGTATCGACAGAGGCGTAGAAATAATGATCATTTTCTAATAAATGTAAACTTTTTATTTTAAGTTTTGACTATTAATTAGACTTTTTCATGTTTGTAATTTATTATTTTTATCTCTACCTTTAGCAGAAAATATTTATTTTATGAGGCTATAAATGACTTCCAGGTTTAGCTAGCTACCTTTTTTTTTGTCAATTAAAAAAACGTTATTAAAAACTCATGCATTTCTTATTTTAATTAAAAAAAACTGGTTTGTCTTTTGAGGTATGAAAAATTTTCAACTAAAAGGGCGTAAATTTTATTCCTTGAGCTTGCCTAGGGCACAAATTTTTGATAGTCCCGTTTCTGGTTTTGAAAACAAAATAAAAATAACTATAAAGATATATATACAAATGTTAAATATACTTCCAGAATATTAAACGAAGTTTGCAAACTTTCATATATGCAGCTTATTTACGTTCTTCGTTTTGATACCATTTAATCTTTAAGAAGAAATTTAACCAATACTTAAAATACTGTATATACATTTTTTTTCAACTGAAATACCAAAAGATGATAAGAATTTCTTAAAGGTATCATAATTTTCGCATTAATATAAAGCAGCAAATTGATAATAGGTCTAATAAAATCAACGCGCTAGTATCGAAATCAAAGTTAGGTCATTATGAAGTCTTTATTTTGTGAGTAAAAATTTAAGTTAATTAATTAAAAACAATGATATTTGGTCGTCAGCAGAAATAATTATTATTGAATTATCAAATTTTTATTTTAGATTTCAATTTGCTTATTTTTATATCATCTTCTGCATCAATTGGCCTATATCCAGACAATGACGATGCCTCCATTAAGGTTTTAACCTCAAAAAATTTCGATGAAGAGGTTATAAAACAAGATAAAATGTGGGTGATTGTGTTTTATGAATCCTGGTGCTTCTATAGTAGAAATTTTGTACCGGTTTTCCAAGCAGTTGCTACACAGTTAAAAGAATCTCCAGAAATTAAGTTGGGGGCTGTCAATACCGAAGATAACGATGAATTATCACAAAAATATAATATTAAATTTCTTCCAACAATTAAAGTATTTGGGAATAACAAATCAGAACCTTTTGATTATAAACCAGATAAATGGGAAGCAAAAAAGATTGCAGATGACATTAAAAAAATGTCAGATGATGAAAATACTATAAATTGACATAATAATAATTCAGGAAAATCTTTGAGTTAATTTGTGTAAAATGTAGCTCCATGAAACAGTTAAAATAAAAAAAATATTCGCAAAAGAACGAATACATTTATCTTCAATGTTCTGAATTTTTATATTCGTTTTGAAATGTTTTTTTTATACTATACTTAGTAATAGTACCTAGTAATTGTTGATTATATTGAAGAATACTAATAAGACCAAATAGCAATGTGTTATTTAAATTTTCCAAAAAAAAAATAAAAAAGAAAATTCATTTGTATTAAAAACAAATAGTAAAAAAAAGTAACTTAGTTATTAAAATTATTAAATTTTTATAAAAGGGAAGATTTAAAAACTATCACATTTATTTTTGTTCTGTTAAAATTGAATTGAACTATGTGGGGTCCCGAAATAATTTATACGGACATAATTTATACGAAAAAACGACATTATTCCTACCATACAAATGAATTATGTCGCTTTCAGGCACGTCATAATTTATAAATGAATAAAGTCGTTTTTTTTTCGTATAAATAATGTCGCTTTTAAAACGACATTATTTATCATATGAATAAAGTCGTTTTTTTTTCGTATAAATAATGTCGCTTCTAAACGACATTATTTCTACATGAATAAAGTCGTTTTTTGATCGTATGCATAATGTCATTTTTAATACGACACTATTTATCGTATGTGAGTAAAAACGAATGTTGGCCGTACAAAATGTAGGTGAACTGACATAACTGTGAATATTGTGTTCTAAGCAAAAGGGGAAGGGGGGCAGCAGGGCGGCGGGCGGGAGGGCGGTTGGTCAGTGGGATTTGCGGCTGGCGCCGCAAATCCCACTGACCAACCGCCCTCCCGCCCGCCGCCCTGCTGCCCACCTTCCTCTTTTGCATAGAACACAAAATTTTATCGGAGATATTGTGCGGTACACACGGGAAGAGGGGGCAGCAGGGCGGCGGGCGGGCGGTTGGTCAGTGGGATTTACGGCGCCAGCCGCAAATCCCACTGACCAACCGCCCGCCCGCCGCCCTGCTGCCCCCCTTCCCGTGTGTCTACCTCACAAATATTTTATCTTTTTTACTCACATACGATAAATAGTGTCGTTTTAAAAACGACATTATTCATACGATAAAAAAACGACATTGTTCATACGATAAATAATGTCGTTTTAAAAGCGACATTATTTATACAAAAAAAACACGACATTATTTATCGTATGAATAATGTCGTTTTTTTTTTGTATAAATAATATCGCTTTCAAACGACATTATTATAATAAAATAATATTTTCGTTACAGACTCCAATAATTCTATACAAAGCATATACTAAAAAAAATTCTTTGAAGAATATGAAGATTATAGAAGTTTTATGTTTGAAGAAACGTTTTATTCTAGTTTTAAACACCCTATGATTTCCAGATAAAAATTTATGTTATGCTAATAGAAAATACTGCCCACTAACAATCTATTGGTATCTCAAACGAAATACTTATTAAAAGTCCATTTTCCGAAATGGTTTTCTTATATGAATTGTTTAATTGGATTATCCAAAATATGTTTAGTTCATATGTCATTCTTGTTGGTTTGACTAACAAAAAAGGGATGAGAAACAAAAAATATCAAAATTAAATAAATTAATGAAAACTTCTTCCTGGAAGTTGAGCTAAAACACACAATTTCATGTATTACCGTCATTTCTCCAGTGAGTTCTCAAATATTTTCTTGTGCGTTGCATTTTACTTAGTAAATTAATAAATTTTAATACTTTAACCCCCAGGTTAGACTGGATTTTTTTACTATCTTGACGAAGATAGTAGTTGAATGTATTGGTGAAATTTTATTACTTTATTAATTGTCAATTTACTATCTTCCCTACTAGCAGGATTTAAATCAAGACAGTTGAGAAGATAGTTGACTGGATAGTCACAGTCAGAAAAAAAGAACAAATATTTTTTTTTTACTTTAACAATACAAAATTAAAAATTGTATGCCTTGTTTTTTTTTTATCACTGTACTCAAAAAAAAAACAAAAAAATTTAATACAAAAAACTGAAAACATGATAAAAATCTTGATAGAAATCAGGATAGTAAAAAGACACTCAATCAACTATCTTCTTACAAACACAGATAAAAAACACATACAATGATCAGTTTACTATCCAGTTTACTATCCAGTCTAATCTCTGCGTAAAATAAGAATTTAAGCAATCATAATTATTTGGAGATAAAATAATGATTTAAGCAATCATAATTTTATTCGTCAATAGAAAATAAGACGTGAAAATAGTAAATATAAAAGAGTATAAAAAATTGATAGCAAACAACAAAACACATTTTTTAAAAAAATCAACGCGCTTTTTTCGAAATCAAAGTTAGGCCATTATGAAGTCGAAGTCTCTGTTTTGTAAGTAAATGAATTTCAATTAACCTTCTTTTTTTTTTTATTATTTGTTAGATTACGGAACGGACTTAAGAGTTAATTAATAATTGTTAAATAATCAGTAGCTAGGTGACTAAGTTACCTATTTATAGCAATCTTGTTTTAGCCACTCCACACTCATACAAAACATTCCTATTAAATACAAATACCGCTTCTTAAATAATCTTATTATTGTACTGTTTTTTTAAATTTTCAATTTCAGACTTCATTAGTTTCATTTTATTACCTTTTTCTGCGCCCGAAAGTCTATATCCAGAATACGATGATTCCATTAAGGTGCTAACTTCGAACAATTTTAATAATGAGGTTATAAAACAAAATAAAATATGGGTGATTGTGTTTTATGAACCATGGTGCGGATATAGTAGAGATTTTGTAGAGGTTTTCCAAACAGTTGCTAAAGAGTTGAAGGAATCTCTAGATATTAAGTTTGGGGCTGTCAACACAGAAGATTACAATGATCTAAAAAGAAAATATGGAATAGAAGCTTTTCCAACAGTAAAAATATTTATGAAAAACAAATTGAGCCCAATTAATTTTAAACCAGACAATTGCAATCTAGTAGAAGAATATATCGATGATCTTAAGAAAGTACTTAAAACTCAAAAATAAAAAATTTTATTGATAGAATAATTCTTAAAATCTGTTGTTAAAATACGATTAAATTATTTAAGTCATTCGCTGAAATAAAAATTATTTATTCATATATGTTATTAATTTAATGGCAGTTCTGACTGATAGTAATTAAAATCCTATTTATTACTATTTACTCCTATCTCCTATATTATAACTTTACAATTAAGGAATTCTTTGAATGAATTTAGGACTACGAAGCTTTTTTTTATGACCCAAATTCAAAACTGATATATTTTCGTACACAAACCTAATGCTCCAGCCTTACTCAAGAATATAATGTAACCCTACGTTACCTATTATTAATTCAAACACTTTATTTAAAGTTTTAAATTTTTCTTCGAATACAAAGAATTTTGCATTTACGTCTTAAACTGTTAAAAAAAAAAAAGATTTATGTTCATTTACGTCGGAAATCTAATCGGAGTAAATTTTCTTTTAAAAAAGCCTTTTTGCATCTTTTATTTTTATAGATAGTTTTTAAGTTACATTTTAAAAAGGAAATATAAAACAAGAAAAATTTTAAAATTTTGAACAGTGTTTTTTTTTTATACATCATTTTAAATAACTTTTTGAATCCAATGCAACATCTCTTACTTTATTGTCTCTGGTAACATAACTTTCTTTTTTTAATAAATATGATTTGTTTTTTGTTGGAAACCCAACATATGTTAACATTAATGTATTGAATTATAATAGTGATAATCTTATTTGATTTATTGAGGATTAGGACAATTTATCATCAATCTATTTTATAATCCCCAATTGATTTTGATTTTAAAAAAATTGTTTTATTCTAGCTTTAAATGTCGAATGCGTTTTGGGTTCTGTTACAAAAAACATATAGTTAATGTTAAAAGAGTATTTTTAATGTCTTCATATTTTCTAAGATGGTAGATCGAAGAAAATTCTTGTCAACAGTATTTTGTCCAAAATTTCTTTCGTCCAACCGCATTACAATAACTTACTTACAACATCCTAAATAAATAAAAATTTCAACGCAAATCCTTGTCCCGGATTGGGCAATGTTTCATTAGCTTTCAGAACAAATAAAAAATTAATAATAAATTATAAATTATCTATACGATTTTAGTATTAGAAGAAGTAAATTGCACAAAAAAATTCTTAACTTCGGACATAAATGTAGATGTAACCTATGTACATCCGTTCGCGTTTTGATACTTTTGATCTTTTTAGAAGAAATTAAATACAGATGTCTATTTTTACAAATGAAATACAAAAATATGATAAGAATTTCGTAGACATCATAATTTTCGCATTATAGCATTAAAGCTAAAACATTTAGTTAAAAACAAAATACGTTTCGAAATCAAAGTGCATTATGAAGTTTCTGTTTTGTACGTAAATATTTTGGATATTAATAAGAAATTCTAATTATTATGAATTTTCAATTTCAGATTTCAATTTTTGTGTTTTATTATCCCTCTCTGCGTCCAAAAGCCTATATCCAGAAAACGATGATTCCATTAAGGTTTTAACTTCAGCCAATTTTGATAATGAGGTTGTAAATCAAGATAAAGTATGGATAGTTGTATTTTATGAACCATGGTGTGAACATAGTAAAAATTTTGTATCGACTTTTCAAACTGTTGCTACTGAGTTGAAAGAATCTCCAGAAATTAAGTTGGGAGCTGTCAATACAGAAGATGAAACTGAATTAAAGGCAAAATATGATATTAAAGCTTTTCCAACAATTAAAATATATGGGAATAATAAATCAGAACCAATTGAGTACAATACAGATGAAGATGAATGGGATGCAAATGATATAGCAAAAGAAGTTAGAAAATCAGCTTAACTCAAAAGTAATAAAAATCAATTGAATAACAGGTATACCGGAAAATATGTTGTAAATTTTACATAATGATTTACTCAAATCAAAGGTAACTATTTATTATAATGATGTAATCAGAGATAATAAAGTATGACATGTCGTCTTGAAATTCAAATTGTTCTTTTTTGTACTGGAGGTACTAATAGGTTCATAAAAATACTAATTTATAATTGGGTTTTAGATGAATTTTTATTTTTTAATAACTTTTTCTACCAAATGGTTTTATGATGTATGCGTAAACTATGGAAGAAGGTGTACTAGTAGTAACGTACTTTTATAACAACTTTTGCTTCAATACATTGTAGGTACTACGATATGTACGTAAAATATTGTACAAACATAATTAAAATTATAATAATTTTATTATAGTTTCTTATTCTACCCCGATCACTGTGTTTTCCAATAATTTACTATTCTGTTGATCTTAGAAATTACTTAACAAGAATTCCAATACCTATTAGAGACTACCATTTCGTCCATACCACTACCATAGAATTATACCATACACAAATATAACAATTTTCATCGAAATTCAGATTCAGTTCGAATCGAGGTCTAACCATTTTTCGAAAACTAATTTTCATCGGAATCCATTAAAACTTAAAAAGGAAAAAATTAAGATATGTAATTATTTAGAATTGGCTAGTTGGTAATCTCTAAGCTCCCAAACCTGAAACCGTAAAATCTCATCCTTTAGTCGAGGTATTGATTAAGCATTTCATTAGTTATAAAAATTTTAGTGGAAGACGGACGGGCAACAAAAATGAAAACGAATTTAAAATTGTAATTTTTTGTCTAGCTTTTAAATAGGAACAATATGTGCAAAAGATTATAAAATTTTCCTTTTAATATGATTCTTTGAGATCTTTTTGTTATATTCCAGATTTTAAGTTTTTTTAAAGAGTTATACAGATGGGTGCCGCCGATCTAAGATTTTATAAGAATTTCAAGCCGAAATCTCATTGCATGCGACTGCATAATTACGCTTAGTTGTCTAGGACTGCAACACTTGTGTTCAGAAAAATTAAAAACAAATAAAGAAACGTCAATTTTATTATACTTTAAAAATTTAATTATCCCTTTTTTTTAAAAAAAAAAACTAATTTAAAAAGAAAAAATACCATCATAAGACAAAAAATAATAATTAAATTTTTATAAAATTAAAAATAGAATAAAATATTATTAAATGGGTGACGATGGTATGAAGAAAAAATCTTTTGATTTACAAATTGTTCGACAATCAAACTCGAATGGTAGGTAAAAAAAAATTGTAAATTTAATTAATTAGATAGCTAAGTACCTTATTTTCTCATTAATTTTCAAATAAATAACTTAATTTTTTTTTAATTTGAAACGCATTTTAATAAATATTTTAATTTTTGATTTCCCTAAACAACATTAGTTTTTCCCCTCTTTCTGTCAATAATAACTTCACACTAAAAAGTTAGTAGCAGACCCGACGCCGACGAGTTTTTGGCTGCGGCGACGCGCTTAGAAAAAAAACTCAGCGGCGTGCGGCGTTACCGGCGTGCTAAAAAAAAAGCACAAAAAAAAAAAAAAAGAAAGAGCAAAAAAAAAAAAAAAAAAAAACGAAAAAAAAAAAAAAAAACGAAAAAAAAGAAAAAAAAAACGAAAAAAAAAAAAAAAAAAAACGAAAAAAAGAAAATTAACCAAAAAAATATTAGAAAAATTTTTAGCACGCCGATACAAAATATAAAAATGCGGCGCAAGGCGTACGCACTGAAATCTCGAAAAAAATGTTTTGCGGCGGCGAACAAAAAAATGGTTTGCGGCGGTCAGCGCACGGCGTATTTTCCTTGTCGGCGTCGGAGTCTGGTTAGTAGGTGATTTGCTTCTGATTAGATATACACTGTATGTATCAACTATTACTCTACTATCCAATTAAAGTGAATAACTTAATTTATACTTGAATCATCTTCAATTTTTATTTATATTTATTTAAGTGTTTTTTTGAATTTCAGTTAAAAAAAATTTATCAAACACTAGAAATGATAGAATAAGTGAAAAGGTTTATACAGAGGACAAAATATTAGTTTTTACAATATTAGTTGCATCGATAAATGTAAGTTAACAAATTGTATATTTTAAATTTTTAATTCGTATTTGAAGTCTTTAATTCGTATTTTCTTCTATTTTTTTCTTTTTGTAGAATTCCGTCAATGTATCTCAGAGTCAATTATATAAATATTTCTCAGCATTTGGTGAAATATCGAAGTTAGAATATCATGATAGTGTTTTATTGAAAAACAATGACAGCCAAGATATTTACATAGTTGAATTTTCAAATCCAGATTCTGTTCAGAAGTAATACGTTTAATACGTTCAATATTAGTTTCTTATTGTTTAATCGTGTAAATATTTGTAATGTAAAATTTTTCTAACGATGGTCTCGTTATAAATACTTATGACAATTTTTAAATTTATATTTAAAATATGATATTTTCTTTTAAAATTAATTAATAACTTTTTTATTTCAGAATTTTAAGAAAATCCAAATTTCATGAAATCAACAGCCAACGTTTCTACACAAAACCAGCTGACAGTTGGATTCAACCACATCAAATACGCCTTCATTCGTATGAAAAAATTAATCAAGATGAAATAGAAAATTATCCAATTTTATTTAAATTAAATGAAGATTGCTATTATTATTTATTCGAATATTTACCATTTAATGAGCAAATTAAATTAACCCTGATATCTGAATATTTTCAATTATTTTTTCAACAATTTTATCGACAAAAAAAAAATTTGTACATTGAAGATTCTCATTTGGACGGTATAACAGAAATGGAAATTCGAAATTCATTGAAATCAATTGGAATATACATAGAAAAATTTGAATTGAACTTAGAAATCTCAATTTTTAATCGCAATACAAACGGATTGCCTGCTAAAAAGTATTATCAATTTTTTATTTTTGTGATAGAATTTTGTCCAAATGTGAAACAGTTAATAATTTCAGCATTGGATTTTCAATATAAGCCTCTGTCAGAAAAAATTTCGGGAAATTTTAGCAAATTAGAAAAACTGGAATTGAAATCTTGTAAATTGAAAGACGATGATTTAATAAATTTTGCTAATTTATTAGAGTTAAACTCATTTGAAACAGATAACAACTTAGATTTATCGGGACGTTATTTAAAGTATTTAAAAAAATTGGAGATTTTAAAATTAACTCGAACTGATATTCGACTGGAATTTCTTATGGAATTTTTAAAGAACAACAGAAAAAATTTAAAGTGTTTGTGGTTAAATTTTGGCAATCTGACAACCACAAATTTTTACATGAATGAATATCAATTCAAACAGCTATTGAATGTGTCTCCAAACCTAGAAGAATTTAAAATTGAAATTAATTCTCGTAATGAAGAAATTTTAAAATTGTTATCACAGGTGAAAAAATTACGAATTTTGGAGTTAATTATATTGGATTCGCATATATTAAATCTAAATTTATTCTGGAATAATTATGGAAATTATGATTTGAAAAAGTTTGAAAACATGGAAACTTTTATTATCAATAGAAATTTTCATTCTGTGACGATTTCGGAAAATTTATTCAAAATGAAAAATCTGAAAACTTTAAAATTTGATTTAATTGAATATTCAGAAAAACTGTGGATAAATTTGTTAAACTTACGAAAACTAGAAACTCTTGAATTGATGATTGAAAACTTCAATTTAGAACAAACAGAATTTTTGCAATTTCTGAGCTTAAATGAAAATTTGAAAAAATTAATATTGACATTAAAACAAACTAATTGGGACGAATTAGCTATTGAATTAATGGAGACAATTTACGATGGAATTGATATAAGTCGAGCTCGTAATTTTTCTACTGAATTTCATATTATCACAAGTTATGAGAAATTTATTTTTGAAGTAAGCAAATTGTATTATATAAATTTGTACCAATAATTTATAAAAAAATTAAAACATTTACTTTACATTTACATATTGTACATAATATGGTTAGAGTATGAGTAAAGTAAAAGTTGGATGAATGTTACTATCGTCGGAAAACTTTTACCGCATTTTTGGAACTAGATAATGGTGTTGATTTTCACAAATGTTATATATTTGGGAAAAGCGGGAACGTGAATGCAATTACAAATATTTTCTTTGATTTTAACAAAATTTAACATTATTTATAATTTTAATTTTTTAGTCTTAACAAACATCGTGAATCAAAAAAGCAATAAATATAATTATTTTTCTCTTTTGTATTGTAGAATCCCAGATTTATCAAAAATAAATTTTCAATTCATTTACATTCTTAAATGGCAGACAAAAAATAAAAAAGGGAAAATATAATTGTGATGTTCAAGAACATTCCATAAGTTTGGATTGAGTAGAAGAAGAAGAATTAAAACGTTTATTTAAGTTTCATATGTACCTATGACCGTACTTAAAAAATATTTTATCTGAATAGAGATCTAGTCATCCTGCAACATTATGTTTCTAATTTGTTAAGTTAATTTTATGTCGATACTATTGATGTTAAATAAAACCGAGGTATTAGTTAATGAAGAAAATTTGAATTATAATATTTTGGAATCCAAATATGTAACTAAAAATCAAAAGGTTTATGATTGAATTCAAAATTAATAAGTATACCTAGTTTTTTATTTTCTGTGATGCTTTCATTAATTTTTGTTGACTTTTTTTCTGTATCATTATTTAGTTTTAAGTTAAAGAATAATGCCAAAAAGGTTTAAAATTGGTTGTTAATTATTTTTAAAATTTGAAATAAAATTAATTAAAAAATTATATGTAATTTTGTGATTTTTTCTACATTCAGCATAATGGGCTTCGCTTAAGCGATATATTCTGACAAACTTTAAAATTAAATATTGATGGAAATTTACTTTCAATAAATTATATTGAGCTAGGTATTTTGAGAAACCCCAAAAATAGCACCTATAGTAACTACTTTCCAGAAAATCTATAATCGAAATAAAGATTTTTTCAGACAATTCGATCCCTACTTTTTTATGTGGCTTGATTGTATAAAGTAGCTTTTTTTAATATAAAATGTATTTAGTAATACAGTAGGTAAGTTCTTTATGTCTTTCCTTGGGCTTTTTAAGACATAGTTTGAGCTAAGTTAGTAAAATGAACATTAAATCTCATTAAAAAAGTTCTTTTTGAAATAAAGTATAAAAAAATGATAGGTTGCTATTAAAAAACAAATTTTTTAATTTTTTATTATAGTAAGTGTATAAAAAAAAGTTAATATGCATCCCTTGCGGGGATCGAACCCGCGACCTTTGGATTAGAAGTCCAACGCGCTATCCTCTGCGCCAAAGGGACTATGGTGACCCTGTTGTCAAATGTTGGTTTTCCATTTATGGTAAATTTGTTTCACATGGAAACGAAATATTTTATTCTATATGGTATTTGGGTGTGAAGCTTTGCTAAGGGAAATTTTCATATATTTCCTAAATATATGCAATGTGAAATATTCACATTGGAAATGAAACATAATTGAATTTGTTTTGTTTTTAATGTTATCATACTTTTGTTAGCTGCTGCGACGTTTTTAAAATTCAAATTTATTTTGTGAGTTTTTTTTAATAGTTCTTGTCGGAAAATTTTTTCAAAATTAAGAAGAAATTAAATTAAAGAAGGGCTCATAAGAACAAAAATATAGTTGCTAGAGCTAGATAAATACTTTTAAAGCGATTTTAAGTTTTAAGTTTTAGTTGTCATAATATTGCGGGTTTTCATGAAATTATAATGAAAATAAAAATACACCGAAATGTAATTAATAGTTCTAATTAACTGAAATAAAATTACTAGAAGTACTGAAGACATAATATCTACTATTGAAATGAAAAGTTTATTTTTTTCAATATTTTTGATACTTTCTTCTTCAGCATAAATATCTTTTCGTTTCATAAAAAAATTAGATACAAAATAAAATTTCACTTTTATAATCTTCCCCTTAAAAAAGGTAATGCAATATAAAATGGGGAACACTCAGAGGAGAAATAATATAAAAAAGTAAATAAAAAATAAAAAAGTAAAAAAATAAAAAAAAAGTAAATAAATCTGAGGAATACAAACCACTCCCCGGGTTTTTTTTTATTGAAAGCTCAGTGTTGTCTTACAACATGATGTTTTTCACTGAAATTAAATATCTTTTTTTAATATTCGACTTTTCAATTTTGGTTTTAATAAAAAAAAAACGGTTATTAAATAAATTACACTTTTGAAGATCAGCATTTTTTAAGTTATTGAAAAATTTGAGAACATAATCACATATTTATTGGAATTAACGTGAATCGGCTGCTTCTTAATAATATCTTAAAACTTTGCCGTATAATATCTCAGTGTCTCTAGTGTCTAGTTTAAATAAATATAAGCTTATGGAATTGTGATTTTAGGTTTTTTGGTTAATTTTTTTAAATTTGTATTTTTTGTATCGGACTAAAATCTCAATGATATAAATACTATATTACAGTGCAGAATAAGAATTATATATACCTACATATTAATATTTGAGCTCATCTCTGCATCACTGACTTCCTGATTCCTTAACGCTTATATTACAAAATACATATATATGTGTGCAAATCTAAAAGTGCAATTCTAAAATTATTCATTTCACAGTAATAAATAGTTGATTTATTTCTTATTTTTGTTTGCAGGATGCATGTCTTGTAACCTGCGGCTGCAACTATTGTAATTTTATAATTATTGTAGTTTTTTAAAGTTATTTTTAGATACAATAAAAAAGATATGAGTACCTATGTGGAGTATTAATTTATATGGTAACACTGATAAATAATGTGAGATATGCATAGATAGAATTGTTTTTTTTATAAGGAACATTTTTTTGCTACAGATATGGGAATCTTTATAAAAAATTATTTTCTTTGTATTTTAATTTCTTAATGGCTGGCACGCGCGCAAGAAAAACATATTTTTTGTAATATACACTTGTATTATTAGTTGCAACAATATTAGTTATACAAAAGATACATTATATGTATATATAATATTTTTTTTAGAGGTGTTTCGTTTCCCCCTGCAAGAGTACATGAATTCCATTTTTTTTTTGAATGAATAAAAAAAAGTTAAAGAAATTAATTCATTTTCTCAATAAAAGCAATAATTAGGTGTACATTATTATCCTTGTGTACAAACAATTTATAAAAAAAAAAAAATACATAATAGGTTTAGAGATTTTTTCCGTTTTATTAAATTCAAAATTGAGGTTTTATTTTTTAAAAAGAAATCTATCGAAAGAAACTTCATTATGATTTATTTCTGTTTATTATACGGATATATCCCAGAAGAAAATGAATATGATATCCGCAATTGAATCTTAAAACTAAGTTTTACTTAAACTCTACTTTAGAACTAACCTATTAGCTGGCATTTTTCATAGAAGGCTAGTTTAGTTTATTTAAAGGCTTGTTTGCATACCGAAAAATCTAGTTTTCAGCTTCATGCTTTTTTCAGCTTTTTTCCGCATAATGAATAAAAAAGATTACAATATAAAATATTAGTTTTAAGGTTGGTTTTAAGTAAAGATTAGTTTTAATGAATATAATATCCAGTTACTATAACTAGTAGATACCTACTATAAGCTGTTCAAATGTATAGACAAGTGGTCAAGTGGGATATCTAAAATTTCTTTATTTACAATTTGTTTTTTTTTTCTTTTTAAGAGGGAAAGTTTCGTTGCATACTAAATGATACTAAATGATTCTTGCACCTGTTATCTAGATTATAGAAGCTCAACAAAACTGAGATAATAAAATTCGATTTGCCGATCATGCTGATTGAGTCGAAATTATATTTATGTGAATTAGGAAATAATCATCGAAAACTGCTTAAAAAGTACATATATTATATATTTTACAATTCATTTGATTCTATTGTATTAATAATAATTATTGGAAAATCTTCTCTGTTGGAATTATATTCATTAAAAGATAAATTAGGAAACGGAAAAGTAAATTATATGGGAGTAAAGAATAATATATACATACTTAGAACATTGATAAATAGTATACCACAAATTATTATAATTTTTAATTTTTTTTTCTTCAAGAAAAAGAAATTATATAAATTAATTGTTTGATAGAGGAATTATAAAGAATTAATTTTGCAATCATTAGTTTATGCGGTTGCTAAGTTTATATACTTATATGTTATATACATACATACATATAATGTTTATCCAGTTAATTTCAATAATAATGTCAAAATAATAAAATAAAAAAAGACGTGGGTGCTACTAAAGCATTTACATTCAATTTATTGCAATGTCTATGTTTTTACATTAAGTTGATTGCAGTACTCATAAAGGCTTGACTTTTTAACAATTAAAGAATAAAAAAAAAATTTAATATTACAGCTGATTTCTATTTCAAAAACTATATGCTGAATTCTGAATTCAAGTGATAATATTATTAAATGTATTACCTTAAATTTTGCATGAAAAGTTGTCAGTTCATTAAATTTTAGCAACAGTTTTTAAATAATTGTGATCTTGTTTAAAATTGGTGATGTTTGATATATACACTTGTACCTAAATGCTTGAATGGATTGAACAAGAAGCAAAGTTATTCAATTCATAAAATCCAGAATTAAAAGCCAAACCAAATCAATCAAGCTAAGCAGTAATTTTTTTTTTGCTAACAAGCTGTAGTTCATGAAAATTTAATAAATATATATTTTCAATTAATGTGAAGGTTATAAATTAAATTAAACTAAAATATTTAGTTGTATACCTAGTAACGTACATACGTAGAGATGATTCTGAACATATTCAACTAAATGTTTTCAAAGGAAAAAAAATATTTCTTATAAGAAAGAAAACGAAATAAAAACATTCAATAAAAATTGACTTCAATAAAATTATTATCTTTATTTTATTTGTTAAGGAAAATGTAATTCCATTTCTATCTGCAAAATAAGTCTGCATAAAAGAAAGTTTAACATTTCCCGAAAAAAAACCATGTGAAATGAAAATTTATGTTTTAAAAATTTTCTTTCAAATTGTGTAATTACGTCTTCCATAAAAAAGTTTCATTCCATAATTATTTATTTATATATAATTATAATTATTTATATATAATTATATACCTGAGTGTAATTTATACATCTTAGTTTTATCTGTTTGTTTTTGAGTCTGTAAAATCCGCAAAGAGAGGAAGCAAAGAGAGATGTGGAAAATTAACCAATCTCAAAAGCAATCAAAGTTTTGTAAGGATCATACCATGAAAAGGAGCAAAAAAAAACTAAGAAAGCGCACCTGAACTAAAATTACTCGACAATGATAAATTTAGAAAAGCGTTGAACATCTGATCTGCTGCTGCCCAGCAAGAGTCAGGCACAAATACAATATAAATAGAAGAGGCTTCGAATCCCAATCTGAGAATTATACTTCAATTTGAAGAAAGGACTGGGATTTTTAATACAAAAATAAATTTTGGTCTACAATCTTCACTGGACCTTTTCGATCTACGAAGGCTAATGTAATTTACTTAAGTTAACTGCTTTTAAAAAAAATATACATGTGATTACCAAGAATTTGAGAAAAGCCGCTTTTATTTAAATTTGTTTTTACTATTAGAGTGGAATCTAATAAAGGATACAAGTATATGACTGACCCAATGTTCACACATTTAAATTTGTTTTTCCTGTGTACAGTGTACTCGGAGTTACCATTAAAAAAATAACTAAATTTGGCAATGTTTTTCCAGAAAAAATAATAATAAAATAATTTTTTTTTTGCATAAAAATAAAATTACATATAATTTTTTTATGTAATTTTATGATCTTTTTTTTTTCATTAATTTTGTTGATCCTTTTTACATGTTTTACGCGCAAAAAAAAATATTCATATAATTTTTCATTTTATCCATTTTTTTCTCATTTGAATAAATTTTTTTTTATTCAGTCGTCGAAAAAACTCCTAAATATTAATAAAAAAATTGTTTTTTTTTTTTTTAACAAAAATAAAAAATTGATGTTCATTTTATTCTCATTTATTTTCCTCTCAATAAAAAATACACTTTTGTGTTTATCCTTTTTTTTTTTATTTTTTTCTTTTTTTTTTTTTTTCAAAACATATATCCTTTTTAAAGCAGAAAAAAAAAAATTATATTTATTGCTTTTTTATAGAATTTTTGGTAATATGATAGTGAATTTGTGGCAAAATGTAGATTAAATGATGTTGTTGCCTTCATTGGTTCAGGTTGAAATTGTCAAAAAAATTTCAATCGAAATTCATTTTATTTAGATATAATATTGTTAGTATGAAGAAGAGGACCTTGGACTTATAACATTTAAAAGGTTCTAAATAGAAAACAAATTACTTTAATTTGGTGCCAATAATTATCGAAATAATAAATTTTTGACGGAAGCAGTAATGGACAATTAACCATACTAACTTTAGTAAGTTCTATTACACTATGAATATTAATCGCATTAACTTTCAATTTTTTTTTTTTGGTCCAAGTTCAAACTGGAATTGTAGCGATAAGAAAATTACAAAATCTTAACTTATATTTATTAGCTAAAGTTATCAATATTATTGTGTTGACATGTTTTTTGACATAATTGATTTTTTTTAGATTATAAATGTAATTTTGGTTCGCAGAAAATTTTTGTTTAATTATTTATTCTCGAAAGAACTGCGTAGCCCTCCTGAACATTTAAGAAAATATTTCAACATTTCGTTTTTTTTTTTCAATATTTTTAACTTATCGGTAATTTATTAAATTGATAAAAAATTATTAGATATTTCGTTTTTCTAATAAGCATAAAATATTTTAATGTGGTATCAAAGAATAACACCAGAACATGAAATGCTTGAATAATATTTCTTCAAATAATAAGGATTTCTTAAAATTCTGTGCTAAAATTTGGTATATGTATTGATAATATAACAAGTTCAATGCTTTTTATAGTTTCTGTGTGGTCACTTAAGTTATTTTAATATCAAAATATTTATTTTGAAAATTCTGTATTTCAAAACTATGCGTGTCGTGTTCGTTGTGTTGAAAAAAAATTACAAAGGATTTAGAATACAGTATTTGTATTGCTTTAAAAAAAATAGTTATCATAGCCTTAGACGCTTAACAATTTCCATCATAGGTACAAATTTTTATGTCCAAATTAGGTATGTAAAAATTCTAACCATTAAAATTCAAAACGTTTCTATATATTAGTCTTGATTTGAAAAATTTTAACACACAGAATTTTGACTTCAACCGATATTCACAGGATTCAAATAAAAAAATGATGAAGTATAGTTTAAGATACTTGTAGTATACTAAGATTAGATTCATTAGATATAGTACTAAGATAAGATTCTTTATAGGAAGAAATATAAGAAATTTTTCAAACTGAAATGTTATAAATTTATTTGCTATGAATTTCCATTGTAAAATTGTGCGTAACACTTAAGAGTGACTTTCTATTCTTGAAATTATTCTTCGATGGTGTAGGATCATTTTTCCGCATAGAAATTTTTAGGCAAAAGGATGAGTCCCAATAAAAATAAATAAGTTTGCAAAATAAAAAAAAAAAATAAAAAAAAAATTGATATTAAGAAAAATTGACTGCGTATTAAATAAATTTTAACATTTTTATTCTTTTTAATTTTTTCGTTTTTCTTTTTATAGAAGGGAGGAGAATGTTTCAATCATTTCTATATTAGGATTTTTTTTTTTCTTCTTTTATTTATTTATTTTAGGGAGGATATATAATATACTTATATATCGTATTATAGAGAATAAAATATATGTTGTGTATATGCTTGCTAGCTACAAAAAAAAAAAAAGTAAAATAAAATAAAAATTTATATTATAGTATTAAAAATGAAAATGTAATTTATATGGGCACTTGACTTTAAATTGCTTTTATTTTATACCATCAGGAGAATAATAAAATAAAAACGTAAATTATATGATAAAAAAAAAAAATGGGATATAAAAATACTTAAATAGTATAAATTACACTTAAGCTTAATGGACAATAATTAATTTTATTTGAAATTGGTTTTACAATATCCTGATGTATGAAGGAGACCTTAAGTATTTTTATTATATACTATACATACATAGTTTGATTTATAGAATACTGAATTTTTTTTTGAAATAGTGAATTTAATAAATCTATTCGCTAGGCAGTGTAGAAGTTGTATATATAGTCATTTATCAAGTTTTTTAATCATAATAATTAAACTAACATTATCTGCTTAATATTTCTTATAGAAGCTTATAATATATCTGCTTATACAAGTCAGTACATAATTCAAACTCTTGAGACTTCATATTTTACTAAAAAAAACTTTATTACTTTTATTGCTAGAAAAGAGGTTTAAAGATGAATTTTTATATAATAGTCTTGCATATTTTTTTTAAACATTTAAATATTATTCAAATTGTACTTTCTATCTACATCTTAAATGCATTGAAACGAATTTTATTTTATAAAAATATAAAAAATTTTGATTTTTGAAATTTTGAAAATTCTTTTCTTACAATAATTCTTTATATTGAAAATATTTTTTGAGTATATTAAAGCTTTTTCAATAGACACACGTATTTTATTCTATTTTTAAACACACAAATTTTATGCGTATCATAAGATAAAAATTTATGTTACACAAACAAAAAAAAAAGTGAAAGCACGTTTAGCGCGCGTATCTTAATTAATTCAAAGCATATATCGTTGTCGCTATCAATAAATAAATAAATTCAAGTGGGCAAACAAAATTATTGTAGTTATATACTTTATGTGTGTATAAAAATATAATGCGATAACATTAAAAAAAAATTAAAATTCTTACGAGTTAGCATGCGCTGACGATTATTAAAAATAAAAAAAAGAAGTTCTCTAATCTAATTTTATATATATGTGTGTTCTTGTGAGTGAAAATTTATTATTTTCACCGGAAATATAAGTCTCTTTGGCGCAGCGGATAGCGCGTTGGACTTCTAATCCAAAGGTCGCGGGTTCGATCCCCGCAAGAGATGCAAATTAGTTATTTTATTATAATTCAATTTAAAAGAAATATTTAATTTCAAATTCGAATCGTATTAAATTGCACTTATAATTTTTAATATAATTATAAAATACTCAGAATTATAGAGTATTGTTCTGAATAACGAATTTTAAAAGTCATTTGAACTACTCGTATAAGGTACCTACGAAATGTAATTTAGAAAAATTCATCTTCAAGAAAAAAATAATTAATATATGCTGTCAACATTTATTTTGGAAAACAATAAAGATCTGAAAGTCTCGAAGATCTAGTAATTCAGTTGAAGCTTTTCGAAAAGTATTTATTTATCATAAAATTTTTTTTTATCTAATTATGTTGTAGAGATCATTCAGGAGTAAAGTAAAGTATAGTGTAGTATGAAAGAATGTAAAATGGCCCAAATGAAAAACTCTCAAAATCAACTACAGTTGATTTTAACTAAAATACAGGAAACTTTTTTTAAATTTTATAATTTACGTGCAATGATAGTATATAAGAAAAAAGTTGCAACATCACTTTGAGAAATTTTAATTTTAGACTCCTATATATACCTTTTTTATTTTGTATATTCTACGTCTACAGTTTCGTGGTTCATTTGTGTTCCCAGCAATCCCTTCATTAACAAAATTGGATAAAAGTGTAAACAAAATTGGATAAAAGTATAAACTAATAAATAAGTGATATTTTGCATAGAAAAATTAAAATCATGTATGATTTTTATTCGATTTTTTGACACTTTGTATTTGTTGAAAAACATGATTCCATCAAGACATACGGTTTAATCGAACCTGAAACTTAAAAAACCGAAAGTTTAACTTAAATGTGCCAAATCAAGATACCAAAAAAAAGGGGGATATTGAAGTGTATCACACGGGTGTTTGCTGAAATTCTAATAATACAAAATTTTAACATAACATATTTAGATCAGGTTTACATACATCCATCTGTATTAAAATCTCTATTTTTCTTATAAATTCTCTTATACCTATATGTATCACTAAAAATTTGTCACGAACAATTTTCTTCCATTTTTATTAGGATTAAACTTAAATGAAATAAAGATAAATTAGAGTGAATTTATTTATAGTTAGTGAAAATCTGGATGAAAAAAACATAAAATGAAAATATCAAATCTTTTTTGATTGTTGGTTGTATACACGTATTAAGGGCGGGGTAGGATGGTTTGCTTTGCATTGAAAATGAAGATAATAATGAAAAAAAAACATATTATATAGAAAATATCAAAATATAATTTTAATTTTTTTTTTTTTTGCGATAAGTATACAATACAAAACACAAAACCTGATTTCCTTTCTCTTCGTCTTTGTAAGGATAATGAAAAAAAAATAAAATAAAGAAGAAAATTGTATATATTTTTCTTCATTTTACACCACATACATACAATTTTTCACACGAATACAAAAGAAGAAAACATTTGAATTTCCTTATTTTATATATTTATTTTTATTTTTATATAGTATAGATGTATAGATAATAACAATCTTATACATGAATCCTTAATGAATCTCTCCAACATATTGAAAAAAAAAGGAAGAAAATAAATGTACCTTCAACAACTTCCTTGTGATAACAATGGTTTTCATAATAACCATGTGAGTTTGTGAAAAAATTTCAAATTGAATTTTAATTAGAATCAATTTAAGAATTCTATGGTTAATTAAGTAAATGAAATTATAATTTTTAAAAAATTTTTAATTAAATTTTTAAGTTACAAAAATTAAAAATTGATTGTGTACATAATAAAGGAAAAATATATATATAATCGAAATTTTAGTTTTTTAATGGAAATAAAAACTTTCTAGAGAGAGGACCTTGAGATGAAAAATATTTTAGCAAATTTTAATTTTCCGAGATATCTAATTTACTTATAAAGTGAAATTTAATTGAGTTTCTATGAGAAGTGCTACATAATAGAATTGTATAATTTCATATTTCATTCTGTAAGTTTGAATTACTTCGAAATGAATGTTCCAGCTACCTAAATATATGTATTTATTAAAAAACGATCACTAAAATATATTAATTATATTTAATGTTTTAATTAAGCTACTTTTTAGATGATTATGTGAATCAAAACAATTATTATTAATTTTCTTGATATAAAGGAAATAAATTCTCCGTATAAATTAATTTATTCCGTAACCATAAAATAAAAAAAACCAAATCACTATCTCTGACTTAATTTCGGGCGTTCAAGCAAACATATTTTAATATAAAATAAAAACAGACTGGAAACTATTCCTATTCCTCTGTTTACATTTTTCGCAAAATAAACTTAAGAGCAAAATAACAGCTAAAAATTATAAAAAGATCAGTAAAAACTTTAGATTTTTGTTCTTGCGACGGCACAGATGAATTTGTCTCATAGCTTTTGTATAACCAACCTTTCTGGTACACCGAATAAAATAGATATTACATTTATCTGCTTATTTTTCGTTTAAAATAAGTACAAATAGTGAATGTAATTTATGTGTTAAGATATATTTAAAAACCATTATTTCCCCATAGAAAAATATTATTTTCAATTGCAATGGCGTTATGTGGGGAAATTTTTTTTATAAAACATAAAAATGGTGTTTTTTTTATTTTCAAGAAAGACTTGGGAATGATAACAGGTATATTGGGAAAGTCTGCCGTATTATTAAATTCAACATATCGGATCCGTTCAAAAGAAACCTACTCATTCAGATTTTAAAATTTTTCAGATTAAATATTGATAAAAAGGGACTCATTCACTTAGTTCATTTTATTTTGATCTAATGGTTAATAATAATGATGTTCTGAAATGTTATATAAATGATGGAAATATCAGACTTAGTAGGGTTTTTAGACAACATTTAAACCTATATAATCTTTTGGTTCCGTTTTCGACATTTCATAAAATTAATTATGATCTTTTAAAATTATTACGATTTGCAGGATAGAATGAACGAGTACAATATGGTTAATATTATACTAATTTTGTCTTAAGTAGGTGAAGATTGGTTTATGTAAATGATTATTATTAAATTATTAGTTTCTAAATCTTAATTCGTGATTAGCTTGCCATGATAAGAAAGCTGATAGTGAGACTTAGTCATAATCACCCAGCTTTTGCATTTTTAAGAATTAACCATATATTTGCTGAACTCCTTTTATCACTTTTATCTCAAAAAAAAGTACAAAAGATACTTGTATCTTTTTGGGATTTTTTTTTCAATAATACCCATAATAAATACAATTTAGAGGAGAATCATTTTAAAAGGAGAAATATTATTATTTTGATTTTGATCATTAATAAAATTGCTATTATGAGATACACTTTGGGAAATTTGGGAAATTTGAATTGCGCAATTGTTGTACATTAATAAAAAAAAGTAAATATCATAAAAATAAAATACAAACAATACCTATGTAAATAAATGTATGCCCAAAAAAATGGGCGGGCATTTTTCATTAAACAACTACACACATTATAAAATGAATTTAAAATAGTGAAGATACATGCATAACGAACATTTTAATGTAGATACAACTACTATACAAGGAAAAAAAAAAATAAATAGTGGTTTATAACTTTTTGAACGTAATTCAGTTATCTCATATATTCGTATTGGTGTACCATGAAAATAATTCGATATAATTTGCGAAAATTGAAATTAAATGTAATTTTCTATTTTATTTTATTTTTATTTTATTCATTTTATACAATTTTTTTTTTTTCATTTTCTTCACATACTATTGTTGAAAATCAGATTTGAAAGAAGGAAAAAAAGAAAGAAAAAAACCGTCACATCCACTTTCAAGTGTAGGTATATGAAAAACTGGTAACACAGCAGAGGGTTCATTAGAATTGCTACATCACCACCAGTTGGTGTGCATTTGAGAAATTATTATATTTTTTTTTTACATGAGAAAATTGTATTTTTTTTAGATACAAAAAAAAAAACATAAAATTATAATAATTTTTTTTTCCTTTTAATATTTTTTTTTTCTTTTTTTTATTATGATTCGGTTTTGATGAAAGTGTTGTGATTTCATTCGCGGTCATTGAATAGGAAAGACGTATTCGCTCTATAAATTTATTTTTTTCTTATCATGTGGATAATTTTGAAAATTTTTGTAAAATGTTGATAACATTTTTATTTATTTTTTAATCTCCGCGATAAATCGAGATTTTAAATGAAAGTTAAGCAAAATTACTTTGTTGCTGATAATATAGAACTGGCGAATTATTGTATGCTGTTGTTTTAAAACAAAAAAATTAGTAAAAAAATAAAATCGTGAATTTTGTGAAAATAATATTTTTTTTTTGTATTAAAAAAATTAAATAAAAATTTTAACATTATTAAGAAATAATAAAAACAAATAACAAAGAAACTGAGAATGTTGACAATAAATGTCAGAAATTAGAAAAGACTTACCGTTGATATCGGATAATTTTGACTTTGGAAACTGAATTAAAAATTAAAAAAATTAACAAAAATTAAAATTAAGATTAATTAATAAATTACATTTAAAAACTATAAAAACGAATATTTTGAAATTGTTATTGTTTTTTCTCGTTTAATAATTCAATTGAAACGTTAAATAAGAGCATACTTTAAAATGCATTGCAATGAGTGACAGCAAATTATTGATGGTGTGAAATTTTATTTTGGAGAATTTTAATAAATTCGTTAGAATCGAAAAACTATATACTATTTCTTTGTTAAATCTATCGTCGAATCTTTTTTTCCCAATCAATATTATTAAATTTCTCGAATTGAATTTGTCGATCAATATTATTAAAAAAAATTGTAATACGTAACTAATAATAATTTTCTTTAACACGTCATTCCTGAATGTTATGTTCATTTTCCATACATGTAATATTTAACAGTGCATAAAATTGAAAAAAAAAAAATAAATAAAAAAAAATTAAAAACTTTTACATTGTTTACTCGGAAAAGTTTTCCTCTTGTATTTTTTCATTTATCTTTTTTTGTGGTAAAGAAAAAGTTTTGGAATATATAGGAAAAGGAAAGATAATGTTTTAAAAAAACAATAAAAAACAGTTTAAAAGAAAATTTGGAAATTTACACCTGTTCTTAAGAAAACATTATTTACACTTTAACAATTTTTGAAAACAAAAAACAAGTTTCATTGGCAAAATAGCAAAAAAAAAGAAAAACAATTTGATGGCATTAAATTTTTATCGGGAACATTTTTTACATTTAATCTAAAAAGATTGAAAAACAAAAAAAAAATTGATTTAATTGAAGGAAAATAGTAAAAGTGTTTTGTAAATCATTTGGTATTTGCTCACCTTTTACTAATTTTTAGTATTTTAATAAATTTTAATTGAAAAATTTAAAAAAAAATCAAAGCGCACAAATTTAATATCAGATTTATATTTGGATTATAAGTTAAAAGCGGGGAAAAAGCCCGCTTTTCAATTTAAATTCGCCAACATTTTTACAGACGGGAATAAGGTAAGTTTATGGTATTTTTTTTTTTTTTATAAATTTAAAGAAGTTATTAAGGAATTTCCACGAAATTTTCCACAAATTTTTGTTGTTACTCTGTCTTACCTTTATACATATATTTTTTTAAATTTACAATTCTGAATTATTTGACATTTAGTGTAATAGTAATTTCCTCAAATTTTACTTTATTTAATTTACAGTACTTACTTACATAATGAGTATTTTACAAAGAAAATGTTGTTTTATTTGAATTATTGAATTTTTTTTTAATTTCGTTTTAAGATCTTTTAAATTTTTTGTCTCATTTTTGGATTTGGTTTTAGTTTGTAGATGCTGCTACTAGCTTTCAAACCTTACCAAAGAATAAAATGAGCATTTTACAAAGTATAGATACATGTTTCATTTGTACATTTATAATTCAATTAAAGAATAATGGATCGTAGTTTTCCAAAACTTTATTTATATAAAATTTTACTCATTTTGTATACAATTAAGATGTCAAACATTTTTATATGCTATTTATGTTCTTAATATTGTATGAAAGCGATAATATTTATGAATTTTAGCGACGAGATGATAAATTTCCCATATTATATCAATTTTTGTTTGAAGTGGGTAAGGCGTAACACAATTTAATTATAATTTATGTATAACATTTTTTAACATTATAACATTATAACATTATTTTGGAGTCTTTTGGAGAACCAAATAATAACACTTTCAGTCAGTTAGTCTTGTAGTCATAATAACAACAAATTTTCATTTTGTATAAATAATCAAAAGAATTATTGGTACCACCGATAACATTTTCTAATTATTGAAGTAAATAAACTAAATTTACGAAATAATGAAAATCAATTTTAAAGAATAAAATTCACAATTTTTTTTTCTAAAACCTTGAATAAATATTATATAATATTGACAAAAAAATATGTACTAAACTTTATTACCAAATAAATTTGAATTAAATAAAAATTGAATTAAATTATTAAAGTTTCAATGTCGTTAACCTGAAATACGCCAATAATGACTTCCTAAAACTATTTTTCTAAATTTAATCTAACAACTTGAGACATATATGTATATTCTGTATTCATGAGATTCTTAATTCTTTCCCCCTCTAAACAAATTTTATATATAAATTACCAAAACTTATTAAATTAAAATATCAAAAAAAAAAAAAACAAAAGAAAAAAAAATGTATACAAATTGGCGCATAAACATGTATATATAGAATAAAACTAACTTTTTTATAAGTTGTTATTTAAATTTCGCGCGTAATTAAATTAAAAAGTATATTATACATATAATATTTCTATAAGTGTATTTAAGTGCACTCACTATAATATATATAGTTATTTTTTTTTACCCTCTTTTTGTCTTTATTATGCGGTTTATTACCGCAATTTAATATCATTTTGTTTTATAAAAATTTATATTTTTCTATAACTCAATTTGATTAAAAATCCCACACCAAAAATTGTTCGCCAAAATTTCAAGAATCATTTAAATTGAATTTTAAATGAAAAAAAAAAACGGATGCACAATAAAATAGTTTATTTTTTTTAAACTTATTTTCGAGCTTATTTAATGTAGTCCATATACCTAGTTTGCTTGTGCCTATATACCATAAAGCGGTATTCGAACAAAATTCAGATATAAACTTAACCAGCTTAGACTATATTGGAGACGGTTTTTACCATTATTATTACTTGAGTACGAATCTATATTCCTTTAGTATTTGTGTTACTAAACTGGAAAATGTTTGCCATATTGCCCACATTAATAAAAGTACCTACTATGGTGAGGTTTGACTTTCTATTAATACCTTCTTTTTTTTATAAACACACTTAACAAACATGTTTATTTAATGTTAAACTATAGAGTTCAGGTATATTTGACGCCTAAGCAAAAACACTTCAAGACTTTTTTTTTGTGTTTCCATCAAACTAACAAAATTATTACAGTTTTCGCTTTCATTTTATCTTTTAAACTAATAATTATTTAATATTTCGCGGTATCATAACATATCAAATTATGATAATTTTTGCACAAGAGAAAATTGTTTGAATTCACAAAAAACAATAATCATAATAATCATATTGGACCATATGATTTCCAAAATATACAATAATGCTTTCAGCATATCGAAATTCGCACACAATGCTCAGTTTGATAAATAAAGAAAAACAGTAAACATCATAAATGCACAAAATATTGTAACGTAAAAATTTTGAAAATTAGGTTTAATTTATAGCGGATGTATGTATAAAGGTACAAAATTCTGGCATTATGATATTCCAATTTGATATTATGTTGCTTACACCTACCTATATATATTTGTATTTATTTTAAAAAATAAATAAGATGAATTGTATTTTGAATTTCGTCCATTATATATGAACTGGAAATAATAATATATTAGCGCCGTTTCCGCTCACTCAAATCGATAAGGTGAGAAAATTTTCAAAAAATTAGATATTTCTTAATTCTTAGTAATGATAAAAGAAGAAAATAATTGTTTGTTTTGGCAATGACGATAAGTATGTTGTTATACTATAATCAATGTTGGATAATATAAAATATAACATTAATTATTTTTAATAGCCATTATCTGCGTCGGAAAATAATATAAATTATTCTTCGATTTTTTACCATTACCACAGTACTCTGTTAATTTTTTAATCGGACTTTGCTTGATTAACATTTTATATGTCCGTCAAATTTTGATTTCTTGATGAAACTAGTTGTAGGAAATTGCCATAACTTTTAATTAAATGATTATTTATATTCAAATTACTTATATTTAAATTCTAACAATTTAACGACTATATTGTACCAAAATCGTTATACGTATACTATCAAAAACAAACTTACTAAACTTACTAAGTACATACATGCGAAATTTGTTCATATCAAGTTAGAAATGGAAACAAAACCCGGAAAATATATTAAATATGTATGTTTTATATATATTATTACGAGTAAATAATATTTTCTTGTTATAGAGAAATATAATAATTTCATATTTTTTTTGTGAATTTTTCAATTCAATTTTAATTAGTTTGCAAAAAAAATTAATTTTAATATTCCATTTAGATTTCATAAATAAATAAAATTCTAATCATGAATCATTAGAGCATAAAAAACTAATTTATACATTAATTATTTTATTTTATTTTTGTTTTTTATTATGTTTATATAAATATTTGTAAATATAGAAAACAATGTGTGGGTTTTCAAATTTGTATAAATAAATGTATTAAAAAAAAAAATTAAAATCCTGTAAAAAAATTTCCTTAAAAATTTGAAAATAATTTTTTGTTCATAATGCATTGTATAGTATATTAGGCACATTGTATATAGTGCACTCTAAAAATGATAAAATTATTGAAACCATAAAACAATTTTTTTTTTTTTTTTGGAATTCATTCGAATTATCATTAGACGGGGTCAATGAAAACGATCATTTAGTTTGCATTCTTGTGATCACCAACAAGCGAGAGGTTGCGAACAAACTTTTTTCTTTGGGATAAGTTTATCATTCGTCATTATTATGGCATAATTCGTAACTAAAATTCTTGAAATTTTTCTTATATATTATTAAATAAATGATTCAGGTTGCACTAGCCCTTTTACCCTTAGGAAGGATATACATATATGTATAAGCAATTTTTGAACGTCGAACAATAATAATTCAATTTCTCGCGATTTCTTTTAATTCACTTGCTGTATCATTGATCTTCTGAGGGAAAGAAAAAATTAATGGATGGTAATAAAAATGGGACATTCAAATGTCTAAAAATTGTGATTTTGACGAAATATATTCTTCATATAATGTGCGTTAGTTATCTTAATTCACAATATCCCAAATTTTATTAATCCAACTATTACACTTGAATCTTTTTTTTTTTTTTTTAACTACATTAATTTTTTTTTCTCGCGGTTTAAAATGAAATACTGTAAGAGCAAAAAAATTATATTAACCATAATTTCGCTAATTTAATAAATTTAATTTAATTTTTTCTGTAAATTCAATCAATCAAGAGTTGAATATTTTTTTTTATTAAATCTTATGATTACTTTTCCTAAATTGGTTTCGTACGTGATATTTTTGTATATTGTCTTGGAATTTAGACTTTGGTCTCATGGTTGGTTATGTCTGCTTTAGTTCAATCATAAGCAAAATGAAAATGAAAAAAATAAAATTAATATTTTAAATTTAATCTCAAATTTTATTGCTGAATAGAGTTGTAGAGTAGATAATTTTAATAAAAATATAATTCTTTATTCATTCATGAATATATAAGTACAGAATGAATTGATTTTTTATCACGGTTCACCTGATCGGATGTACACTACATTATACGCAAGTTTATTTAATTTAAAATAATTTGCATAATATGTATTATGCCTACATTTTCTAGAAAATATCTTATGTTGTAACGAAGAAAATATTGAAAGTCAAAACAATGTATGTAATACGCAGAGAGATAGATTTATAGAATTTGATATTTTTCTTAGGTGTGTGAATAAAATAGAGTGCTCCATCATAGAGAAGGCCAGACAAATTTTGAGATATGACAATGTACCTATAATAAACTCTTGTATGAGTGGCTTAGAATAAGTGTTTTCAATACCAATACTGAGTGTTCCAAAACTAATAATTTCGTCAGGATAATGATTTAAGTAATATAAAATTTAGTATAATTTTTATTGGAATCTAAATTGCGACGTTCGGTTATAGTACTGAAAATGTTGCCTGGATATCGAAATTACTATATTGTTTACATTTTAGTCGTCCTGAATTCCAACAAGATAGAAGTGAAAAATTAAAAAATACTTTATTACATAATTACCATAATAATAAAAAGTGTTTTAGTTAGGCATCATATATAATGTTTTCCATAAATAAATCAATAATACTTACTGTTTTTCTTTATATTTTATTAAATTTTCACTATATTTTGATAATAATTCTCTAATCTAATGTGTGCACTATATAAAATGTAGCAAAATCCTATTTAACGGATTTTATCCTAAATACATTTCAAAGTCTCTGAGGTAATTAAAACATTCATATTTATAATATAAAATACATAGATATATGTATATATTATGCTTGATATTATGTTATTATTACAATAATATGAATTTACTAAATTTACAAATATTTCAATAAGAATTGATTTTCATAATTTATTATTATTAGTCACATAATAAATTGTTATAATAATTATCGACTTTATGAATTGTGATTTAATTTGGCAATATAATGAAATTTCCAGAATAGGTGCCTAACATATAAATAAATGTAAATAACCGTCGTAGAGAATTGCTTCCAGTAGAAAGTATTACTCAAATGAAAAATAGAAATTTTTCCGAATTTTGAAATTTTTTTTCAAAGAAACATTGATGGCTAAATATTCATAGCAAAAAATTAGCAAAAAACTATAAGTCTATTATATAAGAGTAGTTTTTTTTTTTAAATAATGTATATAAAAGATGATGAAGACTTAAAACTATACATCTGCATTTCAATAAATTAAAATGTACTCAAAATTTTTTCATCATTTTAGGTAAAACTAATTAAAGCAGCAACATTTTTTTAACTGTACCAAAATTTTTTAAAGCATAAGCCTTTGAATTAAAAATGTATTTTTTGGTTAAAAAAAAATCTATACTAAACATATATTGCACATATATACATACAACATACTATTGAGCCAACATGAGAATATCAGCTTCCTGTTCTAGTTCTAATACCTATTTTTTGTCTATATATATATGTACAATAATCAAAGTAAATGCAATTTCAAATGCAATTTTCATTGTTGGAAAAAAAAATCTAAAAAGCTTTTATCACATTTAGATTTTCAAATTGATATAATTGGGAAAATTGTTTTTCACCATATACTATACGTGGAAAAAATTAGTCACACAAACCTAATCCGTGAATTTCATGAAAAAGAGTTTTCCACAATCGGATTAAAAAATCTCTCTAAAAATATAGAAAAAAATGTTTCTTGTTTTATTTTCTATTTCGCGAATAAAAAAAAAAACTTAAAAATAGCTCTGATGATGTTGATGCAATAAAATTTATGTCCACCCAGTAGTTTTAGTGTAGGTTTTTGTCAAAATAATAACTATTAAAATCTATCTTTAAAAAATAAACCTATCTACATATAATATGCAAATCTAGTTATATCACTTAATATTTGATTATATGTTTTGATCATGGTCACTGTCGCAATTACCATCATCATCGTCATCATTATGGAAGTTTTATTTTCAAACGAAAATATTTATTTTTTGTCGCCATAATATGAAATAAAAGGGTGATTCAAAAACTAAATCAGAATTCTTTGTAGAGCTTAGAAGAAACTAAGTATAAAAAGAGGGAATATTTAAGCTTGCTTATAACAAAATCAGAGCGATTTATACAATTTGTCTTAATTTTGACGTCTATGCTCTAATATATTTTTTTTCGAAATAACAGTGTTTTAAGAAGACAATCTTTTTGCAAACTTACCTAAGATACTCTTCTGAAGCATTCTTCTACTAATACCCTATTCACACTTAAAAGCAGATATTTGTTATTAGATGCTAAAGGTTATCAAAATATAAATCCTATCAAGTATTTCCGAATTGGTAGTAGTATTTAAAATATTAAAATATTTATTATAAAAAAATATTTTTTTTTTTGACACAATCCAATAATGTTGAAAATGTCCATTATAATTCTTAATTAGTTATTTAGATTGAAATAGAATTATTTTCAAATTTAGTACGCTAGATTTAGTTATATTGCACTATCATATTATTATTATTTTATGTATAATTGCAATAGTCTACACACTTTATTTATAATGTATAATATAATAGTGTTTAAATTGACAATTTTCTGTAACAACAATTATATCTAATATAATATGTGTATATTATAATATCAGTTCTATGTAATTTAGTTTTTAAGTTTTGATAATTGTAATCACGTCTAATTTGATATGTAATTCATATGCTGTTGTTGGTCTATTCTCATAATTAGTTTAGGAAGATAATAGAAAATATTTGATGTTATATGATTGGATAATTAGATTTTACTTATTCAACAAATTATATTCTACTGCTTTGTATGTATTTATGTTTATATAAATAGTTAACATTTAACATGTTAACATATTATATGTTGTATATATATATAAGTATGTTTTGATAAAATATATAATTATATGTGTATATTTAAGAAAATTAAATTAAATTTTTGGAATTCTATATCTATAGGTGTGTGTTAAATTATTCTTTAACATATATGTAAGTACGTACATATATGAAATTAAACTTAATAATTTTCAGTGATGAAATGGTTTTAGTTCAGGCATATAGTTGGATAGTTAAGTTAGCATATAGTTTCCTGATTTCAGTAGAAGTATTTTCGTAGAATTATGATAATACTTAACCTTTGAGAGAAACATTTAATTTTACACACTTTACAGACAATAATAGCAGGTTTCGTGTATTATTTCGAAATGTTTTTGATTTACCGATCATAAATGTATCCGCTTCTTAGTGTCTTAATTTTATTCTCATGATTGTTCTCTTGAACTTAGGTATGTGTTTAACATTAAAAATCACTGTTTCTCACATACATTTAGAAAAGCTATTATAGTCTGTATGTTAAAGATTGATTTGTAATGATTAGCACTTATGAGTAATTTAGATTTCATGTTCAATTTAATGGAAAATTTTAAGAGTTGTTAAGAATCACCAATTTTTCAATTAAATTTATGCATATTTTGAAAAAAAAAGGGTTAAAAAAGGGTGAATATCTAGAAGTTGAATACAGCCGGTTGTCAATATAATTTTACACCATAAGTGTACATTTAAATTTCAACAATTAAGTAATTTAACATTTAATAATATTAGAAGGAATATGTTTATTTAATTTTATTCGACTAGTTTATATTAAAGCTTGATTAATAGTTATGAAAAATATCAAGTCTACTCCTACACAGAAATCGCTATATTAAAAGCATTGAAATTATTATCATATTTTTGAATTTTAAGCTTGGAAAGATTGTTGAAAATTGTGAAAATTCCTTTCAGATTTAATTACACTATCCTATATGTAACTTAACAATTTAAGAACTTACAAAATCTAACTAGAATGTTCGTTGTATTATAATTCGAAATATATATAATCTCTAATCCCAATTTTATTTAACAAACCAAGACTTTATATTAAAATTAAAATTCTTATAAATATTTTTTTACGGTCAATAATTACATTTCGATCATCCTAAAGTAACATCAAATTAATAATAAAATTTATTGTCTAATTGAATGTTTCAATTAAAATGCAATTCAATAAAAAATTCGCCGACAAAGGTTTAATTTAGTAAATTTTCTCTGTGCATATTTATCATTTTGGTTTTCTGCAATAATAATATTTATTTTTTAATTTGTATCTAATTAAAAACCATATTTGTAATTGGCATCAAGCCAATAAAAAAAATTATTTTTTTTAAATCAATTAAAAAATGTATAAAGTCCAAACAATCTACTTGAAATATAATTTGATTGCATTTATTTTTCTTTTTATTCACTTTTATGTATACTTTTCCTTGCACTTGTTTGTGAGCATATATGAAAACTTTAAATTTTATTTAATAATCTTAATCAATTATGGGGAAATTTCAGTGCTTCAAAAGCAATCCGTTCAATTCGGACAGTACTTAAAATTTAGTATTAGAACATAATTTAATTGAATAAAAAACTCTAAAATTTGATTCTATAAAGAAGAAGAATGCATATTTTATGTGGATTTAATAGGAAAAGTTTAATAAATCAATCCAATATATAGTTCTAGATAAGCTATTTTTAAATCAAGACTTTATCATATTATATGATAGCAGGTTATAATATGTGATCGAGGTAATGTCGAAATTATCAATATGAGCATTGTGACTAAAACCAAATGAATAAATAAACGAAGCTTGAGGGCCATAAAAATACTCGCAATCATCAAATCTCAAAAAGTTCTACCTTGTAATTGACTTTAGAGTAATGACTATTACTATTCGGAAATCGATATTAATTATTATTCTTATTTGATTATTTTATTAAAACCACGTTTCTGAATTAACTATAAATTTTTTTATTTTTTTCATTTATAAAAATAGCTTTAATGTATATATTTTAGGATTTCTAATGAAACCATCAATTTGAAGACTGATTTTTAATGAATTTCATTTTTACTTTTAATTCATGATTCTATTTTATTATTCTACCATATTCAGATATTATTTTTCAACGAAAGAATTGAATTCAATTTACCACAGAGTAAAAAAATGTACATATTTTCTAATATCAAATTTGATAAAAATTAAAAAGAGAATTTTTTTCCTATACCAATTTACTCTTTACACTTTTAGAGTATAGGAGTTTTAGTACAATAATGTGATGGGGAATATTATTTTTACGATGAAGATTTAATGGAATACATTCGGATGATTTTTTTCACATTTTCAATTGATTTTATTTCAAAATAAAAAAGGATGTCGGTGAAGATTCTAATGAAAAAAGGATTTCCGTTTTATTTTTTTTGTTTGTTCAATTGTTAATAAAATGTTTATACTTATATGAATTTTCATCGATTCGTATAAAAAAGTATTGTATATAGATAATACTATACATATAAAATTGTAAGTACACTTTATTTTATGTTTTTATGCTCGACATAAATTAATGACTGGGGCCAAATAAAAACATGCATTAAACGAGTTTTAAAAAAAAACACTTTAATTGAAAAACATTATTAAGTAACCAATCAATAAGTTAAACACATAGGTGGGAATTAAATGCAGAATCGAACGTAGAAAATATGGTAAAATTATTGCTAATTATTTAAATTTAATTTTTATTTTCTTAGTTCTGTATTTTAGAGATTACATTTTCATCTAATTCTGTTATGGAAGTTAAAAACTGAAATCATAGCTCTTCATCTGCTTCAATGCCATGTAAAATGAAAATAATCCAAAGTATAAAAAATTCATATAGTAACTTCTATTAAGCTTGTAAAAGTAGTATAAAATTATAAAAATAAAAATTATTAAATATTTTACATAATATAGAGGTACAATTACAATGCATAACTCTACAATGAATAATTGAATAATTAAATATGTTTTTAATACCAAAATTATTTATTATAATTTGATCGAATTTAATTTAAATATTTAATTAAATTTTATAAAAGTAATTATAAATATTTTTATTTTTCTATCAGAATTTCACATTAATAAAGTAGAAATATATTACTCCCAAAATATTTCCAGTTTGTTAGTTGAAACTAAGTTTATAATACAGAAAGAACACACATTCTTTTTCGAGGGAATTAGTTTAGTGAAATAATTAGTTAATGAAATGTATTCGATTGTACGCATACAATGAGTGCTAGAAAGCAAACGTATTGAAATCATGAATATATGTATATATAATTTTATATCCATAGTTTCTGAGGGTTTCTTTTGCCGAAATAACGCTAAAAGATTGAGGTAAAGACGTACAAAATATAATAAATTTATATGATAATAATACAGTAACTATATATCAGAGTTTCAGTTATGAAATAATTTTTTAATCGATTGTCTGCAGTTTGAAAAATGTTTTGATGTTGTCTAATTAGATTTAATTTAATTAATTCAATTTTGATTTTGAGAATTATGGGTAAATTAAAAAACTTCGCAATTTTAATATAAAATAAATTATATTTAATGTGGTAATCAAGGAAAAGAGGGTCTGAATTAAATTATTAGTTGTGTTGAGATACGTATGTGGTTATATGGATGTTATGCTGATGCGTATAATATACTTACCTACTTGAAAATAAAAATTATAATAAAAAATAATTTAATTGAATTTTTAAAAAAGAATAATTTTATTATAAATCCTTATCCTTTTTGTGCAATCAATTTTTTTAAAAGTTTTTGTTTGAATTCCTTGTTCTTCAAAATTTATATTATTTCCGTTTTCGTGAATATTTTTGTCCTTTTTTTTAGACAAAACAAAATTTTTGAAGTGTTTTCGTTCATACCTTTCCCGTGAATATTTGCACGCACTTCAACACAATATTTCTTTAAACAAAAAAAATTAAATTTCTGATTTTTATAGTTTTCAAGTAGTTTAAAATGTGATTTATTATGAAAATATGTCTTTAATTACTTTATAGATTTTTTACCAAAGATAAGTCACGAAATTTATTTTTTTTTCTTTTAATTCAAAGGAATTTTAATAAACAAATCATTGAGAATTTCTGCATTTTCTAAAAAAAATATAAAAAAAGCGGTTTAGTTTAGAGTCTTATTATTAAGAAATATTCTTCGAAAAACTCTATACATAATTTGTTTTCTTTCATCAGCGAATAAAAACTATAAAAGTAACGAAATTTTTAATCCTTTTTATTATTTACATTTTTGAAAAGAAAATTGTATTTATGAAAAAGAAAATAATAATTTATGGAATAAAATTTATTTATTTTTTTAAGAAAAAGTTTTCTTTTAATAACTTATATTGAAATAAGTTGTCATTTTGTATGAATTATACTTTTTTTACACCTGATTCTTTGGATAATTTTTGTGGTTTATGACAAGGGTATAATATTAGAATTAAGTACTTGAGTATTTAAAAGTGAATTTTTTAATAATAATGTGTATACCCGCGATTCATTTTTAGGACAAAACAAACCGCAGTTGTGTAATAACGACGAAAAAATTATACTGAATACTGATTGTTTGCCGAATCTTGTTCACAATAGAAAATATTTTGTTCAATACTTAAAGAGCTCCAAGAATGTAATTCTGTTTAAGACTATCAAATTAATCTCAATCTTACGTTCACTTCGTTCCAAGTGAATTTTGTTAAGTTTAGAAATACAAGTATTACTTAAATTACTAAACTTTTTAAAGTTTTTCTCCTGAAATATTTTTAGGTTAATGTCTAAATCAGTTTTATTGTTTGTTGTTAGATTCTTATCGATTCTTATCGATTCTTATTTAATAGATTGACACATTTGATTTTATTTATTTTTTATGTGATGTTTATTGGACACGAATATTTAAAAATAAATCAAATTGCATCAATAAACAAAATTTATTAAATGCTAAAATTGCAATGAAATGTTGCATAAAATGAAATTTTTTTTTCCTATCGCAAAATGTAAAAAAAAATTTTATCAGTGACATAAATTTCAAAATTTGTTTAATAAAATGAAAAAAAAAAAAGTCGAGAGGGATGTATTGTAAAATCCTGATACAAATTCATTGTTCGACATTAAATATATTTTTATGTTTCTACAGGATAGGTACAAATTATGAATCCTTTAGTTGAATTTAATCTGATTGGAGGTACTTTAAAAGTTATATTTTATAAATCACACGTTGTCCATGGACACTACGCATAATTTTTAAGAATATATGTAAAAATTAGATAAACTAGTTTTGAACATGGTTTGTTAGGATTTTCCATTGCATTGGAGCTCGATCGATAGCTTAAAAAACCTTAAAAAATTTTAATTTTTGATAGAAAAGAGAACGTGAGGGAGTAAAAATAGTACTGAAACTAAACAAATAAAAACCGTTTAAAGATCCCATATAAAGAATTTATATTAAAAACTTTGTTTTTATGGGTTGTGTTGTTTTGTATTTCATTACAGTGATTTTTTAACTAACCCAATATTTTTTAACGTTATTCCCACTAATTGATTAAATGAGTGATTGGATACCAATTAAATTGTCCTCAAACAAATCAATTGGCCGTCATAAATTAAATTTTCTTTTAATTAAAGTAATAAAAGTAAAAAAAGAAAAAAAATTAATAAAAGCTACACAGTCTGTTGTAACGAAAATATTTTTTTATTTTTAAATAAAAATATGCTGAGATTATGTACACTTATGTATTTTGTATATATAAATTATAAATTGTTAATAATTAATATAAAAAAGGAAAATGTCCTTTCAGTATCATTATTAAATTTTTTAATGATTTTGCCAAATGAATACTAAATGTAGCTATATGTGATTGATTTTCTTAGAGGTAGTTTAACGTTTTTTTAACTTCTGTGAGGATCGAGTGATCAAAATTATAAAAAAAGATAATTTAGATCCCACTTCACTTTTCAATTTCTCGCCGAATAACTTATTACATATAATATTTCGTTATAATTATAATGAAAAAGAAACTATTTTCGCACTTGATTCAATTTAATAATTTTTCAAAAGAATATTAATGATTTGAAATTATTTCATGCGAACTGAAATAATCAGATGTGGTTTTTTATCTAAACTCTATAAAAAAAAAAAAATTAAAACAGAATTTAATTAAAGCGCAAAATATAAAAATTCTGAGTAATTTTTTTTTCAAGCAAGCAATAACATTTTAATTGCCTTAAATTAATTTTAATTTGAATACACTTTAATTGAATATAACATTATGGAAATCTGATGAATTTATATTAAATAATAATCCTTTTTATATAGATTAAAATTTTAGATATAAATAGTATGTAATCTTGGCTGACTATTGGTTTTTATCATAAAATTGTCATCATAAGATACAGTTCATTCAAGTTTTCAAAAAGGATTATTGTTTGATTGTAGTATTAGCATAAACTAGTACCTAATCAAATTTTATTTTATATCCATTATAAAGTTGTCTTATCAAAAAGTAACTAAAGTGAACGAGCCTCTGTTGCTCTGAGGTGATTTATGTTGGTCCAGGGCAAAGTTACATTTGGAAAGCTCAATTTTTATTTTTGCCATCATTATCATTGATCAGTTCAGTAGAATTTCTTATTTCTCACTGTTATTACATTCTATTTAAATTCAATTGAGTATCAAACACAAAATTTAATTTTTATAAATTTATTTATTATTTTTATATGCATGCATTTTAATAAAAAAAAAAAAATTATATATATTTTTGCCTTAAATTAAGTTAATTTTTTTAAATTGATATGAAGTTTTCTTGTTGTTTTTGTTTTTTTTTTATACATATATTTTGTTTATTAGTTTATGAGTCAAGCCAGCATTAAAAAAAAATCATTTATTGCTGATGACAAAATATTTACCGAGGCAAAAATAAATATTATGAAAATTGAGAAAAAAAAAAATCATAAATCGAATTTATTCGGATTTTTTTTTTCGGTAATTTATTAATTTATTTTGTTGATTAAATAAAAAATTATATGCAATCAATGAAAACAAAAAAAAAAATTTTTTTTATAATTTGAATACAAATGGGATTTTAATTAAAATTAATTTAAATTTAATATTTTAAGTAATTGAATTGGAAAAAATTTTTTTTAATTCAATTTTAAAATCGCAATAATAAAATAATTGAAAAAAAAACAACATAATATTTGAAAAAAAAAAACATACAAGGAGAAAATTATTTGGTTTGACTAAAATTGTATGAATTTTATATTAAGAGAGAGAGAGAGTATTCGAAAGATATTGAAGCGTGATGGTATCTTAGGCGAACTTGCTTAATTTACATTATTTACCAAATTAATTTTTGTTTGTTTATATCTTTTTTAGTACATTTATCAAAAATTTAATAATTTCATAGATAATTATGTGGACCTTATTTGCACATAACCTACAGATAGTTATTTTTGTCGTGAATTTCAATACAATATAATAAATGAAGTTTCAAAAACTATAGTAATGCTATTTGCGTATTTACCGTGTAACTGGAAAATAATATTGTATAGAGACCTTGTAATGTTTTAGAAGCTAATTGTATAAATTTTTTCTGATACATGGAAGTAACTGATGTAGTTCAAAACTGCCAGAAGCAAAACAATTATTCACTTCTTATACTTAGGAATACAGTTTATTATTGAAAAAAACTGGGGCAGAATCGAAACTATACTTATTTGAACTTATTTTGAAATTAATTGTAGAACTTTATTTTAATATTCGATTACAGAGTTACCAAGTACGATTATCATAAAGTTTACTTCTGTTCAACACCACTTTGTGATAAAAAATTATTATTTTAAATAAAAAATGATTAAAAATAAATCTAACTATTTTATATAATTTATTAAATTTAAAATTTAAAATCAAAAGAAAATTAACTAAATTACTAAATAAATAAATTTTTCACTCCCATATTGTATAATTTTATTGAAAAAAAAAAATATAATAAAAAAATAATTGTTTTTAAAATATCTGATTATATCTAATATTTTATTTAATTTTATAAAATGTTATGAATTGATTAGATATCAGACCCCCTAGACAGGTTCATAAACGTGTGTTTCTTGAATATAAACTAAATTTATTTTACAAATTAATTTCTCTGATTCTGATTCTAAAATTGAACCTATTAAAGTATTTTTCCTTAAAATTAAATATAAAAAAATATATATATTATATATTTTTTAATGTTAAATTAAATCCCCCGCAAAATTTTATTAAAATATATATGCGAGCAAAAAAAAAAAAACTGCAACCCCACGACAGGAAGATCAATAATCATAAATCACATATGTAAAATTAGATCTACTACTAAACTATATATTATATTATCTAAGAAATAAGCTTTTTTGTATGCAAAATTAAGAAAAAATAAAAAATAATGTAAATAAATAAAATAAAATAATGTGCATTAAAATTTTCTTTTATGACCTTGTCACATTCAATCTAATAGTAAGTGTATAAAACAATGAAAGCTTTTCATTCATCAAAAAAAAAAAGAAAAAAAATTAAATTGCTTATGTATTACATAGTTGTTGCAAACTTAAACCTGTGCCAGTCTGACAATGTCCGGCTTAATATTAAATTGGCACAAATTGAATTAACTTCTTGATTATCCCCTTTAGTCGGTGTATGTATATATTATATATGTAAAAAAGTATAAAATGCATAATTTTAGTTTTTTATTTGTTTTATTATATTATAAATTTATATAAATATATATATTTTTTTATATAATTCAAAAAAAAAAGCTTTATGTAGGTTAAATATCGGCACAATTCTTAAAAGTGTCAAAGTGCGAAAATCTATGAAATCACTATCACAAGACAAAATTTGTTATAAAGAGTAGTGGAGCGGATATACACATTAATTAAATTTTGCTATATTTATAATTTATGTCATGCTTAATGCTTCTGTAGCTGGCTTCCTCAGTTACATGAATTTTTCTTGAATGTTGCTTCAAGTATTTTGCTTCAAATATGAAGTTGATTAAAATATGCACATATCATATTACTAGAATAATTTGCGGCGAGAATATAAATAACAAAAAATTATATTATATTTTTATATTGTAAATTTTAAATTAAACTAATTTTTTGATAGAGTTTAAATTCATTTAAAATAAAATAATATGCAAAACAAAAAAAAATAAAATGAAATAGAATAATTTTCGAATTAACAGAATCAAAAAAAAAAAATGTTTTGGATGTATTTATCACACATAGACATATTTGACATGGTCAGATAATGCAAAATTATATATAAATTTATACTTGTTACAAGCAGAAGACAGATAACGAAACTGATATCAGTTTTTATATTGATTATAGAAATATTCAAGTACAAGAGTTCAAATATGTTGGTGCTTAAAACTGATTTTATTTTTATATTCCTTTCTAAGTCAAACTTTTAAACTAATTAGATCCCGAAATCTTTATATTTTTACTGGAATTAATTTTAAATTAAAAATTTCAGTGAAAAAATTTTAATAGTCTAATATAACGTCAAAGAAATAAAATTAATTTTATAAATCGAAAACTTAGACCCAAAGTTTTTCGAATCCTGTACTATTTGCATGGGAGTTAGATAATTGGGTAAAAGAGGTTTACGGACACTTGGTGATAAAATTTAATATTTCATTCTATCAGTTTTATATTATGTATATTTTTATATTATTATTTTAATTATAAATGTTTTGTATTTAATTTATTTGAATTAATTTGATATATTACGTATAAAATGTCTTAAATAAACAGTCGGAAATTAAAAATTAAAAACTTATATATCTATATATATATTTTTTTATTTTAAATTATTTATGGTGATGGATCTCTATCATTTTTGATAAAATTATTATAATTTATAAAAGACGGTTATCATTCAATTTTAAACCAATTTGAATAAAAAGCTAAATTTGGCGGATGGAAACTGCATTTAGCATCCACTTGAATATTATAAAATTTTTTTTTTGAATGTAGGTGGATTGTTTATTATTAAATAGTTGTTCAATTTAATATTATGATTAAAACTTTTCTTCCTATATTATCAATCTATTTTATAGTTTACATTTAAAACTTTTTCTTAATATATTCATCACAAATAATGTTGTCCTTTCTTTTATATTATTGTTTAATTCTATAATAATTATTAATTTAGAAAATATTAAGATCTTCATGAAACTAAAATTATTACAAAAATTTGCAATAGTTCTTAGGAAAATATAGTAACAAATATTTTTTAATTTGTTGCCAGGGAAATTATACAATTGAAAAAAGAAAATTGTGTTGGTGGGTTATATATGAATAAATATATATTGAATAATAGTAAGCTATTATAGTATTGATGAAATGACTTTTCTAACAAATCTGCACCAAAAAAATGTGTAATATATTTAGTGTTAATGAATTTCAAAATTTCATACTACATATATTCACACTATGTTTTTAGTTCAATGAGATATTTTTTTTAAATCTGTTTATTTTTTTATTTTCATTCATACAACTTTCTAAAAAAATATACCTATATCTATATATATTAAATCCAGACTTTATAATGCACAAAATATATTTGCATTTATTCCAGACATTAACCGATTGGCATAATTTTAATATTTTATATTTAGCCACAGCAAAATGGTAATGTCCACAAAATATACAAATTATTGCAAAATTTTTGATTTAGTTGTTGGTTATTTTTATTATTATTATTATTATTATTTTTTTTTTTTTGTAAAATTGAGGACATTTCTAATTTACGAGGGTGAAAAATTATCATAATATTAAAATATTATAATAATTTTTTTTTTTTTAGAAAATTTTTATACTCTATATTATTTTTATTATGTTGTTTTTATTTTTATTTGTTTTTGCATATTTTTCATATACATAGAACAACAACATTTTATGAAATATAAAATTTTGCTAAATTAACGATAAAGTTTATAAATTGATGTGGTAATTGGTGATGGTCACATGCATTTTAATTTGATTTTTATTATGATTATATTTTAATTGATTTGATAAAATTAGAGGCATAAAAGCATCCTATACATACTTACTTATTTAGTTTTCCATATAATAAAACCGATTCATTATTTTATATTACTTTTAGTAGGTATTATAAATTTTAAAATTGTAATTTATGTTAGTTGAAAAAATCAAAAATTATAGTTTTTTATGCATTTTCACTTAATGAAAATTTAGGAATAAATAAAATTTCAATTATATCCCTTAAATTAATAAAAAAAAAACTTTATAGCGAAGCGTAATTCATAATTCACAGTTCACACCTCTTTCTTTTCTGTTCAAAGAATGAATTTGCAAAATTTTTTCAATATCGAGGTTTAAAAGAGATCTGAAGATCCATGGAAATAAAAATCAAAACAATATTTCTTGTAGATTTTAGGTCTGAATACAGAAACTAATTTTGGCTTAAATAAATGCTCGAATAGTTTTCATAAAAATTAGAATAAGAATTTAACATCTGAATTAATTTACCAGGTCTTACCAAATAAAAAGGTCCCTACAATTTCGGCTGTCAATTTTTCATCAATTTTTATCTACTAAAATTTTGCAATATATTTTGCGCTAAAAAAAAAGAATTCATCAAATTTTTAACTCAATAAAAAGTTATGTTAAAATTTAAATTTTTATTTTTTTTTATTTTTTAATAAATTTATGAGTTGTTTATTAAATGATTACATAAATGAATAAAATTTTTCATCTTGCTCCATGCATAAAAGGGTTTTTTTTTATCTTTTTTTCATAAAAATTATGCGCACCTTATTTCAATAGTTCTGTTTTATGTACGTTCATGAAAAAAAATAACAAGCAAATTAATGTTGGTAAAGGGAAGTTATTTGTTGTTGCTATTTTTATTGCCAAAGTTAAATTGAATTAAATTTCAAATAATTTAAAAATTATCCCATTTTTACACTTTGCTTGCATAGTAGAAATTATACATATGTATATATATATTATTATATATAGTATATAACAATAAATCCACACCATCTGGTTTGGAATGCTTATTTATTATATGTACAAAAGTACATAAATGTATATTTATTTCATTTTTTAGATTAGATTTAGTTAAAAAAAAAAAAATATGTGGAGTTTGAGGTTAATTAACAGACATGCAATTTTATTTTTTCTGTGTCTCTTGATAATACAGTTTTATTAAGTAAGTGACTGCATTTTTCAACAAATTGATAATTAAGATAATTTGGCATCACATGATGCAAGATTATTTGACGAAATATTTTAAAATACATTATATGTATATATTGTCATCAGCATTTTAAGAATTTTTCGAAATATCATTACGCATGTTATAAGAATACATTATACATTATATATTGTGCAAAACATACATATATATTTTAATTAGCAGTTACTGGCACTAAAAGAAAGAAGATTATCAAGAATTTAGTGTTCTGTCCATGCTTTGTTTGGAACCTTGCTGTATTTAGAAATATAATAAAAACAAAATTAATATAATTTTTATTTATTTTTTTCGCAGTTGGGTCCTGCAGCAGCAGGCAGAGGAATGTTTTGTTATCATTGCCCACCAGCATTACATCCAGCTGGCCCACATCCACCACCACGATTACCAACACTGGAATATCCATTTGCACCGACTCATCCATGTAAGTTATAAAATGATAATGCTGTAATATAATATCTAATATAATATATATTTATGTGTACCTACAAGATAAATATAAATGTATCTGATGTTAATATTTTTTAAATAAATTTTTGTATTAATGAAATAATTTTGTGTACATCAAATAAAATAAATCCCTCTCTTTATTTTTTTTTATTATAATAATGTTATACTTAATTTTATTCAATTAATAAAGTTATCGATAAAAAGCTACAGATAAGATATATGTTCATTATATTCGCACACCAACTTAAATAAATATGCCTATCCTCTAAGTATAATCAGATTCAATCATAATGATGAAGGATATAAAAACAGATATTTTATTAGTGCGTTTATAATGTATGTTAACTTTCAAATCCATATTATCGAAAATAAGAATTATTTAATGAATTTTTTAACTCACTATCTTGGATTAGATTGGATCAGATGTTAATAATTTTTTTTTTAATTTTTATGCAATTAGCAACTGCAATACTGTAATATAGATTTGTTATTCTTGCTCTGACATAGCTTCGTCTTTATGTAATCTTAAGCGTATATATATACATACATCAATCAAATTGTCACAATTTTTCTCAAAGCAATATTAACATAATTTCATTATATATAAACTATGTAAAATATTTGTTCAAATAAAATATGTGAGTTGTTAAATATAAAATTGAAAATTTCGTTTTCAGGATAAATAAAAAAAATATATACAAATTGGAATACGTGTTTTTTTAAGGGATGCGCTTCTTAAAGTAAAAATTAATTCAAATGAAAATATAACAGGAAGATTTTCATATGGTAAATATATATGTATGTACGTACACATTGTACATTGCTTGTTCAAATATCCTAACTACTATACCTACAATGTAAATTTAATTTATTTGATTCAAAAAGATATCAAGTTTCTAAAAAAAAATAAAAAAAAACTTTTTAGCTCTCGTTCTATACATTATATATCGTTCGCTTTATATAACTAGAGAACTAAAAGTAACTAATTTAATAAATATAAATTCATGTTTGGTGATATTGCTATATAACGAAGAAAATTTATATTTTAATATTATTATTTATTTATCGTGTATATTCCGTATGGAATTAATGTGCATAAATGTAACTTAGCTTTTGCTTATAATTTCTATATATTTTAATAAAAGTTAATATATATACATAGTTTTTGAAGGTGAAGATAATTTTATGAAAAATGCGTTTAACATTTTATCTTAAACCTTTTGAAAAGGTGTATTTAATAAGTTTGTGTAAGCAGAGTTAAGTTAAAGAATATTATGCAATAAATACAAAAATTTACAAAACAAATTTGTTTAGACACAGAGACATAAAGCGAAATACAAAATTATTTTTTATTAGAGAACCACATAGAGCTATTTGAATCTAATGAGGCTCTTGAAATGAAAAACATAGACAGTAAATAGGAAGAGAAAAATAAATTTATTGATTACTGAATGTGTCAATCACTTTTGCACAAAAAAAAAAACAAAATATTTTACTTTAATACAAATTTAATTAATTTTTTGATCAATATTTTGCATTGAATATTCATGAAATTTTTCTATGTGCAAAATTCTGAAAGAAAAAATCTTCTTTTTTTTTTATTTATTTAGTTTGGAAAATAAAATTTTATCATTTCAAGATAAATAAATTCTTAATGTTAAAATTTAATTATTTTGTTATCACACAGAATCTGAAAAAAAAATAATATATATATATATATATATATATATTTATATATATATATTATATATATATATATATATATATATATATATATATATATATATATATATATATATTTGTGAATGTGTTCCTATAATACTTATATTCGTTTGGATAACAAAATTTCTATTTTACAATTTGTTCTCAAATGTTTATTTTGATTTTGAACATTCAACGAAAATTTGGGAAAAACTTTTTCTGTGAACCAAAATCTTCTAAATGAAATTAAAGATTGAATTCAGTAAAATTTTGTAACAACTATTGAGAAATTTTATTTTGGGAAATAAATTATATGTTGAAAAGTGAAAGAAAAAAATTTATTGCTGATATAACTATAGAAATATTGACAACTAACTAATATTGTTTTCAGTTTAGCTTTAGTTTTATTGTTCGAATAATCTGTTTTTATATTTAATTTACTAATTAGGGACAACTTTGTATAGTGTACAAAAAAAATATTCTGCAAGTTTTTATTGACAGACATAATTGTAGCTTTTAAATGTTTAAGGAGAAAGAACTATCAAACAATTTATTTTCATAAAATTTTAGCTTTCTAGCAATTATTATTCAAAAAATTACGATTGTACTTTATGTCAGATAATTTCTATATGCGAATATTTTCTAACAAATTTTCAATTCTTACATAATGAAATTGGGAAAAAGAACGTAGACAACATTTTATCTAACCTAATTTTTTATTAAAGTTTAATTTCATTTTATGAACATTGCAAAATACAAATCAAAAAATTAAGTTATCTCACATAGTGGTTTTATTTTAAATACAAAATGGACTTTTCAACTCTTTGTACACATATTATGGTTGCATTGCAATATTTAGGTATATATTATAATGTGTATTATGTCTCTTTTGGATTTCCGAAGACATTTTAATTCAAAAGTTCAAAAAATAACCAAAATGAAAAAAAAATTATATAAATGAATTTTCTCTGTATACATACAGTTTAAAGTTGATAAAATAACTTTTTTAATTGAATAAAATAAAATTTTGTTGAATTCAATAATTTTATTTCAAAATCCTTTTGATTTTAAGGAGTAAAATTTTTGAATTTCTTATAAGGAATAATATTGAATTTTAAAGAATTTGAAAAATTACATTTATGTATAATCAATCATCATGTACAAATATATATACATTTTGGCACGTGGTTGGAAACTTCTAAGTTTAAAACTTGAATAACTTGAAGCATATTACTTTTCCGAATCATCATACTACGTCTGTTAATTAATTTTTTAATAAGGAGATTCAGAAATCGGCAATGCTTATGAAGTAGCTGGCTTCAAATATGTAGCAACGTTAAAATTTATTTTGTCATCTGATCGTATTTTTTTTTGAAATTATCTTATGACACAAATGGAATGTGTGATCTTAAATAAATATTTAATGACATAATAATTTTTTTGTTTCATCTGATTTGAATGTAAAACATATCAATTTTGTTTTTAGCTTGTAATTACAAGTTAAAATCGATATAATTTTATTTCTATTTTTTAAACCAAATTAAAATTCTTTTATAATTTATATTTATTATTTATTATTCACATATTAAGATGAATTGTTTATAATTTTTTAGCTAGTATTTGTATCTCTAATTTTTCTCAAATTCGGGTTGGATACTCTTATTAAATATATTTCAACATTCTGATTGCTTTATCGTTAAAATATCTTTTTATATTTTAAGTCTAGAAAAAATTGCTGAAAGGCAAAAAAATTTAATAAATAGTTTAAGTATTTTCAATTCCCGATTTTGGAATATAAAGTTGCAAAAAAAAGAACTCATTTTTTTTGTTATAGTTGTCTTAAGGAATAAGATATCTTGGGAAAAATCAACTCATACATTAATAGGTAAATTTGAAAGACATTTTTGAGCCATTTTTCTTTTGGGTATTTAACAAATATGCGATACAGTGCAATGAGTGGAACAATACTATGCTTGTAGTATTAATATAAAATACTTATAATGCTTTAATGATCTTGAATGACAATAAATTCCAAACCATAAGTTTACTATATGTATTTTTTATTTCCACATCAATCATAACAGCATCTGAATAAATTATCTGAATACTTTTATAATAATATTTTTGTTGCCGCCAAAAAAAAAAATCAAATTCCTTAAATTGATTTTAAATTAAATATTCAAATTGATTTATTTGATATGAATTTTCTTAGCATGCATATAATTTGAGGAAAGGGAAATTTTTTTTTTAATATTCTCTTAAAAAAAACATTTTTGATATTATTTAATGTATGATATTTATTATGATATGAAAATTATATTAATGATATTTAATAAATAAAAGTTATGTACAGGATCACAGGCGCCGCCAATTCAATCAATCATCAAATGATAAAATCTTTTTTTATTTCGTTTTTCCTTTTTTTTTTTTTTATAATATGAAATTGAATCTTATGTTTTTTGCTCTAACGAAAAAGAAAATTATTTTGTGTTTCAGCAATGAATAATTTAGAATTTTGTAAATAAAATTAAATAAATTATGTAAAAAAATATAACAAAAAGAAAATGTTTATCTTAAAGTATATATCATATTGAATATTTTATTAGACGTACTAAAATATAAATTCAATTTTATACTTTCTATGCGAAAATATGGATAAAATTTGATTGTTGAAAATCTTCTCGTAGCGACTGAAAATAAAAAAAAATTAAGAATTACAGGCTCGTTTTATTACAGCATTCAAGTGGGAATTAAAAGGATACGAGCATCTTCCTTGACGTACGGATAATGATGAAGGATAAAAGATATAATTCAATTTTAACATGATTTGATTTCTTTTCGAACATATTGTAATTTAATTTTTATAATCCTTAATCCTTAAAAAATAAAAAAAAATTATTTTAAAGGATTTGAATGATCTTTTTTTTTCCTGACTTATGAATATTTTATTATCAATTTGTATTAACTTTAAAAAAATTTAAATTTTATTTCAATTTTCTTTCTCTTTATTTTTATAGAACTTTTTGAGGTTAAGTACCATTTATTTCTATTTGAAGAGCTTCGACAAAATTGTTTTTTTTTTTATTGCTCACTATTTTTCAAGTTTGGTAACTTTTAATTGAGTTTAATGACGTCTTTTCCCAAATTTGGAACACTTTTATTCTGAAAAAGTAATGAAATGCAGAAAAATTTTAATTGAGTTTAATGACGTCTTTTCCCAAATTTGGAACACTTTTATTCTGAAAAAGTAATGAAATGCAGAAAAATTTTATTTGTGTTCAAATTAAAATAATATTCTACAAAATTTTTGATTTTAAGCTAAACTATAGTAAAGCAGTTCCGTAATTATGACTCTATCATTATGACCAAAATACTCTAAATTGGCGATAATAAGAATAGCCGACCAAAAATATATTTTTTCAATAAAATTTTCCAGTTATTAATGTAACAAATTTTGTTTTTCATAATGAAATTTGATATTTTTTTTATTCTACCCTCCATCCCAATTACTTTTGCGAATAAATTCATAAATAATCCTTGATGGTTTTAAAACAATCTTTCGAAAAAAAAAAGAAGGAATTATATATTTATTAAATTTATCAGTTCCTTTTTTTTTTTTTGAAAATCTGAATTGTGAATTCATGCATTTGGAAAAAAAAAAAAAAGAAGGAAAATTCAATTCAATTTTCCATTAAAAACACTCAAAAATATTTTCGAGATTTTTTTTTGTAACAAATTTTTTATTCTACATATTTTTTCTTTATTAATAATTAATAAATTTTATTAATTTTTTTTTTATATGTAAATATGGTTTACATTCAAAATTCAATTTGTAAATATTAATAAAGTGCAGATTTTTAATAAATGCAGTGCAATTTTGTGTAAAATGCATATAAAAAAAAAAAATTGCAAAATTAATTAATTAAGAGTTAAAATAAAAATTTATTTGCACATTTAATTCTTTTTTAATTAGAAGGCTTTAATATGGTAATTAATTTTTTAAATTAAAAAAAAAAACTGTATAAAAACTACCGAGGTTTTTTATAAATAATGCCGAGTGTTAAAATTTTATTTTTCAATATACACCTACGGGAAGTTCTGAAACATTTTCAAAATTATTTTGAAATAAACTTTAAAATTTATGAATTTGTTATGTTGATTCTTTCTAGTTTGCTTCTGTTTAGGCTTCAAACTGATTACCAAATTCCTAATTACAAATATAATAAAAATATAAATTGATTATAATATGTAATATAATAATAGATAATTTTATAGATATATAATTACGATGTATTTGCTACTGGTCAATATGCTTTGTAACCACCCCTCGAATATTTAGGTATATTTTATACATAGAGATATAAAAATAGATAAAACAACTTTTGATGACATTAAAGCATAAATAATCTGTTAATGATAATAATAAGTGAGATCAACCATTAAAGATTAAATGATTATTATCAAAAACAACACTCTCTCTTAATGTTAAAATATGTATTGAAAATGTTTTATCATCCCCTGAAATAAATTTTGAATTGTATGCAATGCACTTATAGACTTTTATTTCCAACCTCCCATTCCCTGCTGTGATAAATCACCAATTCTTATTGAAATTATCACTCAATATTATTTAAAGGATAAATAATTGAATTTTAGTAGACAGTTGGTACACAAAGATAATAATTATTTGTACATATTCTTTTTATAAAATTGTCAAAATTGAATAACTATAAATGCCAGTATTACCTAATTATCGGATTCACAGATAGATTCGCAAAAGACTGTTGGTCAAGTGTAGTTGCCAAAGATGAAATATTATGGGGATTATTTTTATCGAATTGAAAAGTTAAAAAAAAAGTTTTCGTAAAATTAGTAAATTTCTTAATAGATATCTCTATATTCAGGCTCATCAGAAATCTTACATATTTTAATAAAATAAAAATACTAACATTATTATTATAATTTAATAATAATTTTCAAAGAATTGGACTTTATAAGAAAATTGTTTCATCGTCTTCTAAAATATGGTTTTTTTTCGAACCCTAATATTATGGAAATAGTAGAAAATTGCCCTATGTTTTAGCTAATTGAATTTTGTGTACTGAATTACTACAAAAAAATTCTCTTGTTCAACTAAATATTAAAAAAAAATTTTTTTAATTTATAAAATTTTGAAAACCACATCAATATAAACGGATTAAGACGGAAATTCTATAGTAGGTTCCTGATATTGTAAATAAAACTTTTGAGTTCTATTGTGCCAGTTCTACTAAGCATTTAAATCAAGATATTTTTATCAATTCCGCCAAGAAAATATTTCTCATGTCGTGGTTGATCCAAATTCTGTACTGTATCATTGTACCATCAAACCGGAAATTAAATAGGTTGAAATTTAGCGGCTATATTATTTTCAAATAAATTTCACTCGCCGACGGCATTTTACTTGAAATAAAATAAAATTCATTTTGTTTTTAATTAAGTCAAAAATTACATATTTTAATAAATTTAAAAATAATAATTTTGAGGTGGTGCTAATAATTGGTCTACTTAAAAATGTTTGTTTTTTCTTTTTATCTTTTTTTTTGTTTAATATAAATTTCCTTGTAAATTCTTCTAGAAATTATGTAAAAAAAAAAAACTCAACCCCAAAAAAAAATTATTTCATTATGCCAACCTTCAAAATATTCCTCCCTTGATGTTCAACGTTATATTTTTTTTTTTTTGGTTTTTTTTTTCAAAGGAAATATGCAAATTAGTTTTGATAAATATATATATTTTTTTTTTTCACTTAAAACGTATAATAACGCAATCTTGTCATCTTTACAGCCATATCCTTGGCATATTTTTTATTTACAGCAGCATCATCGCTGAAGTATATTTTTTTTTGTTTTTAAAGAAATTTAAGGATGAGTAAAAATTATTAAATTATCAAATAAAAAAGAAAAAAAATTTTTAAAAAGATTTTTTCATATATTTTGAAATTGAATTTGACATTATCAGTATCAAAATCAGTATGCTTTTTGAACTGGTTTATGATGTTCATTTGATTTCTTAGTTTTTTTGTTTAATAAAATACCAGGTAATAGTAAACTTTATGAAATTGCAAATATATGAACTTGATAGTAATTTTCATCGACGAATTAATTTAGCTCTCGTTGATTTTTTGATTCGTGATCTACATTAAATTTACTAATCACCTCTTGATTACTATTAATATTGGTTATATTTAAGTCCATTGATATTATGTCCCATTTGAAGTTAGAATTTAAATCCATACACCTTAAGACGTTTTTGAATAATTTATTATAAAAGTCTTGGATGCTCTGTCAGAAAAAATTTAATTTTTGTTATCAAAGAGCAAATCATATATATATTTTTTAATTTATTTCTGCCCTTTACCATGATCTTACCTCGCTTTTCTCTCTATGACATGTCCATCGATTTTAGTTCGAATTTGGAAAATACAAATTAAACATACTAGCCCTTATCATGGAAGGCGCAGTCGCTGTCGCCAGTCGCCAAAAGCGACAATATGGTATCATGGAAGTCGTTGTTAAGAATTCTGAAAAATGAGGTATATATAAGTTTTTTATTTATTAAAATAAATTTTTTTGAATTTTAACTTCAAAAATTTTTGAAATTTTTACGTTTTTTGAATTTTAAGTTCAAATTTTTTGAAATTTATACGTTTTTTATTTAGGTGTTGCTGTTATTCACAAAAAAATTGAAGGCTCCTTGTAAATTAGAGTCACCTGAAAATTGGGCGCCTTCCGTAATACGAAAAAGAGTCGTCGGCGACTCTAAAAGACGACTTTGGCGACAGGCGACAGCGTCTTCTATAATAAGGGCTACTATCCGAATGGATGTTAAGTTGTCTGTCCTTTTGTGTCCAATATAAGCGTTAGTGGTTTGTAATAAATGATTCAATTTTGTTTAATTCAATTTGAGTCAATTCTAAAAAAATTTTATGCTTTCTAAAATTATTGTAATTATTGAATAAAAATAAAAAACTATAGCAAATATTACTTCCTTCTCAATTTTTAATATTTAAATTACACAATGACAGGAATACAAAATTATCGTTGTCCTTTTGAAAAAAAATTCAATTTTTTTTTTCGATTTGTGATAATGATACTTGAAATATGAGATTTATTTCAGGATTTTTCTAAAGAAAATTGAATTTAAATTTTAAATTTGATTTAAAGTATAAAATAGGGTAATTGAGCTATTAGTTATGATTTTATTTGTTTTTATATAAGAGAAATATGTAGTTTTTTTTTTTTTTGACATAAAGAGTTTTATAAGCTTATATAAATAGCAACAGCAACATCAACTGAATATTTGTAATTGGTGAAATCAGATAGTAATTCATATAGTTTTTTAACAAAGCAATTATATCTTCAAATTGGATTTCGGAAATACAACGTTAGAAAATTATATTTCAGAAAATTATAAACCTACATTTGAAATTATGTTCAAGCTAACTACAAAAACTATAGCGAAAAAATCCTATTCGTTTTAAACTAATTTTGAAGTAACATAGACAGAAATAAAGATAGTTCAATAAATCTTTTTCAAATTACAAAAAAAATATATCTTAAAAATACAAAATCAATAAAAAGATTCAATTCACAATGTACATAAACACATATGTATAGAAAATCCAAATAAATTTATTTAAGTCACATTGAAAAATTATCAGAATCAGACAAAAAAATATTACTTTATTTTTCTTCTTAATATCAAGAAAAACTTCTTTTTTTTTACTTATATAATAAAATATATTTTATTTAATAACTTATAATTTTATTTTTATTATTTTTTTTTCAAACTTTCTTTTATTACATTAAGTGTTAATCTCTTATAACTAAGTCTTAGCCATAAAGAAGAAAAAAAAAGAAGAAAAATAATGTAATAAGCATACAGATATGTTATATATATTATGTATGTATAGATATAAATTCTATATGCTGGTCATAACATAATATAAGTTATAAGAAGATTTTTAAACATTTTCTGAATTTACTTCATATTTATATAATTCTATATAATTCACATACATTTAGAAGGCACATATATGTACGAATATGTAAGTGAATAAAAATGCACATCTATCCTGTATCTACAATATATACTTTTATACAAAGTGTTTATAATCTTTCATAATAATCTTCTTTAGGTGACTTTAATGGAATCTACATCCGAGTAGAGTCTTATGTAATAAATTTACAGTTGTTTTTTTTTTTTTTTATATTTTAACTAATATCACGCTATATCCTTACAAAATTTATTATTATCTTTGCGAAAACCAAAATGTATGTATAGTTATGCTGTTTTATAAAATAGTGTGTATGAGTACGTATATATTATAAATAATTTTGTATTATTACCTACATACTTACAAATATGCATTAAATTTAAGTTAAGAAAGAGAGTTAATAAATTTAATTTCTGAAGAAATATAAAGAATGTTCATTTCCTGGATAGTAAAAATTAAAAGGCTTTGGATGCAATTAGAAGAACTGTACTTTGGACCTTTGAGCAAAGTGGACGATGGTATTATTAAATTTTTTTAAGTAGTAAAAAATTCTAAGAAATTATTGTAGTCTTTCCATGCATGTGAAAAATTTATTGAATTTTTTTCGATATCATTATATTGAATTATTGATTTTCATTATCAAATTCTTCTTGGACGAGTAAACCTCTTAAATTATTTATTAATTTGATCTTTCATTCTACTGTAATTCAACTAATTAGATTGTGATTGAGACGTCGAAATTTTCTTATAAACACGTATGTATAAATTTAAATATGTTATCCATGTTATGCGCATATACGTATGTTATGTACACTCTGTTGTAATACAAAAAAAAAATTAAATTTAAATTGAAAAAGCAATTCACCCAAATTGTTGTAAGCTAATTATCCTTAATTTAACATTTTACTAGATTAAGTCCTTTGCTGGTTTTAAAATATTCATTTTATTTTTTTTTAACGTACAGAAAAAGGTCTCTAGAATTATAAAAATTAAATACCTAAATATGAAAGTAAATTTCATAATTTTTCTTCCAACCTTCTAAAATATGCAAAAAAAAATTGTTTTTTCTCCATATTTATAATTTGACAAGGATACATTTTTAAATCTGAATCCTTTTAAAAGAATATTGCATACATTCTACACATATTATAAGTTAAGTTATATAGTGGAAATTTTTATGCTTTATAACTCACTATATTCAAACTAAATAAATTCTGTTGAAAAATTTTTCGACAAAAAAAAATTGTATGTATAGAATAGCCATTAATTTGTGTATAGAAATTCAAAGTTTTGGTCAAATAGAATTTTTTTTTTTCAGGGATGGAAAAAATTATAAACTTTTAATTAAAAGAGTGATTTATTTAAAAAAAAAAAAAGGAGAGACTAATTATTGAGCGAAGTTGGAGCTTGTAAGTCTGTTAGAAGAAACCTTTAAAAAGTCTTTAGCTGAAAAGCTTAAATAAGAATCTTTTATAAAGTAGATCCTATAGTTTTTACAAGTAAGAGTAAGAGAATCGAAGCCCGTACTAACAATATTCATTATGTAATAACATGTTCAAGGCAATATGAAATAATTGCTTAGTTTATTTTATCAGAACAGAAAACCTTGCTTAGGAGATTAGTTAATTAAGTAAAATCGCCTCAAATTTCATTTTTCTTTTTTGTGAATTTCATATTTTGACTTTACAGATAGAAGAAAAATAAAATAATATCTATTAGTTAAATTTTTGAAAATCTCTACACACAATCTTCAAAAAATTTCAATATATTTACAAATCCCTGTTTCATATTTTTATTATACCATAAATATATATACACAGAATTTTAAGGATTTTACTTTAGAGAATTTTCTCTCTTTTACTAATTAGTTAAATGAGATTATAACAAAAATGGACATTTGGGATTTGTCGGACATAAATTTCATCATGAATAAATCTAATAAAATTTCATCAAGGATTTAAAAAGAGAATTTTTGTTGTTCTCTTGTATATGAAAATATTAGAATGAATTTTTTCATTAAAAAAAATTAAAGAAAATTAAATTATAGACTTTTACAAAATTTTCTTTGAGTTTTTTATTTTTATTTTTTTTTATTTTATTTATTTTTGAACTTATGTGTATTGCATATTTCATATTAAATTTTAGGGACTATTAAGCTTAATTAAGATAATTGATAATTTTATTTGTTTATATTTCAAAATTACCTGTTACTATAAACAATATAAACTAATTTTTTGGTATATGAAAGATAAGAAGACCTTTTAGTATGAAGTTTTTACTATACTTTTCATATGGGAAATGAAGTTAAATAGAAAAATTAAATTAGATACTTAATCAAATAGTACTCTGGTTTAATAAAATTTTGCAACTATGTTGAAGTAAAACCATGTCGTAGTAGCAACTCACGACAATCATATTAATTTTTTATTTTTGTAGTAATTTTGAACTGAACAAAAACAAAAGCTAAAGAACATTGTACCAATATATTTAATTTTTACAGATACGAGTTATACATATCATCCAGGACTTCATGATGAGACATTTGTGAGACGAAAACAAAGAAGAAATAGAACAACATTTACTTTACAACAAGTGAGTTAATTATTTATTTCTTAATATATAAAATAATAAAACAACCATTATATAATAATATTTCTTCTTGTTTTCTTTTAAGTTGGAAGAGCTAGAGACAGCGTTCGCTCAAACTCATTACCCTGATGTGTTTACACGCGAAGATCTAGCAATGAAAATTAATTTAACAGAAGCTCGTGTTCAGGTAAGCGAAGAAAATTACTTTCGTATGTTAATTGGGGGAAAATTGGGGTTTTAAATTTTTATTATACTTTATAAAATTTCTTTATAAAATTAGGATGTTCTTGAAAATAAATGAATTTTTTTGAGTCGGTTGAAATATATAGAAGTTAAAGTTCAAATCTTTAGTCTCCTTTAGTAGAGAAAAAATATATGAGATTAGAATTTTTTTTAAAATTGCACTATACATATATAGAAGTGCTCAAAAATAAAAATACCCCTATTTTAGAAACCATATATTTTTTTTATTTTATTAAATTTAAAATCACCCATCCGTTTCATCCTTCTTAATTTTGTCTTTTAAATAAATATAGCGACTTTTAGTTTTTTTTTTTTGTTTTCCTTTTAAAATTTAATCTGTCTCATTTTTTTTTTCTTTATAAAAGTAACGAAATTATAAATTTTTTATGGATTTAAAAAAATAAAAAATAAATACAATAAATAAAAAAAGCGCACAAACATTAAAAAAAAGAAGAAAATATGAAAATTCAAATGAAAAATTTATAATCATAAAAAAACCAAAAATAAAATATTTAAAGTCATGAAAAACCTCAAATATAATACCGATTGCAATAAGAAAACAAAAAAAAAATATATATACATACATATATTTTTTTTTAAATTTAGAACATAATTTATTTTAAATTTTTTATTCTTTTTTTGCTTTCATTTTTGATTCGATCTCAAGAGATTTGACTTTAAAAAAAAAAATCGATATTTATTTCTGTTTTTTAGAATTTATATAGTTAGGTATATACATATGTACAAGTTAAATTTAATAGGTTTAATCTTAAATGAAAGGTTTACAGATAATTTAATTGTACCCTTGTACACATTAGTTTGGAATTAAGAAACTATGTATATACTTAATACCTTTAGTTTGGATATTTATATATTTTTTAATTTTTATACTTTTTCCAAAAATATACGTCTGTCTGTCCGCCTATCCGTCAGTCCGCCTATCAATATTTTCGTCTATCCTTCTGTCTGTTTGTTCCACATTAAACTGGTATGTGCTCAAGATCGACAGTTAAAGAATTTATTGAAAAGGATTTTAAATCGTAATGCTGAAAACGAGCTCCATATTTAATTTATCAGAAATTGTTCTATTTTTTTTTAAATCAAAATTTGTTACAACAATAATTATGAAATATTCTGCTAATTCCTATAAATTTTAAATACTCATAAAACGTAAAATTATTTTCTCCGAACCATTAAGTAAATTTTTTTTACCAATTATACAGGGCTGAAAAACTTTTCACAATAGAAATAATTTAAAATAAAATGATTTTACATATTATTACAATCATTATATGTTTGTTTACAATTATATTAAAATAAATATTTAAATAAAAAAAATGCATTCAAAAATTTTATATAATATATTTGTTCATAATTGATTGTTATTCTGTCACTGTTTTTGTTAAGTTTCCATGTGATTAAATATTAATTTGGATATTGAAGTGAAAACCCGCAGTGTAAACTGTTAATCAACTAAACACCTTAAGGCATTTAAAACTATGTTCTCAGCATGATTTTTTTTATTAGTGATTATAGGGTAAATTTGAATTAATTCTTTTCGACTGCAATTTTTTAAGTTTTTTAACATTGTCACCAAATGTTTGCGAAGTTCGTACCTCAAAGCGTTGTTTGTACCTCAAAATGTAATCTAAATTACTTGCAACAAAAAATGTTACCTAATGATTTAGCCTGGAGAAAATGAAGAAAATGTATTCAAAAAGTTTTTTCAATGCAATTTTTATAGAAATTGTTCCTGAAATACCTTAAAGCTTAAATAAAAATGATAATATGAATATGTATGTACGTTATAATCATTTGAAGAAGAAATTGACAGGATATCCGATAAGGATTCATAGAATTCTAAAATTAAGAAAGAAAAACTAATTCTTCTGTATACATTGAGAATAGAAATTTTTATTGTTAAATTCTTTTTTCTTTGAATTATATTTTGTGCTGGAAAATTAATAATAATTCACCCTATTTACGAAAAAAATTTAAAATTTTTAAAAAATATTTATAAAAATACATAAAAATCACTTTAAACTAATTTCAAGGATGTGATCAAGTGTAAAATAAGGTAAACAAAACAATATTATGTACATACAAAAATCCCAAAATAAACAAACATTCATATATAGAAAAAAAAACTAAAACTGTTACAATTTTCCAAATTCCTCCCTTATTTTTCTTTTGCAAATAAAAATATGTTCACATAATAATCAAGCGATTAATAACAATAACAAAAGATTTTCTTTTTTGTTCCTTTTTTGAGAGGTAACAATAAAAAATCCTTGACATTTCCTATTTCATTATAATAAGTATATGTAAAAAAAAAAACATAAACTTTTATGCAGCAGCGCACTAGAAACAAAACCATAAATACAAAATTAATCTGTAAATATAAATAATGACAAATTTTTGTAAGTGAATCAAATAAAAATGTGTTTGCTAAAAAATTACGTAAAAAAACAAGAAAGAGGGTGAAAAAACTCTTGTTAAAATATAATCACTTGCCATTTTCCGACTTTATTTTAATTTTTATTTATTTATTTTTTTTTAGATTAAGTATGATGTTTTACAAAATGTAATTTTTTTTTTTAAATATTCCAAAAAGAATGTAATAATGTACTTATAATCTTATTACAAGTAAAATGAATGCAAAACTGGAATAAGTACTCATTCATTGAATTTTGCCACCAATCATAAATATTTGACTGTTTTATTTTTTCGTTCGTACCAAATTCTGTGAGCTAAATGGTCTGATTTCTATACAACTTGCAAACATTTTTGCAGTAAAAGCCCTCAACGGTCGGATTGAGGCTATTGCTATAATACAAATATTTTTGCGTAATCTCGTAATATCTCATACATTTATTAGCGTCATAAAAATTTTCTGTGAAGTTATGACAGGGTCGGTTGTTGTTATTTCTATTGCGTTGTTTAATATAGCAATAAATAATAGTATGAAGTAATTAATGTCGCGTCAATAGTATGTATTAGGATTAAAGTACATAGAGTGTGTTAATTAAAATGTTTGTCACTGTATAATATAGTCAAGGGGATAGTTGTTAGTTCGTTGATGTTCGAATTTCCCTTATAGTGCAATAATATCCCAATTTATTCACTCTATTAAGTTAAATTGTCTATAGTTTTATACATTACATTAGTTATTGACTGACTAAATTGACAAACCATAGGAAATAAATCAACTAAGTATAAATACTTTTCGTAATTAAAAATAAAAAATTGCCAAAGCCGCAGCGAATAGTAAGTCGTATATTTTATCTTTAATCATATCGTTCAAGCTCAATAAGGAATGGAATTAGAAATTATTATTTCTTTAAAATTATACAAGGAAATCAAACCACAATATATTATCAAAATGAATTATCCTAAAAAAAAAAGAGTTACATTTTTTTACTAAGCAAGCACCCTTTATTTAGATATAGCTACTGTATTTTTTTTTACAAATTACGGGTGTAACTTTGTAAATCATATTTTGATCTAACTACAGTATATTCTTATTCTTTTCTTTGAATTATAATTTTTCAAAATAAAAATTATATATCTTTATCCTGTAATAATATGTTGTTAGTTAATCGTTCATCTAATGTAGAGAAGCAAAAAAAAAAAATGTTGCCAAGATGAACAGATGTGCTTTAAATAAAGTAATAATTCGTGGTATTACCACCCAAATTAGCCTCAAGCACTTTCAAAGGTATCCTTTATACATTCAACTAAGGGTTGAAAATTTTTATTTTACGTTCATCATCATTCTACCCCTTTTATTATTGCTTTTCATATATATATTAATGAATTTCCTGTCGATATACTTACGTACATAAAATTTTTTTATAACACTATATGTTCTATAACTAAGACTAAGATGGATTATTTGGCCAAATGCAATTATTAATAAATAATCAAATATGAATCAAAAGTCCTTAAGGCTAAACTTCTTAAAATAATTTATACATAACTAGATATTTTCATTGATTGCTTGCAAGTAGATTTTGCAACGTAAGTGGATTTATTTTTAATTAAAGAGAAGAAAATTATAAAAATTTTGTTTTATGTAGAAATTATCAAATAAGGGTAAATTTATTAAGGAGTTAATAGGCGAGAATTTTCAAAGAGTGTAGAGACAAAATAATATTATTTTCATTATTTGTCAAATTAAAATAATCAACTTTGTGTGATATTTTTATATTTGAACATGCAAATATAAAGATACTGTCTATTAATAAAGACAGAATTTGAACTTCGAAAATTCACCAAGCTTTGTGGTACGGCTTTCAACTTTATAGCTAACAAATTCATTATGACAATATTATTTAGCATACCAATCTTTTTTATCTGTTATTGAATTTTATAGGAAAAAAATATATTTTGAAATTAAACTTTCAAAATAGGATATTACGATGACTTTTTCCTTCCAATAAATAATTCATTGTACCGCTTACAAATAATTTACGTATTTATTTAGCAATAAAAAGGACTTCGTTTTTTTTTTTTTCGAACCTTTTTTTTTTTCAAATTAGCATTTTAAAGGATATTTTATTTTCATAAAAAAAAAATATAGCAACAAAAAATAAAAAAAAAAATAAGAAGTAAATTTTGTTATAAGACAAAATAAAAATTTAAATGTAATAAAAAAATAAAAAGAAATTATTTAATAAATATTCATATTTTTATTCCATTATAAAATTTTAAAATTTTATTAGAGAAGCTTTCGAAAAGGGTTAAAAATTATACAAGAATTTATTAAATAATTCCATTTTATTTCTTCATTTTTTTATTTATTTATTTTTTAACTTAAATAAATTTTTTGTATTAAGAAAGAAAAAGGACATTTTATTCCTTTTTTTTTAATTTTTCTAATATATACTTTACTTCATAAATAAAAAATTGAATATACAAAACATTTCTCGCATTCAAATTATCCTTTTTTTTATCGGAAGATGTCCTTTCTTAAAACAAAAATAAAAAAATAAAAAATCAAGTAAGGTTTGTTTTTGTTTCATTAATAATTGAAAGCTTTGTATTAAATTTCTGCAGAAGGAGCAAAATAATATGAAAAGTTTTGTTTTTTTTTTTTATTTAAAAAAAAATGTTTCTTCATTTAAAATAAAAAATTAAATTCAAAAATTTTATAGAAATTTTTTGTATTCAGACATTTTTATTAGAAGGGTCAATATACAATATGCGCACCAAATTAGGTACGAAAGAGATATTAGAAAGTTCTGATAAGCTAAAAAACAAACAAATGGTTTCTTATAAAAACCGAAAATTTATACGTACGCAGTATTCGGTAATGATATCATAAATTACATTCAAGCTATATTATGTACATTACATATATGTGGGCTTCAAGTTTATTAAGAAAAGGAAATATCTATTACTAACTTATTTCTGATTGTTACACTTTTAATGTGCGCAATAAAGAAATAAATAAATAAATATTGTATAAATATTTCATATTAGGAACATAGGATAACCAATTTCCTCGAACTTTTTCTAATAAGAAAGAAATAAAAAAAGAATTATTTTTACTATACAATAAAAATGTTTCAATTCAGCGGACCGAAAATTTTACAGCATTAAGAAAAAACATAAAGGTGTCCACCTTTTATTTACAAGAATGATTTAAAAAGTATATTATTCAAAAAAACAATATTATGTTAAAAAAGGGTGTATGTAGGTGATAATAACAATTCCTGTCTTTTTTTTTATTATGTTTATTATTATTTTATATTTAATTTTATTTTTTTGTTATTTCTAAAATAGAAAATGTCCTCAATAAAAAATGAGATAACTTTTTTGTTTCCTATGTACATAATATTAAATTTGTTTATTCTGAAAGTTGAAAGCTTTCACAATGTACAATGTAATGGAATTGAATTTAGTTATTTTAAATTTCTTTATTTCTGTTAAAATTATGTTAATTTGTCTCCAAAAAATTACTTATGATAACATTACATTAAATAAAACGTATATTAGTTTCTTAATAGTGATTATGCAAATCATATATCTTTTTACATATATAATTTCTAATGAATTATAAATAACCTCTCTTAAAAGATCTAGGGAATCACTATAAATTATTGCTCTTCAAACGATGAGACTTTCATCATTAGTATGCATTTAATCGATTAGTTTGTGTAAAAATTTTCTCCCAAATTTCTGGACGATTTTGGAAACTAAATAATAAGAACAACTTTATATGGAATCTACTTTAAAAAAAAAGAAAATTAACTTGAAAATTATATTACAAAATGCATTTAATAATAATAAATGATAGTCTTCTTCTTCAAAAAAAATTCTAATTTCTTTTTCTGGAATAAAATTCGCATTGCAAAAAAAAACTGAAATTCAAAGATTTTTTTTTTTTTTGACAAACACGTGTAGTTCAAAATTTAATGTAATTTGGTAGTATTAAGTGTCAAAATTTCAATCAAATAAAAAATTTTCCTTGCTACAATAAAATTTATTGTTTTTTAAAAGATTTTCGAATGAAAAAAAAATTTCGTTTTTTCTTTTGAAATTGATATTTTTTATCAAATTTTTGTTTATTCATTGCCTCAGTGCATTTCTTGCTGCTTATCATGACTGCTAGTTGAAGTAATTTTATATATATAATACGATTATTTCCGTATCCTTTACTTACCTTACTTATTAATGTAGTCTTTTAGTTTAAAGTAGGATAAATAAAATAAAATTATTATTTTTTTAGCATGCTAAAAAAATAGGAACCCCATAGATCTATTAAAATTTATATTGACAGTTCGGTTCTGTTTTTAGTTTATATTGGTTTAAAAAACATTGTTTAAAAAGTGTACATTTTTATCTTGAATTCAAAGCTTTGTTTAAACAACCATTTATTGTTAACTAAAATCATTATAATACTACAAAATTTTAAAAAATAACAAATTTGACATTACTCATACGTTTGTCGATTTTATTATTTTTGAACAAATTACAAAAAGTAGTTTTCATTTTAGTACTTTAATTGTAATATGATATCTACTTTGACTTTGACACCGAAAATTGTACATAAATACCAAAATAATATTCTTAAGTGTAATATTCCATTTTAAAGCAAAAATAATTTAATCATATAAACGTTTTTGACATAAATTGCTTTTAGGTCAAATATATCATAACTTTTTTTTTCCAAAGATTTTCAAAACATGATTAAAGAAAATTGCGAAATTTTTGAGAAAAAAAAAATATTTAATATTTTTTAATTTTTGATATAATTTTATTTTCCCTCAAGATGTGGGTAAATTATGATTGACGGGCATTTCAAATTTGTCTAATTTTTATATAAAATAGATTGAATTTGAATTAAGGTTAAATATTTGGTTAGTAACGTGTTCAGTTTTTTTTTTTTTTTATTTCATAAAGAAAATTAATTTTACATCAAACATCTTTTCGATGTCAAATTATAAAGAAATAACATTTTCTGGACATTAGAAAAAGGAATAAAAAAAAAAAAAAACTACAAGAAATAAGTTACATATTTTATCAATTTTATAAATTGAAATATTTAATTTTCTTATAAAAAGAAAGTATATGACAACTAAAATGTGTAGTTATTTTTATTTTGTCAAAATTAGTGGAATGATAAAGAGCCGTATCGTATATGTCCAATTTTTTTTTTTTACCTGTATTGTGTGAAATTATTTATATTTGAAAATTGTTGATTCTATTAAATTGAGAAATAATTTATTATATTATTTTATTACATATTTGCTCCAGGTTCCTCTCAGGTCTTCAAATATTTTCTATGAAATATTTTTTATTTTTTATGGTACGTAATAATTTTCCTGAAGGGCATGTCATATTCCACTCTAAAATATAAAATCAAAAGAATTGATAAATAAAGTTATGTCAGTCCCACATGGAGATAAAAGAATTGTGACATAATTGCAAGTTAGTCATAAGTTTCTTGAAAATCGATGATGAGGTACAAGTTTGGGAATTATTTCGGGAATCCAAATGTATTAAAGCCCCGAATTGCAATTTTCTACAGAACTAAAAGTTATAAAAAAATCTTATTCTTTCGTAATTTTTGCAATTAGCTTTCCGCGTTGTGGTGATTATTTTATTTTGGAATAATGTAAATTTGTAAAACCTATTTTTGAATTCTCGTATTTTTTAAACAGGATTTATAAAATTTTCGAGGACAGGTGTGTACAAAATTTATCTGTATACATACATTTTTTATAACTGACAATTCGACTTCGTAAAGTATGTATTAGAATATTAGATATTTATGATATGAAATTTAAATAAATATTGAGCACCATATTGTTCTTTTGTGTTTCATAAAATATAAAAAAAAAATATTTTGAATATTTTCTTAATGACGTATTTAAAACTTAATACACTCAATACGAAACAAAAGCAACACAATACACGGGATTTTATGATTTAATTTTTTTTTTAATTATATCAAGGTGCATGCATAATAAAAAAATATACAAAAAAAAATTCGCACCGTAGGAAAAAAAAAAATTGCACACCCCACTTTTGTAATATGAATAGCAAAAAAAAAGGGGGCGTCAATGAGAAAATAATTCGTTCCCACACACCAATTTTTTCAATCTTAATAGCTGGAGTGCTTTAAAAATAAAAATTATTGGATAATTTAAGTGTTTTGTAAACATTAATTAAAAATCAAAACAAAAACAATTAAAATTGCTTCTTTTGTTAATAAATTAATGATTTTATTCATATTATATTAACAAAAGAATGTGCTAAAAATGACAGATTTTGTTTTTTTTTTTCAAAAAGTATTAAAAAAATATAATTTTCCTTAAGGAAGAAAGTTCTGGCGAAAATGAATTATTTATTTATTCTTGCAAGCTGTGTGGCGAATAATCGAAAGAGTAGTACTATGCGTTTAACGTTTTAATAAATTAATTATTAAGCTGTGAACACAATTAGCGCTGCGGGATGCAACTACAGCAACCATGGTCAGCGGAAGTTAACGCTATTATTAATTTTTTCTCGAAAAGTGATTTTAGATTAATTTATTTTTATTTTATTCATATTTTGATAATTTCCTGGTTTGAGATAGAAACCCGAACACCTTAACTCTTTGATTTGATGAAACGACAAAGTTAAAAAGACTGGGTTCACATAATTAATGTGTATATTAGAAAAACTTTAAGTTAGAATTTGGACCCCTAAAATTACTTAAGCCAATTGGAAATTTTCTGTTAACCACAATCCAATATTGGTATTTACTTCAAATTTTCGACGTCAGATATGCTTGAGAATATAAAAATGGTATCAAAACGTTTTGGTCTAACAAAGGATAATATTAAATAATCTAAGAATTTGTTTAGGCAAACGAAACTAGGGAAACTTTTGTATAATTTCATAAATATATATATATGAATGTACTTTGTGAAACATTTTATATAAGTTTTTAATTATTTTATTAAAAGAAATCTTTTCATCACTATAAAATTTCTCATTGTTTCATATTCTTAATCAAATTTCATTTTCGATTTTAACTTTCAAAATATTTTTTTTTATTATTATTATTATTTTCTTCTGGAATTTAAACTATTATTATTATTCCTTTTTCTTATTTAGTTTTCAATAATAATTCTGCATAGGAAGAAAATTATATGTACACACATTGTATAATGAACGAAATTATGAAATTTATATATTGTTTCAAATTTTCTTTTGAAATCAAGAAAATTTCAAAAGTTTATTAAATTTTTTTTTTCTCTGTGAAAAATATGTACTTGAGAATATAATACACATATATGTATAATATGCAATATAAGGATTATATATATATAAAAAAAAAATATATGAAATAAGAGAGGAAATTCTTTTTGAAAATTTTCACATATTATACCCATTGGGTATTTTTCAGTTTTTTAAGTGATGCACATTGTGGAAGAAAAGTTCATTATTTTTCCACAATCATTTTAACAAGATGGAAGCTTTTTTAACAGGAAAAAAAAGACTGAATAGTTTTAATTTGTTTTAAAAGGCAATTTTTTTTATTTGAAATTAGAATTTTTGTTCAGCAAATTATTTTAAATCATAATGGGCGGCATTATAGATGACAGTTTGTGTAAATCGCTCAAATCCAAAATAAAAATTATGATTTTATTTATTCAAAATTTTATTATAATTAATTGTAACCTGAAAAATAAAGTATAAATAAGTTACAAAATACTGAAATTAATTGTTTTTTTTAAATGTGTATATTCGACATTTTATTAATAGTGTCCAAAGGTGACATATGTGTAAGTCGGCCAACATTTTGAGTTACTGAATTTATATAATAATTATGTAAGTTGAGAGTAAATATCGAACCTAAGGATAATATAAGGGTAACTATAATTTGCGAATTTAATTTTATTCATTACTAAAAAATTGCTTAATACAATAGTAAGAACAATATTATGAAAAGATACCTAAGCATTACTAGTTCTCACGAAATACAACTTTGTTTATGGTTTTTTTCATTACGTTTCGTCAATCTTTAATAGTTTGAAAACATGTCTCTTTAAAATATCAAAACTTGTATTTGTAATAAAATAATTTAGAAATTGAATAAGATAAGAAAATAAATATTATTGTGCTGTTTTTAATAAAATTCAGTGTACATGTTAGTATATCCACTTTTATTGCTTAAAAAGGAAGGATATTCACATCAAATGTTAAGGATAATGCAATCTAAGCATATAAATTTATGATATATGTACATATTGTGTATAATTTTCTTTAATTAGATTCTAAAGAAGAAAGATTCTGAAAATATTATAATAACAATTTTCTTTTTTGATTTTGTGAAACAAAATGTTAGTTATTGCTTAAATTGTATATAAAATGTTGATTTGAAAAATAAAATAAATATTCTTAAAGTCTCAAAGGAAAATAAAAAAAAATGTTTTTTTTTTTATAGATTCCATATAGTATATTAAAAATCATGTGAAAAGAACCATAGTATATTAGAAATTATTGAACTGATAGAATTTTATGTTTAAAATTCATTCCAACACATATTTTAACTTCTTAAATTGATATTATTAAAAAAAAAAATTTTCAAGTCAATGTTCTAAATATCAATAGATTCATATAAGGATACATTTGAACAGTCCTAGATCCTTAATGGGAATTCTGTAATAGTTATCTATTATTTAACTGTTATAGGGTTTACAAAGTGTTGGCCAATAAGATTAATACTTTTTACTGTAACATTCCTTTTCAGAATTCGTTAAGTTTCTGTTCTAGTAATGGACCCAACCCACCACAATAATATAAATCAATTAAATTATTTCTTAAAAATGGATCCCCTACTTTAACTTGGAGGAAAGTGAACATGAATATGAACATTTTGGTATAGAAACGATCGAGATCAGTCAAAGAGTTCGAAAATGTTAAAAAATAACCCTTTTTGACGGGGAGCATTCTAAAAATTGACATTATATAAAAATAATAATTCATTTATATTTCGATTCAGGAATCATTTTTGTCACAAAGAACAGAATGTCCTGCAATTCAAACAAACAATATTTTGATTGACTTGAATTTTTTTAAGTTCTATTCAATCTGACTTAAGTCAGTGTAATAACTACTAGATCTCGGAATTTAAGAAATAAATACGTACGTGAATTTTTATATTCTCTTGCAAACTTCAAAATAAGGACAATTTTTGCTTATACATTTTTTTTTTTTTTCTAAAAACTTAATGAATCATAATTATTGTATACATACATAACTACATTTTTTAATTTACATAAAACCTCAATAAAAATTAAGACCATTAAAAAAAAAAAAACAAGCCAGCGAGCTTTTAATGCAAAATATAATAAATCTTGAAAATTATATAAAATTTTTCTAGTTTAGAAAAAGTAAAGCAATACAATTAGTGAAATGAATTTAAAATTTTAATCACCTATTTTTCTTGTTATTATTTTTTTTATTTTATACTTATATATAGAAATATATATGTTTTCTTACACAGAAAAAAATTTGCTCGTACTCATTACGTCAAAAAAGTTCGTTAATGACATTCTCGTTAAGATAACGAAAAATAATGAATAAATACGTTTTTGTAACGTAAATTTCGTTTATTTTCTATTACGACCCTTTTTTTTCATTTTTAGTACTCGTTAAAAAAGTTCGTTATCGTTAAATACGGGAAACAAAAATTTCAATCCATACAGAACTTATATTTTCCATTTTACACATTGCCGTAAATTTAGTTCATAGCTCAGTGGCAGAGTTGATGGATTGCAATGTTTAGGACAGTGGTTCGAAGCCACAAGCGGGCATAAAAAAAATTATTAAAAAAAAATTAAATAAAAAAATTTAAAAAATAAATAATAAAAAAAGAAACATAAATAAAAAAAATTAATAAATAAAAAAAATAAATAAAAAAAAATAAATAAAAAAAATAAATAAAAAAAAATAAATAAAAAAAATAAATAAAAAAAATAAATAAAAAAAAAAATAAAAAAAAAAATAAAAAAAAAAATAAAAAAAAAATTAAAATAAAAAACAAAAAAGAAATAAAAAAAAAATTAAATAAATAAAAAAAAAAATTTAGTCTAGTAAAATTTTTCTTTCGTATTTGCGGTGTTTTTGCTGAAGAATTTGAAAGGTTTTTGGTTTTGGGGTATAACGAACTTTTTTAACGAACTACGAGCTTTTTTCAACGAAATGTTCGTTGTAGCCAAAATAACGAATTTTTCGTTGATTTTAACGAATTATTTAGTTATTGGTACGAGCAAATTTTTTTCTGTGTATGTATATCGTTTTTCATTTATTTTCAAACTAACAACTATAAAGTGGTTGTTATTTAGAGGATAAAGAAATTGTTATACTTTATTTAGCTTGAAATAAAAAAAAAATTAAGGAAATGATGAAATTTTAACTCTAAATCTTTTTAACCGGATATTTTTTTAATTTTTGCTTTTGCATTATAAAAATATAATAATAATAAAACCAGGTCTAGGGTTTCTTAAATAAAGATTTTCTTAAAAAACATATTTATAAAAATGAGAAAAAATGCTTCAATTAATATTCTTAAAATTAATTTTGCTCTGAAAGCCTTAAAAAGATTCCAAACTTTAGCTCAAAAAACAATATGAAACTTTTGATTCTATATTACACTATTAAGGGTTTTCAGTCTGCCAAAGTTTTGTAGCAGAAGTTCGTACATTTCAAAGTATCAGTTTCAATTTAGTTGTAAAATTTAGAATATAAAGCATAAGTTCGTACATTTCAAAGTATCAGTTTAAATTTATTTATAAAATTTAGAAAATAAAGATGTGATACGATAGTGTATAGTTCGTATATAGTTTAACCGGACTATGATAAAAACTCTATCAAATTTAATCAAAAATTAAAAACATTAACAAGAACTTTCTTAAAAAAAATATCTTCGAAATTTAATCAAAAAGCTTTCATAAAACCCCACACAAATCGCCCGCCAATAACTTTGAATTTCATTTTGACAAAACTTTATCTTAACAAAAGAAAATTTAAAATTAATATTTAATTTTGAAATAAAAAAAAATAATAAAATAAAATAAATTAAAACTGAATATTTTATATAAAAAAAAAAAATTGTACCTTTGTTTATTCAAATTTTCCATTTGAATTAATTTTTCCATTATAATTTTTTTTTATTATTTTCATTTCGTTTTGCTTATATTTTTCAATTCAATTGTGATTTTATGAAATTTGTTTAAGGAAAAAAAAAAGGAAATTATAACCAATAAAATTTCATTACTTTAAAGAAGATTTTCTTGGAAAAAAAATAAGCTTATTCCCACACCTGAGTCAATATACAAGGGATGGTTGGACAATGTATGAATTTCTTTTTTTTAATATCTGTTTCCTCCCAAATTTTTATCTCTTGAAAATTATTTAAAAAAATTTAAACAAATTTAAAGTTTTTTATTTGAAACCGAGTTATTTTATAAATCTTTTTATATTTCTGTATTATCGCTTAATGTCATTATGGCGACTACGATAATATCTACAAATTTGATGTGAATTTATTGGTCATCAGTACGATTTTTTGAACTGGTTTCTTTAAAAAATAATTTATGAAAAACTGTTGCTATAGTTTCTTGGACAAAATCATGAAGTAAAATATTCATATCGAATCTAGAAAGCTGTTTTTTCCGATACTAAAACTAATAAAAGTCTGGCACTTTTCGACAATGAACTTGTTCTAGCTAAAGGCAAAATTTTCATTGTAGAAAACCTTTCTAAATTGAAAACTTTATTGTTTTTTTTATTTTTTTTTATTATTATTATCGTTTTGTGTGTAAAATGAAGTCAACAGCAATGTAAATAATGTAATATCCAATTTAAATTATTGTTATGTACTTCAGTTTATATAATATGAAAAAAAATTATCCTTCCCATTTTCTTTTGTTTAGTAGAGAGCATCCACGTTATTCCCAAAACATATACGATTCTATTTTTTTTTTTTTTCTAAAACAAAAAAAAAATCTAAAGATATATAATGTATTTTTGGGAAATTTTCTTTCAAATAACCTTAAGGATAACATTCAAAGAAAATTATATTTATTATTATCCTTGATTGTTTATATATTTATAATTATATTTTCAATTGTCTTCATTACATATACATATAATTTAGTTGATTTCATTTAATTCTGTATATTATTTATTCACTTTGGAATCCATTTTTTGTTTTGATATAAAATAAATGTGTATATTATATTAATTAAAGTTGGAATACATAGAGATGAGATTAGTTAATGTTTATATTCAAAAATCCTGATAAGGGTCTGAAACAATACGAACTTGACTATAATTATTTAGGTTCAATTTATAAGAAGCAAATGTTCTCATGCTTTAGTTAAATTTTGTTATTCTTAAGATATTCGACATTTTTATGTAACTTCGATTAATATTATTTTTTGTAACATCTAACTTTATTACAATACATTTTTTTTTTAAACTTAAACCATGTAAACAAGATAAATATATTTTTAACAAAGTTTCGAGCGAGATATAAAAATATAAATTGTTTATTTAAATTTCTTTTACATTATAAACAATTTTAACTGCTTTTTTTATCCTTTCTGTTGAATACAATGGCTGTAATGTTATAAAATATATTATGTTTTATTTTTTTTAAGTATATTAAAAGAATAAAAGAATATTTTAGTTAAATTGAAATTTGTAATTTATATACGCGATTAAAATCTTTTAAAAATTGGGGTTTGCCGAAATTTACTTGGTCCATCCTTTTTAACTAAAATTCGTTCTTTTAATTTATTAGAAGAGAGTTCATTTGTTATGTTCATATTTTTTCGCTTTAATAACGGTTTATTATTTTGAGCAAAAATTTTATTTTCTATTGTCTTCGATTATATTTTTCTTTTAGTTATAAGAACATACTATAGTCAGATTTTATTGGTCCAAATAAAGTTTGGATATAGAACTAGTAATTCGAGGAAAAATAGAAAGCCCGTAAAACGTAAGGAAAGTGTTAACTTCCCTTAAAGAGGAATTTTTCTTGGAAAACATAAATAAAAAATGATAAAACGTTAAATAGTTAAAATGAGTAAGGAAGAATTGTTTTTTGTTCAGACTTGAAATTTATTCATTATACTCAAGTGGTATCAAATTTATTTGTTCATTATATACAAACTTTAATTGAAAGTTTCCAGCTTCATAAAGTCGTTGAAGTTAATTTTCTTAACTTTTAACCAAGAATTTTTATAATACTTCTCAGAACTTGTAAATGTACCTCGTAAATTTCATTATAAATTAAAATATGATTCGCTAAGAATGAAATTGTTTTATAATTGAAAAATTGTTTATATATTTTTATTATAAATTTCACTTAAGGGATTATTGTTTTAAAATTAAAACAAATAATAAAAACATTTCGTTATTTGAAATAATTGAAGCATTAAATTAACAGCTTTTTATTTATATTGTTGATTAGCCGTAAGAAATAATTAACATTAAGACAACGACAGTATGAAAAAACTTATAAAATTTTGATTTCAAGTTTCAGGGAATTTGCAGGATTTATATTTTTAATCTTACAAATATAAATTCTTTTCATTTTGAATCTTTGATGATAGTATTGTCCGATTATCCTATTAAAACTATTCATACTTTGTAGCAACAAGATAATATCAATAATAATCATCCCATAATTATACAAAAATTAATCTTTGATAATAAATTAATTTTATTTACAGGTTTGGTTTCAAAATCGTCGTGCTAAATGGCGTAAAGCTGAGCGACTCAAAGATGAGCAAAGAAAGAGAGATAACGGTGATGGAACTATTTCATCCGATAAGGTATATTGTGTAAAGACTCGCAGTATTATATGATTTCGATTCAGCATATCATAATTATTAAATTTAACGAAACGCAATATTAATTAGTATTTATTTAAATTTATTTTAGATTGATGATAGCAGGGATTCATCACCAGATATCACTGGCGAAATGGACGATGAACCACGTAGTCCACAGAGTGGGCCTCCAAGTCCATTGCCACGCGGTGGAATGGATTCAGATACAGATCGTCCGTTATCATCACAAATGACCCAATCTGCATCACAATCAGGTTCATTAAGTGCCGGTTCACCATCACCTGGAATAAGAACACCATTAAATTCAACAACACGTAGCCCTCATTCCCATAACACAGATTCACCAATTGAAGTCGGTGGTCCAATGCCATTGACTTCACGTTCATCAACTAATTCATTGCAAACATCGAATGCAACAACATTTGGTAGTCATATATTTGGAAATTTTTCTGACAGGTAAGTCATTTTAATTTTCAAAACTTTCCTATAAATTTTAATATTGTAGAAAGACAAAATCCAACATCTTCTTCATGGTTTTCTTCATTGTGTTTATTTGCTAATGAAAATTACAATTAATTTAATTTTTATTTGATGAAAATCAATCAACAAGGACGTTTATTACGACAAATTGATACGAAATGTGCTTTAAAAATATTCAAGACACCCACATAAAAAGGGAAAAAAAACTTTTTTTTTTTTGCTTTTTTGCAAATTGATTTAATGACATTATTTGAGTCTTGATTTTCATTTCCCTAGAAATAAAAACAAAATAAAGGAAAATTAGCAATAAGGAAATTTGTGTAGACAAAGTCTGTGTAAATACACCAAATCAATTATCTCCCCCATATTTTAAGAAGAGGAAAAAAAAAATTAAAATTTTCTTCTAACACAGACTATTTATTTAATATCTTTCTTTTTATTTTTGCTTCTCTAAAAAATTGTATATTTTTATAAAAGGTGATGTCTTAATTATAGTGTTCCTCTAAACAAAAATATTTTTCCGATTATTGCGCTTTCCCAAGGTTTTAAAATTGTTCTTAGCTAAGACAGAAGTTGCCTTGATTTTCTTCCTAACTTTTCTTGGAATTGATTTTAGTAAGTGAATCAAGAAGTGAGTTCTTTTAAAATTTTAGCTTTAGAACTTTGAAAAAAAAATTTTTTAAATTGCTATTTGACACTTTATTGTAATATACATTTTCTATAACCATATATAACTTTCATAGAACCTCAATTCCATTTTGCAGACATATTTGCTCACACACAATAAGCAAGCATATACATATAATTTTTAGATTCTCTTTTGGTTTAACAAATATTTGATAATTGGTAGTTTAACCAATTATTTTTTAAAGAAATTATCTTGATATATTTCTGCTATATCCAAAGGAATGTATAGCAGTCTCTTCTTATGTAAAGATTCTTTATTTAGACGTAAATAAATTTTGCTCCCCTTAATACTTAAAAATATATACGAAATAAATCAAAGTTACCTTTTTTTGCTTGCTTGCCTATAAGTAAAATAAAATCTCACCCCCCCTCGATCTAACAAAATAAGGATAATAATATCCTTTTAATGGTGGTAAAAGAAAATAACATTTATTTGTTTGTTTTTCCATTGTAAGTGTTGCGCACACTCTTTTACCCAACGGGCGGTCCAGCAATTACCGTTAATATTATATAGCAAAAGTTTATAAAATTTATTATCCTTATTTCCACCATTTTCTGCACACTTAATGTGTACAATATAAATGACTTCATCACAGAAAAAAAAAAAGGAAAAGGATAAATTTAAGGATCAATGAATTTTTGATTCCCCTTATTCTTAATAGTTTTAGAGGATTTTTGAATTATTAAATTGTAAGGATTTTGAACTTTGGGATATATCTTATGAAAGGATATGATTTTTCAATAAGGAGGTACACACATACATTATCAATATATATATAGAACGGAAATAGATTTTTGCTTTTCTGAATTTAAGTTAAAATCAAACAATTTTTATTGTCATTTATAAAAATTTTGGTTAGTGGGAAATTTAATTGATTTTGATTTTTTTGCAAATTAGAATTTCTGAAGATCCCGGCAAATAAGTTCTTTGCCCAAGGTAAAATTCTTTTATTAAATTGTTTTAAATATCAAACTGAAATCTTTATTCAATAAATTACATTAAAATTCTCTACTGAATAGTAACCTAAATCGATAGCGGCACTATATTAAATATTTAATTATTTTCTTATCGAAAAATTTTCACTAGAAATATATAAATTGACGTAAGTACAATATTGCAGCGAAATTTTTTTACTTTCACATGAAAAGGGTTGCATAAATTAAATTGATTGATTAATAACAATGTGGGTAAAATCATACTCCAGGAGAAATACACTATTATAAAGTCAAATGAAATTATCTTCACAAATTTATGAATAAAAATATGAAATAATAGCCCGCATTGCATGTTAACAAAAAATTAAAGTCAAACTGTGTAAAAATTTTCTAATAATTAATAAATTAAAATTTATAAATATTATCTTCTTATATTGATTAAATTTTTATTAAAGGCATCAACTATAAAATTATATTTATTCAAAAATTAGAAAATTGTGTAATATGAATTTATTATAAAATAGAGGTGATTATAATTATCAATATTTTTTTATCTTTGTTGTTATATCCCTTTAGACAAAAAGTTGTTTAAATGAGAAGGTATACATTAATATAATTTATATAGAAATTTATAATAACTTTCTTCTTGGTCAGAAGTCATTCATTGATGTTTTAGAGACTATGTTTATTAGAAAGATACAGCTGCCACAGAATAGAAATCAGCTTTTGTCATATTAATTGAAAGTTTTACCATTTCATTTTGTAAATCTTCACTTTCATATTGTGTAACATACAAAAATTCTTTGATACAAAACTCGGTTCAACATGCGATATTAAATTAAAAAGTTTGTACAATTAATTAATATAAATTTTATTTTCATATAACAAACTTTGCCGCTATTTATATCAAAATGATTCGATTTAGATTAATTAAAAATTCATCATTGAATCTTATATTGGATTTTATTTATTAACTCAAAAATTTAGACAAATTGTTTTTTTTTTTTCACTTATAAAAAGAAAATTAAACGCCAAAGTAGAATTACGCCAATTATATTTTATTATTATATACATTTTATAGAATAATAATAATATTTTATTAATTTATTATTTATGATTGTTTTCAATTAAATTTTTACAAGACATGACATTTTTTGTTATTATATAAATCATAAATGAAAATCTGAAGTTTTGTTATCATAAAATATTTAATATTTTTATATATTCTTAATATGTATTTTAATGTACATAATATTCATGTGTATATAATAAATATTCATGTGAATATAATAAACAGATCGTACTCAAAAGTTTTTATATAGTTTTCAAACTTACTAAGATGAAACAAATTTCTAACTGATTAACTATTAAGTTTGTTAAGATTTTAGTATAAAAAATTTTAGTCAGAGGAGTATCAAGAGACTCAGTTCGTAATTTGAATCATTGAAGAAACCTTAAAGATTGGAAAATGAATGTATGTATAATTGTATATATATAAATCAATCAGGAGAATGCAAAATATATATAATTATTTAAAAATATATGTCCTTTTGGGTAACAAAATTTCAATAACCCTTATTTTAAATAGTAAAGTCCAAAATTTTATTTGAATTTTCTTATAACTTTCAAGAAATATATAAGGCCAATTTGTTTTTTTTTTTTTTTGTACGAAATACTATACGCACAATATTAAAAAATATGTAATTCAATATTTTGTTATACACGCACGCATTAACCAAATTAAAAAGACACGCTTTTTATTAAAATAATTGTGTCAATAAAATTTAATTTTTAGCAATATGACATCAAAAACCAAACAAGAAGATGAGGGATAATTGATATAAAACTTTTTCTTAACAAGAAAAAAAAAACATTCTTATTACTTTTCATATAAATATGAAATTAAATTATTTTGAACCAAACTTTTTCATATTTAAAAAATTTATAAAAAGAAAGCGTGGGGAGAAATGCTTGATGTTTTAATTAATAAATTTATAAAGTGTTAGAAATTATAACATGTTTGTCATTTTTAATTAAATTTTAATTATTAATGTAACATATTTTTTTTTTCTCAATATTTTATGAATTATTATAAGATTTTTTAAAGCTTTAAGAAAGTTCATTTATTGAAAAGAAAAGTTATATTTATAAAAATTATAGAGCTTAAGAACATTATATGAAAAAATATCGGTGGTATATAATATGTACACGGTTTGTATATATAATTTGTGTTCTGATGATTAATGAATATTTTGAAATTTCAGTATAAAAATTTATTACACCTAATCATTAAAGATTTAACTAAAAAATTGCAATTTACTTCGAATTTATATTAGGTAGTTAGAGTGACGGGCAGTGATATTAGAACGGATTAAGAACTAGGAATCCTTTTAACACTTAAGTGCTTAAGTGCTTTCTCCGCCAAGGTATTTGTTAGTTATTAAAAATTTTCATCACAGAAATCAGTATTTAGTCTATGCTTGCTGGCAAAATATTTCTAAAATCAAAAATATCCCTTAAATCCAACTCCTGAAATAATCAAAATTATGTTCCATAATAATGCTTTTAATTCTTCTAAAAACTTATTCTCTTATGCACACATGGCATACGGATAATTTTTATATATAATTAATTATTCGCACAAAAAATAATTAATTTATTTTTATGAAACTTTTTCTTATCTCTTGTGAAAAATCCCTGCTATGAAAATATAAAAATTTAATTTTACGAAATAAAAGTGTTAACAAAAAAATAAAAAACTTTTTCTTATTTTTTGATAAATTTTTTTTTATATTTAATTTAATGAAATCAAGGAATAAAAAGAGCAAATTATTTTGTTGAAAAATTAAAAAAAAATTTTTTTTTTTTTTTGTTTTAAATAAATTATAATTTTTTCTTTTTTTATCTCATTTTCACAACCAACACACAAAAAATAAAAATCAAATATTTCAAAAACATATAACTTTTCCAAAATAAAAAATAATTATATATAGAAAACACATACATACAACATACATATAGACAGAAAAAAAAAATTTTCAATGATGAAAATAAAATGAAAGAGAAAAAGTTTTCATGTTTTTTTTACCCATTTTCATTTTTAATAAAACAAAGAAAATTAAATTTTCATTTTATGTATTTTCTGGAATAAAAAATTTATAAAATAATAAAATATTTTCCACACAATATAACGGTGCAAGGATGTAAAAGTAAACGATAATGAGAAAATAACGATAAAACTTTTTTTTTTCTGAATAAATGAAAATTATTGTTTTTTTTTTATATAAAGAAAAAAAATAAATTAAAATAATATTGTTTAAAATATATTATTTAATTCAGTTTGGATGTACATACAATAAATAATATAATGAAAATTATCTCTAGAAAAGGTATGAAATTAAGTTTTAGGTAACAACAATTATATAGGACGGTTTTGTAAGTTTGAACACAATGTTTAGAAAATATTCCTGTAATCGAATTGAATTTGTTTTTATTTTGAAAAGTATAATAGAATAATGTATCGGGCGTGAGTTTTCCGGTGGTCTGTGTCCTAATATGGACCGAGATTAGAATGATGATAGTTAAATTTTTTTACAAAATGTTTTGTACGTAGTTGCTTTCGTTTATTATTTTTGAGAAAAAAATAATTAATTAATTACCGAAAAATCCATTAAAATGTTTGATTATACATGTTGCCTTCTATATCGTCAACCGTCTTGAATTCGGCTCAAGCACTCTCTCAAAAGGATGTTCCTATATTACAAGTAATTTCATTGACTTTGTATAGATAGATGTAGACAAATCAAGAATGAAGAATATTGTCTGAATTATACCCAATTATCATCGAAATAGTCACATGTGACTAAAAGCTAAAAGGTGAGTAAAAGGTTTCATAAACTTTTTTATTGCCTAAATTGTTTGTCAACGAAAATAAAATGAACAATATTAGTATATTAATATTATTAATGTAAATCAATACTTGTGGTGCTATCTGAGAATAAAATGTTCAGATCATCATGGTATTACTTTAAGTCTAAATATTACATAGGTAATATGCAGTTTCATAAATTAAAAAAGGTCGATTCCTTAATATTAATAGAATATCTCCTGCTTAAAAATGTAGGTGCTACGTAATATTTGAAATCATCCTATACTAAAAGTATACATTTTTGTTCGAATAATTTTTATTCTATCGTCTTTATCGTCATCATATTATTATTAATTTTGCATAAAGTTATAAAAATTTATAAACTTTTTTATTGCATTTTTATTTTTATATACATTTTTTTTTTTTGTATATGCCCTCCCGTTTCCCTTAAAAATTTATTATCCAGCAGTATGGAATAAATTTTTTATTTATTTATTTTTTTCAGTTGGAACTTACATATATATTTTTCACATTATCCTCACTTAAAAACTTGGTACTTTACCCCAAAAGGAAAAATTCAAGAAGACATGAATTTTTTTTTTTTTTTAATGTTTTGAATATTAAATCGAGGAAATATTTTATTTTACATACAGATTATTATTATTATTTTTTTTTTCCATGTACAAAATGGTTTTTCCTAGAGGTTTTCTTTCTAGAGTGGATTTTTAAATTTAGTTACTATAAAAATTATTAAAAAAAAAAAAAAATTAAGAGTTTCATACAATAAATTCAAGATTTGTAATATATAAGCTTCTTGCTAAAAAAATTATTTTTCTCACAAAAGTTACACCGTCGCTTTAACTTTTTGCTTTATTTAGAAAACTTTACCTATGAATAGCCCTTAGTTGGTACTTTTGACTGAATTGCTAACATATTTACATATATAATAATTTATTAAATTAAATTTAGAATTTAATTTTTGTTATGAATGTTTGTTATGAATTAGAAATTAATTTTAAATTTTCAAATAAATGACATAAAAATTTTAGATTATTGTTAACAAAATTATCTGTTTTATGTTAAAGAAAATTTTGCTAATATAACTAACACATTTATTACATTATATAGTTTAGTTTCCTATGATAAGTAAAAAAATTTCCAAACAAAAAGTTTTCTGTTCCAAAATTTTAAACTATGTATAGAAGAAGAAAAAAAAAATTTATTAAAATTTTTAGAAGCTTAAAAAAAAAAAAGAAAAGTTAAATAAAAAACCATCAAGTGAATGTGGTTTTTTGAAGTTATTTAATAAAAATAATATTATATATTTTTATTTTTTTTTATGTTTTTGTAAATTGAGAATAAAGAAGGAGAGATCCTAACTAAAATGTATCCATAAAATTATGGAAGAAAAGTTTTTCTTGTAAAATTGTGTATTTTTTTTTTTTTTTCGTTTTTTTTTTTTATTAAATAAAATAATAATCATGATGGTTTTATATGTATATAACAATTTTTTTTATGCTAAATAATATAAAAAATTTATAATTTAATGTAGAAAAAGTTCTTGGATACTGAAAAATATGAGAAGCATGTGCTAATTTAGGGAAAAAAAATTAAATACAAGTTATCTATCTATAGAAGAGGATATGTTGTACAAGGATTTTTTTTTGTGCTTAAACTAAAAAAATAAATAAATAAATAAATATTAAATAATGTGGAGAAAGTTTTAATCTAAACAAAAATAATATTCAAAATGACTTCTATGTATGTGTAAGTGTTAAATTAATTAAATTCCTGTAATATGGAATCAGGCCAAATGCATTATAAATTAACAAGATATTCAATTGTCATCAAAAATTTGTAATTCATAAAGTTCTCCGTAAATAACTATATTTCAATAATGCTATTCTCATTTCTTGTCTTATAAAATATTATAATAATGTGTAAATGTTATATTCCTTAAAAATATCAAAAAATATTCAAAGTATCGACAAAACAGATGTGTAAGAAATTGTTTCAAAAAGATTCAATTTTTTCCGTTTTCTTGTAGCTACTAGATGAATTTAAAGGATGGAGATCACTAGCATCTTTACATCATGAATTTTACAGACTTCATAGTCCGTAGCAGTGGCGGCCCGTGGACGTTTTGAAAGAGGGTGCTGCAAAAAATAACAACCTCTTTTTTTTTTAATTATAAATGTTTTATGATATATACCTACTCATATATCAGTTTTGAAAATTCAAAAGCAAATATCCCACCTATATCCCATATAAAAATTGTGCTGCTTCTGAAGCAGTGCATTTTTCTTTACTTTCAAAATATCCCAAAACAAACAAAAAAAATTCCCACATAGCTATTTGTTTTTAAATTTTTAAGAAAGTATACAGCCGCACTGCTTCTGTGGCAGTGCATTTTTCCTTACATTCAAGTCATGAAAAAAAACTTAACAGCAATAAAAATGTATTAAATTGTTCATGAAAAAAAAATTCCCTGCACTGTGAAATTCGCAGTTCCAAAAAATCTGTTAAAAAAATTTCCGCAGCTATTTTTGAAAAGTACTTTCTGTATTTTCTATATTTGATTTTCTGTAAGCCTGAAAGTAGGCTACTCTTGTTTATAAAATGTTACAGCAATTGTTATATTTCATTTAAAAATAATTTTAAAGTAAGAAAAATTCAGAGCTAACAAAAAATTTATTTATGAGTTCAATTTTTAGAAATTTCTTGAGGGTTCTGCAGTGTCGCAGCACCTATGTACGAGCCGCCGCTGGTCCGTAGACTTTGCCAAATTTTTTTACTGTGCTCATTATTTTTTAAAATCAATTACCAGGATTTTCTCTTCTTTTTTACAAAATCTAAAAATGATCTGCATTGTATGATAATGAATCCAAAAATATTTTTTTGATATCTTTGCAATTGAAAAATTAACTTAATGCACCAAAAATCAGAATAATAAATTGTCATCGGACATCCGATTATTGAGCGAAAAAAGAACTAACAATTCAATTCATAAAAAAAAAACATCTTTTTCATGAAATAAAAAATAAACGAATAAATTGCATAATAATGATGTTTAAAAAAATAATGATTTTATGATGCAAAAATAAAATATATCTTCCCTTCATTTTTTTATTAAATACTAAAAACCACAAAACTAACACTCTAAAAAGGATAATGATTGTTACATTTAAATTATTATCCTGTTTTCTAAATTCTAACCAGCACTTAAAAAACTATACTAAAAAAATATATATATAAATTCAATTAAATTTTATTTGTTGCAAAAGCCATTTTTATTAAGATAATTATTTTTGATATTATTTTCAATTTTTAAAAAAAAATTTGATAAATTTATTCACTCTGTCTTAAGTAAGACAAGTCTTTGGCTTGCGATGAAGCTTTTTACTTCTTAATATCGAACACGATGCTTGAAATATAATTATTATTGCATTAAAAACCGATAGACCATATCCCGGGTATTAAAAATTTCGTATCAAATTAAAATCAGAACCTTTTAATATCTTTATATCTATTATGTTATTATTAGCGTATAGCTTAATTTTATCAAATTTTGAATATTCTCCGAACAAAATTAATTTAGTTTTTCTCAAAAATAATTGTTTTTAACATAATTGAAAGTATTATATGGAGTTCTAGAGTAGAAACTATATTTTTTATAATTTTTTTAACATTTTTTTAATATACCCCTTAAACATATTTTGCAAATTTTTCAGATTATTGTTATGTTTTTTATGTAAACAACCCTCTTCTTTGTGAATGAATTGGTATTATTTTTATGCCCTATTATTAATCTGAATATTATTTACTTATGTTTGTTTTACTGTACAATAATATTATTATTAACAAATTCCGTACGTACATAATGAACTTTAAGTTAAGGAAGGGTCATGATATTTCAGATTAAGTGGTATTTTCTTCTAGTAAGCTATTCATTTTATCCACAAAATCGGAGAAAGACCTTAATTCTGTTTTTTCAGATCCAATTTTTCATATTCATATAATTTTCTTCTTTTTTCCTTAAAAAATTCACTAAAATTTTTTTATAAATACATTTAATATATCTAATGAACCCCTCTAAGAAATAATGATTTGCGTGTTGCAAATCCTTAACCGTGTTAAGTAAAGCTATTCACGACTATAATCTAAAAAAGAAAAAAAATAACATTTTCTTTTTCCTCTATTTTAGAAAATACATCCGTTTCCGGCTCTAAATGTAGTTTCATATCACGTACATATTATATTTTCCAACAAAATTGATTTATATTGAAGCGTTTTCTTTAATTCACTTTATTTATATATTTAAGTTCTCAGTTAATGAATTGGGATGATAGAGATCAAAAAAATTATAAACATTATTCAATTGTTCGTATTTTTATAGTTGAAATGTTTTTTTTATGTTTGTAGAAAGTGTAGAATAAAATAAATCATTTGGAAAAAAGAAATGAAATAATAAGGACCAACTACTGTTTTAAAATAAACGGATGCTGAAAATGTCCTTATGGGTAATTAAATGCCTTTAATAGTCATTTAATAGTGGCTAACTTTATAAAGAAGAACAGAGATAGTTTTTTCTTAAACGTTTTATGATTGTTAGTAGGTTAATCTCGAAAATTAATATAAATTTTACAGAAAAATTACAATATTAGGAATTTATTATAAAGTTCTGATGAGATACTGAGTTTCAACTCACCATATGAAATTACATGTATATACATAAAATTGTTGAATAAATATAGATAATTCCAAAAAAGAATTTTGAAAACATTTTATTTTTAAACAGAATCAATAAAAAATTATCTATCATAAAAATACGATAAATTGAGCTCGTTTTATGTTCAATAATAAGACTTGGTATTTTTTTTAATTCATTCAAATTCATTCATATTCATATTTTAAGTCAATAAAATATCCTTAAGTATTATTTATTCGACATAAAATGAATAGAATCCTTTATAATGCATAAAAATTTTCCTTACTTTTTTTTTTATACTCCAAAGCCAAACATTGTATTTATCATTTATATTATATCTCTATTATGTTTTCAATTTTTCAATAAAACTTGAATGAAAAATGCTAAATTCATTTTATTATTCAATTTTTTATACGATATATTATACATAAATGTAAGTACATGATAATGTATAGTACATAATATATTGTACATACCTAACAACATAATATCTATTTTGAAATAAAAAAATTTCTTTTTTTTTATAAAAATAAATTGAATATTCAGCAAATTATTATATGTCTGATTGCAAAAAGAAAACATTCCTTAACATTTTATCTCTCATCATTTTCTCGAATTTCCTCTCGTATTTTAACCCTGATTCCTGCCTGATATGTTATTTTTTCTTTCACAAAGAGATAAATGTTGGAAATTAATGGAGTACTAAAAACCGAGAAAATTATTGAAAATCATAAGTTGTATTTTGTTAATTTTAGAGACTTCAAATAGATTTTTTGATAATTTTTTTGGATTTATAGATCAATCCAATCATGACTCTAACACCAATTTTAATACTTATATAAATTTGATACGAAAAATTACAATTTGAATTATCAGTCAGTACTAATCGGGTAAATCAATTGAATAGCAATTAATTAATTTTATCGAAGAGTTTATTAAAATATATGATCTCTTCTAATATGTGTTGATATTGTATAAACATGCATTAGCCAAACTTTTATTATAGATTTTTTGAAATGATATTTAAACCCCATTATAAGAAATCACGTGCATTATAAATATCTTTCTATTTTTTTTTTTCAATAAAAAGTTATAAATCCATGAAAAAGAAAAAAAGAAACAAAAAAAAAAAACAAGAGAAAAGAAAATTTCTTAAATTGGATGGTCGTAAATGATTTCCGATTTGTACAGTCATTGGATTATCGTTAATTTAAACATAAAGAATCTTCTCTATCTTTTTTCTATTATTATGTAAGAATATATTTTATATAAAGAAAAATTGAATTTTAAGACTTCATTGAATAGAGAGAAACTAATAAAAAATTATCAAATAAGTAATCGTGATGGAAAGGGTATATAATAAATTACAAAATTCAGATATACTTTATTTTTTTCTATAGTCAGGAATAGAATACATTTTCGAAATAATCTGAATGATGAAAATATTGTAGTTTTAAACTTATGACACTTAGTAATTTCATATGACATCGGTCGATTGATAGAGATAAGCTTTCCATGAGTTTCAATTTACGATACAAAGTAATTTGATATGACAGCGATGACAATAATTATTATAGACGCTTATATCTCGGCTTTCTAACGCACGTTTCAGAAAATTCTAATAAAAGCATTAAATTTCCAATATTTCATTTTAATATAGATTTAAAATTTAGAGAAGGTTTTATAGATAACTACAACTCTAAAAACCGTCTAAAATGTCTTTTCTTTTAAATATTATTATTGAACATCTCTGTACCCTGCAAATTAGTATAAGAAGTCTTACTTCTTGATGACCGAATCTTGTCAATTTTTAAGATTTTAATATTAAAACAAAAAAGAGAACTAAGTGTATGCTTTATAAGAATAATAGGTCATTTTATATCAAAAGATTTTAAGTAAAAATAAAAGTTTATTTAAATGAAATTTATTTAATCTTCATTATTAAATCCTTATAGTGCGAAAATAAAAGAATTTTACTTATTTAATTTTTTGCACTAAACTAGTTTCTTAATTAAAACTTAAAAGATGGGTACAACGAGTTCAGGAGGCTTCCTAATGAAAAACAATGATTTTTTAATTAGAGAAAAACAAACCTCTTAAAAGAAAACATAACATAATAAAAATGAAAAAACAACTTATGTAAATAAAAGTAAATTTTTATTTAAAAAAATGTGTCTAATTCTGCAATAAAAATAAATACAAAATGTTAAAAAAAAAAAATAATAATAATAAGTTTTCAAGAAGAGAAAACTCCTTAAGGATATTTAATTTTTTATTAGAAGAATAATGTGCCTTATTTTTGAAATCAGGAAGAATTGTTTAATAGAGTTCTACCAAACTCATAAAATGCTATATATTTCTATGAATTCCATTTGAGCTAATATTAAGTTGCGTTCAGCCGTTGAAAACAATTAGTTGAATTCGGTAGTTATTAATAAGGTTTAATTGACACAACTGATGAAGCAAAATGTTTTCTGGCTTTTCTTATTTATTTTTTCTTAATTTTAAACAGAGATTCCATTGTAGTAAAAATAACTAATTACATCTTTTGCGTGAAGTGAATTATGCTGTAATTTATAATAATTTTAATAAAATGCAACTCTTTTTTAAATCTTTCTTTTGATACTTTACTAAATGATTAATCCATAGTCAAATTCGATGGAATACGTCCCACAGCCCTTGTGATTTATATTTTCCAGACTGATATTTGTAATAAAATTAATATTAGATATTAAATTTCATTTGCAAAGATATATATATAGATATTAATAATACTTTTGATATGGAAAACTACTTATGAAAAAATTAAAAAATTATATTCAACTCTTAGCAAAAGTTTATTTCAAAATAACCTTGACATTTTTAAACATATTTTTATTTTCTAAAATTGAGCTCATTTAGTAGATGATTTATATTTTTTTGAAATATCTCTAAAGGCGTCCTCACCATTATTAATTTGAAAAATGCATACTGAGACGGAATTTTTAATTTCATTAAAGCAAAAGTATAATGAAAAACAATGCAAGTGTAGAAATTTTCTCACACTCCATTCAGTCTGGAAGCAAATTATGAGTACTTGAAATAAAAAATGTATACAATTTTCATTTTTATTTATTTAATGCTTAGACTTTTTTTTTGTTTGAATTTTACTAATTGAATTTTATATTAAATTGCATATGCATTAGAACTTCAGGCTAATAAATTCTTTTATAAAATTTATTTTATAAAGTATATTTATATAAAGTAATAAATAAATAAATTTAATTAAAACTTTAATGAAGTTAAACAAAATATATTTTAATAAAATATATAATTTTGATTAAAAATTGTAATATGTTTTAGAAGCTTTCATTCGAAGAAAATTGTTTTTAATTCTTTATATATAGTTACCAACGTAAATAATCTGCAAGTACGAATTTTTGACAAATCTATAAAAAAATTTATTATTTAATTGAATTTATTTAACGTGTAATCATAAAATTTAAATTTAATATTATGTACATCATTTGAACTTTTTTTTTTAATATGAAAGCCTATATATTTCTAATATTTTGAAAAAGAGAACATAACTATTTTAATTTCTTGTTAACAGATGAAAATAAAATCGATATAAATTTCAAATGAATGAATGAATGAAAGATAAATAAAAAAAATGTAATTTAAATATTAAATAATTTTTTAATCCTTTATTAAAGGTACAACAAATTCTTGATAGGATGGAAAGTATTCGTAAGAAATATTTATTTCTATAATACTATAAAATATAAATTAAATTCATTACGTGTTTTAACTGAATGTTTGGAGACCTCTTATGAATGCTTATAAAATTAAAAATATATATTCTTAACAACAAAATTCACCATTATTGAGTACTAATTATAATCTATAATTAATAAAATCAAAACTTTATTTAATTAAAAGAATAATAATAAATTTTAATTATAATATTGTACAATAATGATTCCTGACCTTTAAATAATGTGTTGAATTTTTACTTGATTTTGTACAACTTTTTACTATTCATTCAAATTTTGATAAGTTTTTCTTGAATTCTAATGTGAATCATTTGAAAATGATAAGAATTTAAGAAAAAATAATATTAAATTTGGAAATTCTTACGGTAATATCGCGTGAGGTAATTTTTTATATATTATATCTACATGAAATATTTACTTTAATCCTTTTCCTTTTTGGAAAGGAAAATTTTTAATGTAAATAAAATTATACGTTTAATAAAATTTTAATTAAAAAATTTAATAAAATTTTCAATGTATTTTAATCAAATAATACGCACAAAAATTAATTTTAACACAAATAATTTTTTGTGGAAATTTACTTTTTTATTCTAAAGAAAATTGTTTATTTTTCTTCTCAACAGGAAAATATACATAAATATATTTTTTTTTTTAATATTTATGCTTTCATTCTTGAAAAAGTTTACGTTCATAATTTTCACTGTTTTATTTAATTTTTGAATTTTCTTATGTAAATTTATCAAAGAAAATTATTCATTTTTCATTGAATGTGGGATTAAGTGGATTATTTTTGAATGAGAATTTAATTTTAACACTTGTGTAAAGAAGTTTTACTTGGTGATTCAAAATTAAACGCCAGGTTTATAAAAATTCATTTTATTTTAAATTTGAAATTTGTTTTATTAAGAGAAATTGAAGAAATATCTTTGTTTCTGGAGTAAGTGAATTGAAAATTCCAATGAAAATGCTACAATCATCTATCGGATTTTTAAGTTTTTATTAATGATTACAAGTAAAACCTTAAATATAGAAATTTTCTTTTTGGCAGTTAATCCACGATTAAATCACCAATTATCTAAGTTAGTTTAAGGATTTTTTTTTCAGATATTATGTAGTTTACAAAATACGAAAAAATAAATATTTTCCGCAACTTATTTTTACCTACATATGCTAAGCGCGCTAATTTAATAATATTATCATCGCACGTTCAAATTAATTAATTTTGATCAAAGTAAAAACTTGATATATAATGTAATTCTTTGTAATATTCTAGATTTTTCTTTTTTAATAAATTTATAAATTTATATCGTATTCTGTTCTGTGTAAATAATTTTATGAAATTATCCTTGATCTGAAAGGATGTTAGCAAATTGTCTCTGACATATTATATTAAATATCCTCATATAGTACAGAAAATGTACATAATATTATGGTTTGTTAAATATTACTATACGTTAGTCGATAATCACAAGGAAATAATTTTTTTGATAAGACTTTTAGATATTTTTTTTTAAAGTATCTGCACACACTATAAATTAATTTCAGCATTTTGTATATAGTTTTAGAATTCGTAGTATTTTATATAAACTAATTAAAGGATTCTTGATTTTAATCAAACACTTAATGAGTCGAATACTGCATGATAGAAAGAAAAAGTATATATACCTTGAGCAGTTAGTTTCGGAACTGGTTATTCTGTTATATGATCTTTAATAATGAAATTAAAGTTTTAAAATTATTGTTAAGTAAAAATATAAAATAAACACATCATATGAGAAAATACATAATATTATTTTAGGTATTAATAGACATTGAAAAAGAATTAGGCAGGAAAATAAATTTTTACTTTATTTAATGTTTAAATTATTTACTTAATTTACTTTTATCCTTGTACCTTTTTATGTACAAATAAGCTTAAAATTGATTAAGTTCTTGTCTTGTCTACCTGAAAAAATCTTATAAATTAATTTTTGTTTGATATAAAATTTATGGTTTGTTGCCGTATACACACACATTTATGGCCTCAATTAAGTTAAGTAGAAAAAGGTGTCGAATTTTTGTCGAAAATTATTAATTCAACAATACAAATGTTACAAAATTCTGCTAACTTAAATATTTCTCGCTTTAATTAACAATTTATTATATCGCTGTAGAGCATTTAAAATACGAAAAACTTCATAATTGGATACTTAAAACCCGATTGAAGAAAGGAAGAAAATAAATTTTGTATTTTTGACTTTAGAGATGACTAAAAACATGAAAAAGACCTTAAAAAAAAGATATGGACAAAGAGTAGTTTGCGTAAGCAGCTTTATTAAATTTAAATTTTATTTTATTTTATTTATCTAAAATTATTATAACATCACGAACAAACAAATTTTTCATAGATTGAAAATTCAACTCAAGGTTTATTTTTATTTTTTTGAATATTCGATCTAAACTAAAAATCAATTTTTCAAAAACTCTATTAATATGTATATTATATTGTGCTGCTTTTATAATTTAATGTTCTATTCCAAAATATTATTATTTATGATTTTAAAATTATACGAAATATTTTGGGTTTTTGAAATATAATTTAATTATTCATTGATGGAAAACCCTATCCCAAAAAGCTTTATAATAACAAAATTAAAATAATTATATATGTATATATTTATATATAATATATACACACGAAATACGTATATATATAGAGAACTCTTTCAGAAAATTCTATTAAGAATTTCAAAGAAGAATTAAAATAATATCTCCTAACTTTCTGATGATTTCATCATAAAAATGGCCAGACTAGAATATTTAATACCATCAACAAGATGATAATTTTATATTATAGGTATACCTAACTTTATTATATTTTATTATATCTATGCTGCTGTTAATATTATTTTATAATGTACATAACCAATTAATTTTTCATTTAAATTTAAAAACATTGATAATTTATTATAATAACCACTTATCATTATTTTGAGTTTTAATTTAAAACAATTTTTTCAGTATCGACAATTAAAACTAACGTTGAATCGTAAGTACTTTATTACAGATCTATCGAAAACGAAAGCCAAAAAAATTTTAAACAAAAAATATTTAAACTACAATGTTTTAGATAAGCATAGCTCTGTTTGGCATTCAATCTAAAAATGTACCAAATTTCTTAAGAAGATTTAACAATCTATTAAAGCACAGAAAATTAATTTTTTGTACATATCCAAGGATACTTTAAATATTTTTCATACAAAATTGTACGTACTTTTACATACAGCTCGATTCTTTCATTTTGTACATGAGAAAATAATCTTAGTTAAATTAAACGTTAAACGTGCTAGATAGTCAGCTTCTACAAACTATAGATAGTCAATTTCTGTTTGCAAATTATTTCAGAGATTTACATTCATAAGTAATTCGTTATATTTTAATTTATATTAATTTCAATAAAAGTTGTTTAAATAAATATTTATCGAACTAAGCGATCTCACAATAAAAATTTTAGGTCTGGTCTTATCATAAATAAAATCACTAAATATCGAATATATAATAAATTGAATGAGAATAACATAACTATGCATTTAGAATAAAGATTTTCTGAGAAAAATTAATGTAATGAAATTTATATTAATTCCATAACTTTTTGAATATTAAATTATAAAATTTTTATTCTTTTGAACAAAATGGCCTTTTCAAACTCTGCAAAATTATAAATGTGTTGACAAAGTTCATAAAATTTTTAAATTTTAATTAACTTTAGTACTTTATAGATATCGAAAGGTATATTTGAATTTTAATAAGCTCAAAATACTCGAAAGTATTAAAATTATATCAGAAACATAAATTTAAAAAAGGATTCAGAAAAAATTACCATAGTTTATTTTATTCAAGAAAATTTCGTTAATGGAATTTCAATTAAGATTAAATTTTTAACTTTTAAATTAGGTTTCTTAATTATTCACCCATTCCTTAAAATTCAACTGTTTTTAATTGATAATAAAAAGGTACATCATTTGGTATTATAATTTTCCATTAACATGTGTGGCTATGTTTTATTTCTCACTAATTTAACTTCGCAGATGAATAAATACTCCAGAATAATAAAATTATATGATTTTGATGTTTTATTTATATTTAAGAAATTTTCTTAGCCAACAGACAAAAAAAAATAAATTATTTATCTTGCATATTCCTAGGTGTTATAAAAATATTATTGTTTGAAAACTTCATTTAGGTTTCTTTCATAAGCAGAAATTTAAATTATTGTATATAATTTTTATTTTTTAATAGAAGCTTCTCTATCAAAACTATAAATTTTTCAAAATGATTCATTTGTCATGAAAATTATGACCCCAAAATAATAATAATTCAAGTTCATTTAATAAAAATTAATTTGTTTATGAGAAAATATTCCCCCATCATAATATTTTTTACTAATAATTTTAATTTTTTAATGAAATTATTATTCTTTTGATATTAATAAAAAATATGAATTTTTTTATTAATTTCAAGATAAAGTATTTTTAGTACGTTATTGTTGAAAGAACATTTGAAATAAATGAACCGAATAACAATAGTTAATTTTTTTCTTTTTAATAAACAACTTAATTTTTTTGGAAAATTTTTACTTATATTATGAAATTATGGTACATAAGATTTATTAGAAGGAAATTTTAAAATTAAATAAAAATAGAAAATAACTTATAAGGAATCCAGAATTTGTTTTCCCTTGACGGACTTTTTTCCTATTCATATTTGTAAAGTGCTATCACCTTGTTACACTTAGCTTCAGACCAAATGATTTGAAGTTTTTAATTTACATATTTCGATGACATTGACATATCCAATATTTTTTGAGAAATGACATTGCAAAACATTTCGTTAATAACCATTTTTGATATTTGCTTTTAAATACAAATATCATATTTACGTATTGTACTGTGTTCTTAGATAAAGCATCGCTTAACAATAACCAAAATATTATAAAATATGAAAATAGAAAGGAAGTTGAATATAACATACGGGTCTGTAGATATAGTAGACCCAAAAATTACTTACTCACAGTATTTTTTATTATTTTTTTTTTTAATAATCAAAATATCAATTTATTATTTACAAAAAAAAAAAAATTGTATAAATTTACCTAATAAACAAAAATAAAATTATATGTAAATATATATGAACTTTTGAAAAACAACAAAACATTACCTATTAGGTATAAAGATATGATTTTTTTTTGAGTTTATTAAATTTTCATACATAAAAAATTATATATTTTTCCCAAAGGATAACTTTTAAATTCCTTTATTGTTTTTCTACTCATCATTATGTTGATCATTCAACTGTTATCATTCTTGATAAAGACATACGCTTTATGTTTACATTTTATAAATATTTTCAAATACTGTAGATATTATGTAAAGGGTTCCTCTTTCATGTTATATAATATTTTAAATACTTTTAAAACAACATGACTTTTTTTTTTTTCAATTTTAATAAAATCAAAATATACTCAGGCTCACGATATATTTATGTTTTCGTGGAATAACGATTTTTTATCAGAATTATATACAGTGTTGTCCATACAAATTCTAGTTTACAGAAAAAATATTTTATATTATATTCATTATAGAATAATTTGATATTTATTATTTTTTTTATTTCAGTAATGGAGGTTTTCGACCAGTTTTAGATCAAAATTCATCACGAGCTAATCCACCTTTATTTTTACCACCTCATTTAGCTTCATTGGGACAACAATTTTCACAACCACTGTTCCCTGGACTTAAAGGTTGGTTAATTAGTTTACAAATTTGATAATGTGAAAAATTCGAATAAGAACAACAAAAATTGTACAGATAATTAAGTAAATAATTAAAATTAAGTTCTGTATTTCAATATTATATTTACCTATATTATGTCTGTTTAATGTAAATAAGGAATCTTTCTGCGGAAACTCACAGTCAAATACTTGGTTTAACAATAGTTGAATAAATTCAATAAATATCACTTATAAATATTTAAAGGATTATGCATTTGTCTCAACATGATGACAACGTTTTTCATATAACATTATTATATAAACCTTAAAATTCGACTATTCGGCATTATAGACAATCAAACTCTCAAAGGAGATAACTACATTTTAAAGAAGCCTGTAATTTATAATTAATAATTAAGTTTTTTATTTTTTTTATTTTTGCCTAATTAATAATTTTAAGAGTTTTTCTCAATTTATATTTTATGTATTTGTCCTTGATTTTTAAAAATTCTATATTATTCATTTATTTAATTTTTCTTCTGCTTGTTTGTTAACTTTTAAGTAGATACATAAAAAAACAACTCCCCTGACTTTTTGTAAAATAAATAAATAAAAATGCCACAATTTTAATTTTGTTCAAAAGTAAATTTTAAAGTAACGACCACAGGTGTTTATGGTTGCTTATAGCTTTTTACCATGATTATGTAATTTGACACGTTAAAGCATTAATAAAGATTTATGTCAAAACATCATCAGGATAATAGAATAAATTTATTTAAAAAATTAGGAAAGAGAAAATAGCTGAAATTATTATTAAAAATTATTATCGACATTTTCGTATATACCTACATATAAATTTTGTTTCTTTATTAAAAACAATTTAGCATCAGATGTTTTTATTTTACAACATTTTACGAAATTTTTTATTTAATTAAATTTTATATTTAACGATCCTCTTCCAGCTTTTCCTGGTTTATGTTCATGTTGTCCCATAAAACCGCCAGGATCATCAGGTGGATGTCAAAATTCTCCACCATCATCAAATCATTCAGATCCACGTTCAACTTCAGTTGCGGAGTTACGAAGAAAAGCTCAAGAACATTCTGCTGCCTTATTACATTCATTGCATGCTGCGGCTGCAGCTGGATTAGCTTTTCCAGGTCTGCATTTGGCACCATTATCTCTACATCATGCATTAAGCAATAATAATAACAACAATAACACTAATAACAATAATAATAACAATGCAAATAGTAATAATAACAATATCATGAATGGTCGAAGCAAAATATCTGAACCTCAAGATATGACAACTTCTACAATGAATGGTAATGCAGCTGCTGCAGCAGCTGCAGCGGCCGCAGCTGCTGCTATAACACACAATGGAGATATTCAAGAAAATGGAAATTCGGAAACAAAATCGGAGATATCGGATTAGGATATTATATTTTTTAATAAAATTTTTTGTGCAATTAATTTATAAAAAAATTATTAGATTTTAAGTATTCGAAGAATATGAACATTGGTTTTTTGGTATTGTTAACCCCTTTGGCGGAATTTAATGATTTTAATAAAGCTTACAAAAAAACTTTAGTGGTTTTTAATCATCAGTAAAAAAAATGTGCATAACTGATTCTGATGTAATAAAGCTTGTATCCTTATATTAAACTCTCACATACAGTCTGCAGTCTTTTACAAGTATCAGTTTTCCGAATGGAGACTTTTACTCCATAGAAGTGTCTTAAGATATTTTTGATATTTTTTAAATAGACTTATTTGACTTAAGAAGTCTGCAAAATTTCAATTGCACAATAATGTGAACACTCCAGACGTATTAGAAACGACGAATCATAGAATCGACAATTATTATAAGTTTTGTTTTATGTATAACCACGAAATGTTTTCATAATCAGCAGTTTTATTTTAGATCTTTCAAACATATAGCAAAAAAAAAAAAGCGATCTTAATATATATCGTAAAATATATTGACATTTACCATTTAGTATTATTACGAGTAATTTAGTGAATGTAAGATAATAATTTAGCATAACATATATTCTTTATTTCTTACTATTTTGGTCATTTAAAATTTTTAATTTATCATACATTCATGAAAAATTTTTCGAATTTTTTAGAAGAGCGATGCCAAGTATAGAACTTTAAAAGTACACAAACATACATAATGATGTAATAATAATTAAAGAAAAATCTTATTTAAATGAAAATTTGTGTTTAGATTTTATTCCAGTTAAGATTCAAAACTTAACATACAATAAAAAAAAATATTTTTAAAAACTCTTTATAACACTCTCAATATCTGAATATCTAAGAAATTACTTAAGTTTTGATTTTTCATGAAGTAATGACAATGCAAAAACCTGTATTTCTAAGAACTCTCGATTTTCTATGTAAGATTCAAATTCAGTAAATTGGGTCAAATTCAATATCCTCCAAAATAAATTTTACTCAAGAAAAATTAAAATGTCTCTAGAATAACATTTTCTTGGAAAACATTCACAAAATTATTATTATTATACTGAAGTTTAAATTTTATAATTATTTGAATTTTATGATATTTTAAAAAAAATTCAAATTGTAAATAGTATTTGTAAGCCAATTTCCTTTAATTGAGGAATATATTTAAATAAAAAAAGTTATTAATTATTAAATTTATATATATATAGTCATTAATTATATTTAATAATAATATAATATTTTAAATTTTTAATTAAATATTATTATATCAAAACTTTAATAATTGAAAATGCAAATTAAATAAAATTAATTTTAATATTAAGTAAATTAAGTCACAAGAAATTAAAATTAATAAATAAAAAGCGATTGTGCCATTAAAAAAAAAATCAATATTATTAAAATAAAACCAAAAAAATAAAGTAAATATTAAAAAAATATATTTAAAAATGAATAATCAAAATAAAGAAATAATAAAAAATAAAATAAGAAATTTCGAAAATTTTTATTTCAATTTCAGAGCTTATATACTGCTTAGCTTAGTAATCTAAAACCATGATTATGAAGTATATTTTTTACAAGACCAAATTTTATTCCATTTAAAACAATTTTGATGGAATTAAACTTCAATTAAATGTTCAACTCTGTCCTACTATACGGCTTATTAGGACAATGCAAAATATTAGCACTTAAAAAATACTTATTGTTCACAGGTTTCAATAAAAGTTGGTGTGGAACTTTTGACAACAACCTGTAATTGGTCAACCAACATCGATTCGTGAGAATTCCCCTGTAGTATTCTACGTGTTTTTTTTTTTTTTTGAAAAGTACGAATAATTTGTAAGTATTTTTATTAAAAATAAAATGACGTAAAATATATTTGTAAATTATTTTTCTGTAAATAACACAATTTAACACAAATACATGCTTGTATAATATGTAAATATAACTTTTATTAAATTTTTCATTCTGTTAATGATAATAATTTTTCGAAAATTTATTTTATCATACTGATATAATAATTATAATATTCTCTCACGTTTTCAATTGATAATAAACATAATAATAAAAATAAATAAACTTTAGAACAATTTATTATTCCATATCTTATTTATTTATTTACAAGCTTTTTCACACATACTTTCGGTATCGAACCGATTACCATTTCCTTCACAACCACCATATTCGAAGCTCTTACATGAGTTTGTTTTGGGATCATATGCCCAAGCACGCTCATATCCACCTTTGCATAATGTTCCAGAATCGGGAACCAAACTGCATTGTTCTAAAAATAAAAATAATAAAAAGAATTAGCGCCTTACAAATAGATGGTAAATATGATTATAAAATTGTAATTCCACTCCCTAATACACACAATGACCATCGATATAATTTTTAAAATAACCAGTAAAATTTTTTTACATATTTTGGATATGCAAAAAAAATCCTCCACTGAAGAGTAAACTTTAATTATAACGATGATGAATGATCTTCTCTATACACCTAAAGCTATAGACTACACTATTGTTAAAAAAAACTTTTTACCCCACACTACATCTCTATTAATTCACAGAGTTAGAAAGGAAAATATTTTTAAAAATTATCATAATTATTAAAGCAATATGTTTTGAAAAATTTCCAATATAATATTATTTTTACTTACGCGCTTTGCCGGCAAAAACCATTGCACTCAATGACAACAGAGCAAAAATTACCAGAAAATATTTCATTATGAAAGCGTTGTTATTTAAAGAACGTATAAATTAAAACTGAGTTTTACAACTGGATATAAACTTAGTTTTTATAGTAAAAATTTTAAAGCAAATTGCAAAAATATAAATTCAATAATTAATTTAATGAAATAAAATATATTTTAATAACAAACCGAATAGTTTCAACTTTTTTGATGCAAAAAGAAAGATGCGCATTATTAATATATTTTTGACAGAAGTGAAAGAATAGAATTATTTGAAATATCGCCTCTTATTAAGACTAAAAAGGATATATTATTGATTTTGAAATATAACAATATAACATACGCGATTAGCAATAAATTCTTTAAAAAAAAATTAAAAAACGAACCAAAAACTACTAAAAAGTTTATAACTATTGGACTTCCCAATCGAGTTCAATTCTTAGAATGCCAAAATATTCGCAACCTCCTTACACTTTCACATCAACTAAAAGAAGTGATTTTACGATTTCAGGTTTGAGAATTGAAGGTTTTCAACGTGCCAATGATTTAAACAACTTTCGTTAAATTTCTTTTAAAAGTTAGTACATTCCGATGAAAGTTAGAAGATAGATGTCAATTAGATGAACTTAAAGAATGGTTAGACCTTGATTGTCTAAAAGAATTTGGACTAGGGTCTGGATTTCGAAGAAAATTGTTTTATTTGTATGCGTATTATGTATGGTGTACAGGTATAATAATATTGAAGAAACCTAAAAACTATGTTTAGCTTCTAGTTGTGACCAAGATTTCTTAAAATTAAAGTATGCTTCATTTACGAGGTACTATTCTATATTTTTACTTGTTAAATATGTTGAAACTACCCATAATGGCCATAATAAATAATTCGCTAGTGTTGTTGTTACATTTACATTTATTATATATTTGGTACTTTATTACACAAAATGGCTTTTAAATATATTGTTCAATATTTTGAATGTCACCTAATGAACGATATTAGAACCATTAGTATAATACAATTAGTATAAATATCAAAAAGCAATATTTTCTATATGGTCAAGTGAAACTAAAAATTTAAATTTAAAATTGTATGTAAACAAAACTATTTGAATTTGCTGGAGGAGTATGATCTTCAATTACATATATATATATAGAGAAGTTTATTTATAATTTTATTTTCGTTAAAATTTCTATTTACTTTGTTTAAAAAGCGTCTGATTCTTACTTCATCTAAAAATTAATGTTTTATTTTTATTTACTTTTATTTAAATCGAGTTTTTAAAGTGATAATAAAATGACCGCACAGATAAACTTTGTTCAAATTAAACGATTAAAATTAAGATTACGTATATGTTTTTCTTTTTTTTAATAATGGATCTGTAGTACCTAATAATGACATGAAAAAAAATACTAACTAAAAATAATAATAACTTTAAATAAATAAAAAATTAAAATTTTTATTAAATGAAATAATTACATACGTGAGACAAGGTCATAATATGAATATTTTTGTATAAGGCTTAAGGGAGTTTTTTGAGAAAATTTTTTAATAATTTCGGTATGGCCATTTCAACAAAAAGATTACATCTCGGTTACGCGAATTCGGTTTTAAAATATTTGTGAATTTTAACAGATATTTCACATCGTGCTGAATTAATTCTAATATTATTATAAAAAATGAAGAATAATAACCAAAATATACGTGGCTTTTGGAAATTCGGGAAAATTAAGTGAATGAGCATCAGAAGTATTTTTACTAGATATCGAAAAAGCAAAGCCAATGTTCCTTGATAGTTATTATTGTCTACAGCAGCGTTTCTCAACCTTTTTGCTATTGCGACCTATAAAATATGAGAATTTGTAAGATTTTGCAAATTATTAAGTTGAAGTGTTGATCAAATTGAATGGCAAATGAATGGGAAATGAAATGCCTTCTTTATAAAACATGTACATATATTTATGAGTAATTTTAGATGAAATAATATCTATTGCTTTTAAAAGGGCATAGTGGGTTACTTTAATAAATGTAAAGTGATAGTGATGTGATGTGTTATAGGAACGAATTAAATTTCATTTGACACCCGTCGCAGTTTAAATAATCTAATGTATAGAACAATTTCTATATAATCCTATTACGGAGCTTGTCAAATCAATGATAAGAATATACAATTGTATGGCAAATAAAAAAACTCGATTATATGAAAAAAATCGAAAACAAAATAATAATCAGTTTGTTGTTATTAATTTCATTTAATTGAAGCTTATATTTTGATTTCGTCCACATAAACAAAATGATAACCAAATCATTCAAGCTATTATTATTCCTATTCGCTCTAACTAGCGTATTAGCCAAAGATAAATGGAAAAGTACAAAATGCTTAAATGAATCTTTTGATGTTACGAAATTAACTGATGAAGAAAAAAATTGGTGGAAAATAGGTAGATATGTTTTTTAATTTTTTAATTTTTTTATTTTTGTGAAAGCTTTCTGATAAGAAGACGACATTTTGTTAATTTTTTATTCTAAAAACAATTTATTTAGAACAACACGCATATTAAACTACTGAGAATGGTGAATGAAAAATTACAATTTTCTTAAATACTACTGCTAAGCTGAGTTGAGAACTAATAAGTCATAACTTTCGAAATATGTATAAATAGAATTTTGAAAACCAAACTTTTCTATGACTTTCAGATGGATGTAAACAACCAAAGGAAGAAGGAAATTGTTTATTTTTCTATGAACCAGTATATTATTATGATTATAGAACAAATGAATGTGAGGAATTTGTTTTTGGTGGATGCAATGGCAATCATAATTGTTTTAAATCAAAAGCATCATGCGAATTACTTTGCTTGTCAATTATTTCATTATAACACAACGCTGTAAATTAGTGTTAAATAGAACACGAGTCAGTGCTTAGAATATAAATTATGAATAAATTAAAAAAAAAAAATTCTTTTATATTAAGTACATATAAATTAGTTTACTTCAATAAATTTGTCAAATACATTTTTTTTGTTAACACAAAATGTTAAACTACTCTACAATAACATAGAATAAAAAAAAAGTATTAAAATATTGTGACATTTTTATGAAACTTATCTCTTAAAAGCATAAGAAAAATAAAATCTCGTTTGTTGTTTAAAAAATATAGAATTTTAATAACGTTTTATTCGGTTTATTAAAAACAAAAATTTTTATTAGAAGTTTTAAAATGAAGTTAATATTAAAAATTTTAACTACCCTAATATGGATACCAATTATTTTTGCATTGAATATTAGAGTTGGTTTAGAAAAGCCAGGTATGACTACATAGAGAATATCATCGATATTGAACGGTTTCAGTAATATAGGAACGATTTTAGTAATACAGGATTAGCTCGCATAACGACACGCCGACGTAAAAATTTAAATGAAACTTTGAGAAAGAAAAAAAAATTAATATGTATTCCTTTTTTAATTTGCTTGTTGGCTGACCAATATAATTGAAATAAATAATTAATTTTTATGGTCCAATATTTACAACGTTTTCGATATAACATTAAGTTTTATATACCTAATAACAATATTAAGAAAAAAACCATACTGTCGGACAAAAATTGTTTTTTATACTTAAGACTTTTATTAAATTCCTAAAAAACTTTGAATTTAATTGAACATTATTGTTTACGATCTTAGGTAGATGCCTTGCATCATTAAAGCTTGGTGATTATTGCCGTGGAATGTCTGATGACAGATATTTTTACAATCAAACCAGTGATGCTTGTGAAAGATTTTATTGGAGCCATTGTGGAGGAAGTGATAACATTTTTAGAAACTTATACGAATGTGAAAGAGAATGTGTACCAGCAAATCTAGTGTTTAGACCAAATCGAAATAACGAATATCCTTATTTTTTGAAAAAAAGACAAATTAACTAAATTTTATGATTAGTTACAAAAAATACCTAATTTTTATTTTAAAATTTTTAAAAGAGAATTAAAATATCAAAATGTTAAAATATTTTGTTCTTTTTTTTTTAAATAATAAGCCAATAAGTTTTGCAACTTTATATAGACCCTTGGTCATAAAGAGCTGGATAAACTACTCTAATGAGCTAATAATGATTTTCAGTTATGTTTATATGCACAGATTTGTTCACTAAACATTGTCTTTTTTCATAATTACATACACTTATAACAATTATAACAATCAAAACAATTAACACAGTTACTAATAATTACAACATAGCTGATTTTTTTTTTTTTTAATAATTAATATTATGAGATAGTTCAAAACGATTTTCTGGGGATTTTTTATCTACAAATATTAATCATTCTTGCATTTTTTTGCATCCTGGTCCTAGTTTTCATTGTCTTAGTCCGAGCGAGATAAATAATTTTTTTATAATACAGTAAACACTATCTAAGTTTTCTAATATTATTTAAGATAATCCATTACTAAAATATATTTTTGTTTAACATTTAACACATAACGCTTTTGACAATTTTTCGACCTATAAAGATTTTTAATTTCCATTAGGTTCATGCTTGAAAATGAAATGTTATAGCAGCAAACTAACAACTACACAATGAAAAAATAAATTTTCATTTTGTGTATCAACTTATTTGTCCAAAGAAAATTACCAATAATATTATGTTAATGTTTTTTCTGTAGCTTTTTTTTTTCCGAAAAAAACCAGCAAAAAAAGGTTCAACTTTTTATTTTCTTATATTAAATCATTTCAATACCAAAAAAAAACTTAAATGAATTTAGATGATGGTAATGTATAGTTCTAGTTGCTAGTTCTAACTGAAGTACAATAACAATCAATTTTTATCATAGTCTCTTCCAAAATGGTTCATTTTCTTTATATGTAAATAATTTTATTTTATTTGCAGGATCACATATTCTGTCACAAGTCTCTAAATCATCAAAAATATTTTTATTTCCCCCACAATGGCTCCAATAAAATCTTTGACAACTATCAGCGGTTAAATTATAAAAGAATCTATCATTTGGCATCCCTCGACAATATTGTCCGAGTTCTAATGGCTCATAACATTCATCTAGAAATGAAATTTATATAATATTATTATATTTGGATATTTGGATATATGATAAACAATTAAAATTATGCTAAACTAACAACATTAGAATATTCTTACATTTGCAAACATTCATTCAGGCAGAGAAAAAAGAAACTCTCACAGAAGATTTCAATAAACCTTATAACTTGTTTTCCTACCGATAAGATAAGTAGAAAATTTTGAATGCGGTCGTCAAATCAAAGGACATTTTCCTTTTAATGTTTGAAAACTTATATATTATAATGTGTAAATTATTTTTAATATATCATTATCTGACCTGGTTTATTTCGGGGAGTTGTATTGTCCACAAATTCTATAGATAATATTTTCGAAAATGAAATAGCAAATAAAATAATAAACAAAAAAAAATTCATATTTATTTATAATTCACTTTTTTTTTCTTAATTAATTAATCTGCCTTCCCACAAATACAAGATTTACCATATTAAATTAAATATTCAATAATTTTAATATTATTAAATTTTTAATTTTTTATATTTTTTGTACAATGGAAAGGTTATCTGCAAATAAAACACAAAATTTCAAGGAAATAAGTTCGTTTTAATTTCTGGAATTAAAAAAAAAAGCATTAAAAAGTTTTCTTAACATTGTATATTAGTTAATTAGTAAAAATTAACACTAAGAAATAATCTGTATAGATTACGCTAACAGAATTTTATGTTCAATGATATTTGCTCACAAAATAGATTGAATGCGTAATTTTTGAACTCGAATATGTTGAGCTAATAGTCTATTTAAATATATACAAACAAATTCATTGAAATTGGAACATTCATGCTTAATTTTTGCGTAATTTTGAATTTTAATCGATAGATGAAGAAAAATAAAGTTGTAATCATAAAACGAACCATGTGATTTTTTGAAACTTTCTTTATAAGAATCTCATTTTCGTTAAAATATTCTAATGTGATAGTCAAAATTTACATTTATTTTTAAATACGCACATTTGCACTTAGAAGAAGGTATTAATTAGAATAACTGGAATAATTAGTAATTGCAGAAATTACAACACTAGTTACTCCATATAGTTATAATGGTATACTTAAAACTTATAATTTATTTATTTTTTTATAATTAATTGGATGAGCTTAGTCAAAACCATTTTATTTAAACAAGTTATTAACTGAAAATACAAAAAAAAAATACAAGAATATTTTTTGAACTTACAAAAATAAAAAAAAATTAGAGCTTATGAAATGTATGAGCACCCATAGCATAAAATAGTTTATATGTTTCGATATTACAAAAAAAAAAATAAAGATATGAAAACTATGTTTCTTTTATTCATCAAATTTAAAAAGATAACTAAAATGAATATTTTCTATTTTTATAACAAGTAATTTAGATGGCCCCAATTATTTAATTGAATTTATAAAATATAAATATTTCCTTAATAAAAAAATACCCGAAAGATATATTTTTTTATGTTAATTTTTATCTGTTCTTTTTAAGATATTAGATCAAAAGTAATTTTCACTTTTTATAAATATTCTCTAAATTTTTTGACATGTCTAGGTTTATTTTTAGTACTTTATCAATTTAAGTTTGATAATGACAGATTTTAAAAACGTCAATTGCTGTCACTAAAAAGATAATCAGTATCCTCTCAACTAATAACTTTTTTTTTTCATCGATTAAGATTTTTGAATTATAATCAGAAGGCATCAATGAATAATTGTTTAACGGGTAAATTATTATGAATGAAAAGCTCTTAGAATCGTTTTGCCAAATAAACCACATACACTTATAAATATTGATAGTAAACATGAAATGTTTTCTATTATAAATATATAATATTATTATTTGTAAATGTGCACATAATTTTAGTTTAGTACATATTTCAAATCTCAAGCTCAAACATTTAAAGAAAACCATTAAAATGAAATCAAAATTCCTAATAGTTTTATTAGTATTACTAAATTTGCACAAACTATCATATTGTACAGCTGTAAAACCAGGTAAAAATAGAACCACTTACTGTAATATAGTTAATCGATAAAACTGATACGATAAACATAATTGTCAGAACAATGATTAATTTCTAAATTTCTTGTTTTTATCAAAAAATAATTTCAACAAAATATCGCTTAATTTTGTTCGTGTATATTATTTTATTAATTTAATGTTGCATATTTTTAGGCAGCAATAAGTATTTATCGAAAACAAGAACTTATATTTATAATAAATTATTGTAAAATATGAATGCAACACAAATCTAGATAAAAATGAAAGCAAAGCTTAGCTTCATAAATATAATTTGTCAAATATAATACGTAATTTTTACGATATAATTCACATTCATATCATGATATCATCATATCAATACAGAAAGTTTTGAATGAGGCTTCTTAATCATAATACGTATAACTTCGCGATAACCAAAATAGTGTATTTCAAAATTAAACACTGTATTTTATTTAAGACTTCATTTTACGTCCACTCTTACTCATTGATTACATAACGTTCTTGTTTAAGCATAATGGTTATTCTCAATTTCCGATAGTGACTAACAAAATTATTATAAGATTATTATATTAAATTAAACATATATATTTTATATATTAATATATATAATTATATTTATTTTTTATATATATTTTAGATGTCAATTTTAAATATTTGTTTAAATTATTTGAGGTGTCAGAGCATGAATATCATTAATTTTTTCAATAAATATCTACAGTTTAATTTTCCGATCAGTTCAAAATGTAAAAATTTAATAAAATTTGCGTTTTAGACTCAGAGTTTTCAGACGCAAAATGTGTATTTAATAAATTTTTTTCTTAATTTACTTAATCGGAAAAATAAAAATTATATATAATTCTAAACATTTTAACATTGACATTAAGCATGATATTAATTTTTTCGTATGTGCTTTGGATCTCCATGCATCCATGACATTATTCTTATTCATAGAATTTTTCTTTTCTCACAGATTTTTGTGACATGCTGCCTAAATCAGGTCCAGTTGAAAAATGTTTTGCCTATGTGCCAGCCTTTTTTTATAATTTTACTAGTAATGAATGTGAATTTTTTGTTTATGGCGGTTGCGGTGGAAATGGTAATCGCTTCATCTCGAGATCGCTTTGTGAAAGTGAATGTAAAGATTTTTAAGGAAAAAATTCTCAATAAAATAAAATAAATGAACTTATAAATTTAATGTAAATTTTGTTCTCAAATAAAATGGTATAATGTCAATTATTTAAATAAGTAGTTTCAGTTAACAACTGTTGTTATGAATTTAGCACAACAAAACATAAGTTTTCTACGAATTAAAATTTTATTTTATATATATTACGCGCCTTAAGAGATACGTTTTAAAATTAAATTTGAATGTAGTGAAAACATCAAAACTAGCATTATTTTGTTTTTACACTAAATATTTTTGGATGAAAAAACAACTTTAAATGTTCATAAATTCTTATTAATTTCATTATTTTGTTTTTAAAATCTTTCCAGACTTGTAGACTATATAATATTCTATATACATTTTTTTTTTATTGGTGCGATAAGCGAGTATCAAATTTTATTTCACATACGCATTACATTTATTAAAAATTTGGTTACAATTCTAGAAAATATAGGTATACTATATACTAAAAAAATGGCATAATTAAAGCCTCTACATTTCTGCAATAATATTATTTAGAAAAAACACGTTAAATAAAAATAAAATTATCATATGAATCCATATGTAATTATAAAACTGATATAATTTACTTATAGTTGAATTTGTAAGTAAAAAGTAAAATAGCAAAAATAGTCAATGTAAGCTATCTATTGCACTGTTATTGCACTATATTCCACATAATTCATATATGAAAACTATTAAATATTAAAACTTTAAGATTAATTAAATTTTTGGGCAAGTTTAAAATTCTTATATAAATTATTCATAATTTCATTATTACATATTAAGTAACTTTTACGCATAATTCTATCAATAATGACCTTAAGTACCCCCAATTTTTAATCTTAAATTTCATAATTTCAAAAAATTAAAGGGTTTTCAGGGCGTATTTTTTTTATTTCAATTATATTATTTGTTTTTGGTTTGTTTTTGTGTATTATAATTAATTTCAATCATAACGTCAACGAATTAAGACTATTTATTTTATATAAAAAAAATTAAGAAAATGTATTTAAATTTTTTTTTCATTATTTTAAATATTTTGTTTTGTTTTAATTTGATCAAAGGAGAGAAGCCAGGTTAATTAAAAAAAAAAATAAACTTAGTGATGAGCTATTGAACTTTTTGTGATCTAATAATAACAAATATTGTATAAAATAAAAAAAAATTATTTCAAAAATAACTTCTTCTAAATTAACAATAATCCTATATTCTTGGACGAAATAAATAAACTTGTTTTGCTTCAAATTACTGAAATTAAAAAAAGAATAAATAAAAAAACATTCACATATAATTTTTATTTTTTTTTTTATTATTATTGTAGAAAAATGTTTGCTACCATTAAATACAGGACGGTGTTTAGCGAATTTTGATGTTTACTATTACGATTCAGGAACGAGTCAATGTAAAGAATTCATTTACGGAGGCTGTAAAGGAAATGACAATAGATTTTGGTCAAAAGAGGATTGTGAAAATGAATGCAACTCTTAACAACAACTTTATATTTATATAAAATAAAACAAATTAAATAAAAATTTACATAAATTAATTATAAAAAAAAAAAATTATTAGTAGTAACTGTCTAATTTTTAAGAATTGAACAATAATATTTATTTAAAATTTTTGGAATTCCTAAAAAAATATATATATGACACATTATTAAATAAAATAATAATGGAAATTATGTTTGTTTCTGTTATTGTGTTATTATAGTTTATTGCTGTATTTATTTATTGGTTGTATTTAAGAAAACAAAATTAAAATGCCCATATTGACGATGAAAATTTATATATACTACAAAGTAATGTCTAATACAAAAAATTGGTTCTACGACTTTAATTTTACACTGTGCACTATCCTTGTATGTTTACTATTATAGTAAAACCATGATGAACTGAACATCTTTATTCACAGCTAGCACCACAAGTATTGATTTAAAAAATTGATATTTTTTGAATAAAAGTTTTAATTTTCTAACACTTTTCATAGATTACTTTTGAGTCTTTATTAAGCTGGTCGAAAATTTATGCGTAGAAAACTTTTAAAAGCATTTTTATACACATTTTGACTATTGAATATTTCGATGATGATAAATATGATTATCTGATCATGTTTAACAACCATTGTTGAAAAAAAAAATCATTATACTTAAATCCATATAATGCTTTAATTGTACAAATAATCAAAGATACTTTACATTAAAATGTCTCAAAATAATATACAAATATTTAATAATTTAATAATCAAATTCAATTACCATGAAGTACACAGAACATATGGATCAGAAATATCGCCAGCGAATTTATTTTATTTTATCTTTCTTTTCTCATATTAAATTATTAAATATATATTAATTTTTTCTATAAATTCCCACATACTTTATATCAGGCCTAGGCAACCCAAAACATAAGCGAGCCAATTTTAAAAAATATCAAAAATTAAAAACCCGCAAATTTTTTTAATAATTAAAAATGTCAAAACAGTCGATTCTAGTTTAGGGTGGAAAAAATTCTTGATTTGTAGTTTGCAGTGGAAAAAAAATTCTTGATTTGTAGTTTGGGGTGCAAGAAAATTCTTTATTTGTAGTTCTGAGTGGAAAAAAAATCTTGATTTGTAGTTTAGGGTGCAAGCAAATTCTTTATTTGTAAATAGTTTAGAATGGAAAAAGTTTAGGCCGGGTGAAAATAAAAATTTGCTAGAATTGTTCTTCGAGCCGCATGCAGTGTAAAAAAAAAATATTTCCGGAGCCGCATAAATTTATGTTATGAGCCGGAATTTGCCCAGGTCTGCTTTATACTTACCTACATGTATATAATTTTTTTATTTTATTTTTTTAACAAGGCAATATTGATGGTTCACAATATTATGATACATTTCGAATAAATTATTATCAAATACATGATTAAAATTTAAAATTTTTTATTTCAATTATTATTTTGCATTAATTAGCACTTTTTATAAGAAATACATAAAAATTAAACGTAATGCTATTGCTGAGCAAAAAAAAAATGCTTCATATAAAAGCCAAGGAATAAATCTTATGATTAATCATTAAAAAAACGAAAATTTAATCGGTTAGACATAATATCTAATCTTTAATTTCTTCCATTAATTATTTTTTTTAATTAAAATGAAATTTTTTTTTTCGTTAATTTTTATTACATTAACTATTTGTTTAGTTGTTGCAGCTAATAAACCAGGTAAATATTAAACTATAATCTTCGAAAGTTATATAAATATTAAAAAAAAAATACAAAAATTTTCTCATGGAATTCAAATATGAAATGCAAATAATGACGTCGCACTTAGGTCTGATAAATTCTTTTCTAATAAAATTATACAGAAAAAAAATTTATAATATAATATAATAAATATGTATAATATAAATATTTTATTTTGTATTGAAAAAATAAACTTTTTTAGATGTGGTTAGTTTTTTTTTAATATTATGACATGACTGTTCTAAGTATGATAAATGGCAGCTACAAAAAGTATTTTAGACTACAATTATATGACGAATCGATTCTGGATCAATCTTGGTACTAAACATACGCAAAAAAAATAAAAATTAAAGTGACAAATTCATATTTTTCATGTTTTTTTCACCCTAAATCCCAAAATCTTATCTTGTTTTTTTTATTAAATTGTTTAAATTTAAACATGCTTTCGATGTTTGGAAGTGTTTAGAATAACAATTCCATCATCGAAATTTCCTCATCTAACTAGGAATTTTGCATGTAAACCTAAACCGTAGATCTGAAATTTGAATGTTAGAGTTGGCTTAGTCATCGATATTTTTAATTCACAGACGAACATATTTTAAGAAGAAGAGGAGCCGGTTCGGTTGTGACGTCATTAGGAGCTGAAACAAGATTTCATAGAGGAAATTTGAATAGCGCAAAACACAACAATACAGTTCATAAAAGATTCGGATAGTGATATAGTAAGTAACTTAATTATAAAAAAATAATAATTATTGCATTCTTATTTAATGAGAAAAGGTTTTAAGTTTTTTTAAAACTTTGTTACTTCCTTACTTAAAAACAGTCTTGCCTATTCTGCAGAGGTGGTAATTGGAATTGTTCGATATTTTAAATATTACAATTTATTCAATTAAGAAAACAAATTGTTTATTTTCGAATTCATTTATCTTAAAGTTTTGAAAAAAAAATTAAATATTCTTCGGACATTATTACCTCTCTATATGTTAACTTTTATTATTTTTCTTTTCAGAAAAATGTTCACAACCGAGAATAACAGGCAGGTGTTTAGCATACATGCCTAGTTATTTCTACAATTCAACAGCAGATGAATGCCTTGAATTCATTTACGGAGGATGTGGGGGCAATGACAACCGATTCGATAATATTGTTAAATGTCAAGAAGAATGTAAAAATTAAATTTGGAATGAATGAAAGAAAACAAATAACGAACTCCACGTCTACATTTAAGAGTGTTCATGAATAACTAACTATTAACTGGTACTAGTCAACTTGTCGGGTATACTCGCGAATATTGGTATTATATAATTTATTAATATAATACTGGTATTATATATTGGTATTATATAATTTATCAACTGACATCATCTGCGATTGAGTGACATCTGTTCCTGCCTTTATTTTTTTCATTTAAATTGTATAAATTTAAGAATAATATTTAATGTTAAATTAAATGTCATGTCATATATAAAATCAATGTAAGTAACATTATTAATGCATTAAAACTTTCTCTCCTTTAAAGTGTAATTTGTTCTTTATTTATTGAATTGGACCGTCATGAATGAAAAAAAACTATTTTTGAAATTTAACAAAATTTAAATTCAAGTCTTAATCGTACCTAAGAACTTTCCAATAACTTGCATGAAGATAAAATTTGTGATAAAAAATTAAAATATTTAATTTAATAAATATTTCTGGGAATAATTATAAGATAATAGACAATTATTGATACAGTATAGTACAATAATATTAATCTGAAATTGAATTTACCATATACGATTAGTATCTGAAAAGTTAAAATAAATTTTATGTTAATTCACTAGAAAGAATAACAAAAATATTTTTCTATTTGTTTTTATTCATATATAAAATATAAGGTACATTATATGTTTTTATATTTATCACATAACTATAAATCACATTAACAATACAAATACGTCAAAGTCAAAACAATTTAATACAAAATATCACTGATATCTTTTAAAAATGATATTCTCATCACTTTAGATTTTCTATATTTGTAATTTGAGAAAAGCTTAGTATTCAGTTTTTCTAAATTTGCTTACCAAAATATACATATGACTTATTATTATCCCATTTTTCGGATTCAATTATAAATATTTTTGATAAATTTAAAATAAAACTTATAAACTTAAATATTTAATTTCAAGCCCAAGTATGATGGGAAAATAGTTTCATTCTCGATTTTATACTTTTGAAGTTTAACTTCTTTAGTGAGGTATTGTTAAAAATTTTTGATCAAAATAGGGGAAAAAAGAAAACAGAATATAGTATGTGCTGCGTCACGAAAAATAAAAGCCACAACGCTGCAAAAGAGGGGTAATAACCACAGAATGTAGTATGTTAAAAAGTAAAAACAAATATAAAAGCAGGGAAATATAAGACGTTGTAGCATGTAGCATGTATTTACGAAAATAAAATAGCGATACTACACACACATAACAAAATACTAACGATGGTGGAAAGCAAAAAACAAAAAAAAAAACCATATAGATAGAATTAAAAAAATGTACAATAACAGAATTAAAGATCAACTGATTTTGTTGTTAATATTTATTTAGTTTATTTCTTTTTCGAATTAGTGAAATTCTATTATATGAAACAGAAACGCTGTTTGTCTGTTTGTCTATTCCGAATAGGTACCTAAACCGCTCAGCCGATCGTTTTCAAACTTACACTATTTCTTTGTCTCAGATCGAGGGTCGTTATAGGCTATTTTCAAATTTGATTGGCCTCCCCTGAGGGCCCACTTCAAAAGTTCGTCCGATTTCATTCAAATTTGGTATGTAAAGAGAGGAACTGATTACACTTCAAATTTCGTAACAAAGAATTTCATTCAAATTTGGTAAATAAAAAGAGGAAACGATTAAACACGTAAATTTCGTAACAAAAAATTGATTGATCCTACCCAGCGACCACCACGGGGGGCGGACTAGGGAATGCATTTTTTTAATAAAAATTTAATTCCGGATTTTTGGAATTGTCTTGAAATGAAATCCGGATTTCGGTTTATTCCGGAATTTCATATAAAAATTAAAATATATTAAAAAATTAAATTAAATTATTCTTTAACATAAATATTAGTTTATTTAGTTCAAAACATTATAACAAATTAAATTATGAAATATTTTTTATTAAAATAAAATTTTATACTTTTCAATAAACCGAAATTGAATAAACTGAATGTAAAAATAAAAATTTGAAACACAAAGTATCCAATGTTTTATCATTGAGTTTTAATCGAATTTTTATTGAAAATGTTCCTGCAGCATTGTTAATAAGTTATATTAGAGATTTTCCAAAAGTGTTCCTCGGGGGGCCCCCCTTAATCGCAAAATTTAATTTCACTTCGAATTCCAAATAAATCACTGAACTCCAACTTATTTTGTTAATGTTGATTAATGTGAAAAAAAGTTTTACGTATTTGCAGACTTGCGATAGCTACTTAGATTTCAATTTTTGTAAATTTTAATGCTTTATGCCTAAATAATAAAAAAAAATTAACAATTGGTCAAAATTCCCGCCAGTAAAAGTTCCACCAAATTCGAAAAATTCGGAATTTAGCATTTTGAATTCCGAATTTTTTGAAATTCGAAAACAGGCGCATTTCCGGATTTCCGGGATCCAAAAAACCGGTTTTGCATTCCCTAGGGCGGACTTCTAAAGTTCGTGTGATTTTATTCAAATTTAGTAAATAAAAAGAGGAAACGATTAAACACATAAATTTTGTAACAAAATATTGATTGATCCTACCCAGCGACTTCTAAAGTTCGTCCGATTTCATTCAAATTTGGTACGTAAAAAAGAATAAATGATTACACACAAATTTCGTAAGAAAAAATTTAGCCCCCTCTTCCACTTACAAAAGTAAATCAGTCAGAGTCCGTAGCCAAATAAATATTTGCAAGTAAATAAAGAAGTTAAACTTCTTTCGTGAGCTTATGAGGATGAGGCTCACACATATTTTTTTTTCTTATGCAGCGTCAAAATTTTTATCAAATGTACTTAATATGTCGAATGTGTAATGCTAGAATTGTTGAGCGAAACAACAAGAGAGTGTTATTTTATAACTCTAGAAATAGAAAAGTATGCCGCCTCTCAAGTACATTATAAAGTGGTAGGGCTACAATTAAAAGTACCTGGCAGGTTTTTAAAAATATACCATTGTTCATTAAATTAAAGTAAAAAATATATATATATATATATATATATATATATATATATATATATATATATATATATATATATATATATATATATATATGTATCACATAATATATCACAAATAAAAGAAAAGATTTCTAAATTTCATAAGAGAGTTAATATATAAACGACCCCACTAGTTAAAAAAACAACTTAGAGAGTAAGAAAAAAAAATGGACAATATTATTTAATTTTGTTTGTTACTGACATGCGAATTTATCTCATTTTATTCACTTTCTGGTGTATATTATCATTTGTATTTGTCAATTGACCAAGAGAACAAGTTTTATATTTGCTTTATACTGCTTTATCTGAACTAAATTAAGAAAAAATGAAATTTTTCATATCTTTCGTTTTAATAATATTCACTATTTTTACAATTTCTATTTTGACTGAAGCCGACAAACCAAGTGAGTATATATGAAAGTGCCGTCGTAACGTATTTGGAACTATGATTTCTTCATAATTAAATAAAGTATAATAAAGATAATTAATTATAATGTAAAAATTTATTTTGTAAAAACATTTGCAGACGATACCAAAAAATGCATCATAGTACCGCGATTGCTATTGCAATCCTTCTTGGAATAATGTGCACTAACGACTTCTCTCTAGTTTTTGTAATAATTTTGTATTCGTGAACCTTGGCGGACAGAGCCTAATTAATGAATTTCTAGACAGTGTTATAAAAAAATGTCGATTCTCTTTGTAATTCTATTTCTAATTTCCTGAAACAATATATCAAGGCGAACAGGATTGATATTGTTCCAATTCGGAAAATTAATTGAATTTTCTAAATTAATTTTTAAAATCCCCTTGTCCATCTTTAAACAATAAATTTTTTTTATAACCAATAAGAATTAAAAAAATGATTTTATTTTGCATTAATGTATATGTAGTGCAACTTTTGTTTCATTTCGCGGAAAAAAAAACCTTGGATTACGATATGCTCGAATGATTTTTTTTTTTAACTCATTAAAAACTTTGTTACCCGGTTTATTAAAAAATTAAAAAAAAATTAACTTAACTTTCGAGAAGAGTAATATTAAAGATAATTATAATTGTAATAGTTTGATCACCACGTAGAAACATAATTAAAAAATTTAAATAATAGTTATAAATGGTTAATTGTTTTTTTAAATTCAAAACAAAAGCATTATTTTATATAAGTAGGTACATATGTACATGTGTGTAGGATTCACATCACATAATGTAAATTAAATATTGTACATATAAGTATGTAGTGATGTGGTGGTCACTAGAGAGAAGAAAAGGGGAAAAAATGAGAAAGATATTTAAATTTCAATTAAGCTTTTCTCAGAAAATATTAATACCTTTTTAATTTGGTTTTATTTTGGGATTTTTAAATTGTTAATTTTAACTTTTTAACGCATTATTGGCAAATGGATAATTATTTATCCGCAAATAACTTTGATTGAATGTACTATCTACAATATATTTATATACATAGAAATCACCGAAAACATTAATTTCACATTAATTTCACAAGTAGTTTGATTAAATAAATATTTTTTTTAGTAGATATATATTAAAAATAAACATAATAATTTTTTCTAGATAAATGTACCTTGCCCCCAGAACCAGGTTATTGTGTGGTAAACATAACAAGATATTACTATGATACAAAAACTGATGGTATAAATATTTAAGTTCTGATTTCAATCAAAAATTTTTAAGGAATTTCTTTTAATTAAAGCATGTGTCCCATTCAATTGGACTGGTTGTGGCGGAAATGATAATCGATTTATTGGAACAGAACGCTGTGAGAAGGAATGTAAAAATGCCAAATGATTCGTATTGATTTCAACATTTATAAATTTTAAAAATTATTTGAAAATAAAAAGTTATTATAATAAATAGAGTGAGCAGAAAGTTTTTTTTATTATTTTGAAAATGATACAAGATATAATAATTTTAATATTCATATTATACTATCGAGAAATCTATCTCATTAACGTACCCTTATTAGTTTATCTAAGTATTTTTTTCTTTTTGTTCATTTTGGAAATTCAACTTGCTAACAATTTTTAAATATTGATTGTTAGAAGCATTCGAAATTCTTGTAATCGATTATTTGCATTTACATTTAAATTATGAAATTAAATAAATACCTACAGAGTTAAATTTAATGTTATTATTATATAAATCGATTCCAAACTGTATGTTATTTAGAAATTCAGAAAACATTATAACTCCTAAAACTAAGCAAAACAATTTATTTCATACGAAAAGTTATAAAATAATTTCAAATTTATATTATTAGTGTATTCTAATTCTAATATCATAAATTCTTGATTTATATATATATATATATGTACAATATAAGCATTACATGCAGAATTAAGTTTGAGTATATATCATATTACTTCCGGAGCATTTAAAATTGAAATATGAAATCCTGAGATTCGATACTTAACATTTTATTTATTTAACATTTTTATCTTTTATGACAACCATCTTTTATGACAAGAAAGTCTGGCAAACTAATTATTATTATTTAAATTAAATATCTACAAATTGCCCAAAACTTTATTTCAGATATTGCTTAGAAATCAGCTCGTAGAAGCTTTTATTTTCCCAAAAAGATTTTTTTAATTACATAAATATATACTAATGTACCCATACATATGGAAAATTATTTACCACATTTCTGAAAAACAAAAAAATTATGCTAATTTGACTGGTTCAACGGAACATGTGTAGATTAACTATACTTTAATCAGTCTAATGTGCTATTAAAGATTTACGAATTTAAATGTTAGTAAACAAAATATTAGATGTTAGAGTGTATTAAAAAAAAAACACTTTATTAAATATAACGAAGATTAACTTTCTGTCATTACCAATTTTAGAAATTATTTTATCATAAAAAATAATTTAAAAGGCAAAAAAAAAACATAGTCTATTAAGTTAATATTAAGTTAAGCAAGAATTGGGACGACAAAATTTGTTCCAAATTTAGATAATAGTTTATATAAACTACAAAAAATAAGGTAAATTCATACTTATAATTATTTGAATATTAGAATTATTTTAAACACCCTAACTAGATAAATTCTATTATGAGCACATATGAAATATAAAATAACAAGGTTTTTTAGAATAAGAAGCAGTTGGCATTCATAAACGGTTCTAAAACAATTTCGAAAATGTTGTTCTTAAGAGTTACAATTTTAATTTTACTAGCTACTTTCGTATCTTGCGAAACTGTTTTAGGTTATTATTATAAAACAAATTCGAATTTCAGTTAATTGTTAATTATTGTGTTTGTGATATTTTTCAGATAAAAGATGTTCTTTAACATACAAACCTGGCGATTGCAGGCAAGTTTAAGAATTTTTCATTAAATAATAGTTTTTTTTATATCTACGTGGCTTTTGATCTTGACTTTTTCCATTTGTTTTACTCTGTGAAAAAATATTTAACAAAAATTTAAAATTTTTTAAGAAAACAAACAGTATCGAGGACATAAATATTTGTTCAGTTAACAAGGTCAAGTCCCATTAATGACGTCTCGAATATAATATAGATTAATTTGCGCAGCCAATATATTAAAATATTATAGTTATAGAAAGTATATTATTTTTATGTCAAAAAATTTTGAATTTTTAAAAAATGAATTTCAGCAGTAGAAAATAGTTTTAATGTAAGTGTAGTCTATATTTATTATTGTTTTTTATTCATTGGAATTACATATTTTTACAGATTGAATTAAACGTACTTTAATCCCGATTTTTCAATTTTCTATACTTTATATTTATTTATTTTGTTATTGTACTTTATTTTTTGTCGTACCCAATTGAGCAAATATATATTAATTCAATGTTTCATTATTCGTTGAATTTTAAAGGTGTCACAAAATATTTAAGCCTTTTCGTTGAATTTTAGTTCGGTCATCTAGATTTTCCTAAAAAGCACACACAGAACGTGCCTTTAACTAAATGTGGACTACTGAAAAATTCATTCAACGGAGAAATAAATAAATAAAATCTCATATTTCTATTTTAATTATTGAAACAAAAAAAAAATTGTTTAAAAAATTATTTTTATGTTTTCAGATCCTTATCCACTCTTTGGGTTTATGATAATGCAACTGCTACATGTTTAGAACATCATGGCTGTTACAGAGCAACCAAACATTTTCGAACTGAAAGTGAATGTCAAGAAGGTTGCTCTAAACAGTAAAATAAAAATTGTACTCTTAACAAATTATTTGAAAATAATTTATTAAAATAAAGAAAATAAATTATTTTTAAAATCTAAAAATACTTATGATATAATTGTGTCGAATTTATTTTTATTTTTCAATTGTTTGTAATTTAATTAAACAAAGCCTTTAAATTTTCTTCTAAACAAAAGCTTTATTTATTTAATGCTTTCTTTTCCCTCAGAACGTATTAACTTTTTTTAAATAATCCAATAACCTTTAATAATGAAATTTAAATATCCAACTCAATAAAAGTAATGATTTATGATAATAAAATTATTATAAGAAATGGATATTTTTAATAATTTTTACATTTTGGTATTTGTCTGACTCACTGAATAAAATTAAAAAAAAAAAACATTTTAATTAAAATCAATAAACTAATGTCAGAAAATGAATTTAATAATCATAATGCCAAAATTTTAATTTAAATCAATCGATTTTATTAGTTTAGAAAGAATCTTCATATTAAGATTATATAGAGCTTTTACCTAAAAAAAATATTATAATTAGGGTGAGTCAATTAGAATTGTCAGTTTAAAACTAACAATACTTTCTCTTAGGCCTGAAAGTAAAAATTTTAAAGAGCATAAATTTTCTCTTGGATTTAAGTAGGTTTTAATTAGGAATTTTTGGAATCATTAGTAGTCCACAGTTAAGGAAATTAACTTTTAATTGAATATCTTAACAGCAATATAATAATGTACAGGAGGGACAATAATTTAATCGAACAGAATAATTTAATTTTATATTCAAAATGACATCAACAAACTCGTACAGTATATAATTCACAACCATTTACTTAAATTCCATACAGTTCATTTTAAGATCAAAGACAAACTTGTTGTCATAACGATTATTGTAATAAAGAGAATAATAAAAATATAATCCAAATGCGATTTAATTTAATAATTTTTATAATTTTAAGTGCCATAACATTGACATTTTCTTCTACTACTCTGCAAAGACGAAGACCTCGTAAGTAAAAAATTTTATAAGTTGAATCAAATGAAGTACCTAAATACATAACTAAATATATCTTTTCATTGTTACAGTAAAATGTTTTTATCCACCCACTGTAATACAGGGATGCTAGTAAGTGAAAATTATCGATCTTGTTGCACATACTATATAATTTATAATATACAGGCATACCTCGATTAACGCTACCTCTTTTAGCGCTGTTTCGTTATAGCGCTCTTTTGATTTTTTGAAAAAACAATTTTTTTAACTTTAAAATATTTTTTAAAGCATTTTATTTTTCTAAATTCATGTTTATAATTCTTGGAATCCCTTTTTTTCAAAATTTCAAAAATAATTATGATTCGGGGAATACTAAATATCAAAAATTATCATTAATTCGGGAAATACTAATGTGAAATTTTTTATTAATTGTTCATTCGAAAAAGTGATAGAAATAGTTTTATTGTTTTGTTCTACCTATGCATTGAATTCTAATTTAGTTTCTAATTTAAAAAAAAGTATAAATGAATTAAAAAAAAATTTTCAAAAAAAAAATACCATTTTCTTTATTTTTGACTTCAAAGTACCAAAAAAAAAATTAGTTAAGAACGTAACCCCATATTTTACTGTAAATAGCACCTCTTTTAACGCTGTTTCTGTTAACGCTCAATTTTCAGCAATTTTCAGGAACGCATCATGAGCGCTAAACGAGGTATGCCTGTACTTTCGATCAGTGTACATGACTTTACAAGAATTTATGGAAACTAGAACTTATTTAAAAAAAATTTAGTTTTCATGTTCGAAAAATATCGCTACAAATTGTGTGCATCTAACATCGAGACCACTCGTACATTTTAAACTGGGAAACATTAAGATTAAAAATAATTTATGAAAAATACTGTTTTTTTAATATGTATTTCACATAATGAATCCCAATATCCAACCACTAAGTAGAAAAATTCAGTTAATTTTGTAATTAAATAATTTTATTTGCTCAACACAATGAAATAATAAACAAACTATGCCTAAAGGCCCTAAAGTATTAAAAATATTATAAAAAATGTAGTGAAGTTCAATCATATCCCGATTATAATTTATACAAAGCATTTTCAGAAGATTTTCAATTATATGCGTATATAACTAAAGAAATTAACTAAAACATACTAAAAATGCAACACAAAAATGACGCGCATTGAACTGGTTTGAATTTTAAGATACAATACAGTATAAAGTATTAAAAATATAAAAAAATTAAAGAGAACTCAATATGTCCTCATTATAATTTATACAAAGTACATTCAAAAGATTGTCAATTAAAGGTACATATATGTTACATAATTAAACAAATTAATTAATACAAATGTCTGCTACACAAAAACGACGCATTAAGCTGCTTTGAATTTTACAATATATTTACAAAAAGTGTATATGTTTATAATTTTAGTCCTTTTTTGCCACATTGGTCCTATCATCAATTTACAAATAGATGTTATCTATATAGTTTATGTCCAGGAAATAGTAATGCTTTCAGCACAAGAACAGACTGTGAAAGAACTTGCGTAATTTATATTGTACAAACTGTCAATCCGTAAAAGAACATATTAATATAATAATTTAAATAATTATGATATTTATGTATTGATTTTTATTTTTGTAGTACATTTTATCAAGCAATTATTTTTAGATTTCTATTACAATAAAATATAACAGAAAATAAAAACTAAAATAGTACGTTCTTGAAATCTTCAGTAGTTCAGGAGTTAAGGAAATTCACTTTTAATTTAATATTTAAAAAACTATATGTATGGAATGTAGGGCGGACAATAATTTAATCGAACAGAATTATTTAATTTTATATTTAAAATTACATCAAAAAACTCGTGCAGTATAAAATCTAAAAGCATTATTTAAATTCCATTCAGTTCATTTTAAGATCAAAGACAAACTTGTTGTCAAAACGATTATTATAATAAACAAAATAAAAAGAACATAATCCAAATGCGATTTAATTTATTAATTTTTATAATTTTAAGTTTTATAACATTGACATTTTCTTATATCAATCTGACAAGACGAAGACCTCGTAAGTAAAGGGTTTTTCAATAAGGACATAACAATTTTAAATCTAAATAAAACACACAAGGATCGAAATATCGAGCTGCAATTTATTGTGGGTGATGTTCACATATTACATTTAAGAATGGAATTTGATATCGGTCATATGAGCACCATGAGCACGTTTACAACGATTGATTCTTTGGCGCCAATTTTCAACCACTCTTCCAAACACATCAATCAGAATGTTGGCAATTTCGTGCACTTGTGGGTTTGTTGTTGTCCAATAACGCATATTTTGCTTGTTGACAAAACCATTGAGCCAAAAATGAAATTGCCAACATTCCGGTTGATATGTGTGGAAGAGTGGTGGAAAATTGGCCCCAAAGAATCAATCGCTGTAAACGTGCTCGTGGTGGTCATATGAATTCCATTCTTAAATGTAATATGTGCACAACACCCACAATAAATTTCAGCTCGATATTTCAATCCTTGTGTGTTTTATTTAGATTTGAAATTGTTATGTCCTGATTGGAAAACCCTTTATAAAAATATTTTCTAAATTGAATTAAAAATAATTTCTAAATTGAATTAAAAATTATACATATCAACTGATTATATCATTTAATTGTTGCAGTAAAATGTTCTTATCCACCGACTGTAATACAGGGATGCTAGTAAGTGAAAATTATTCTTTTTGTTGCACAAATAAATATTAATTTATTATTTATGAATCTACAAGATTAAATCAAACTAGATCTTAGTCAAAAAAAATTTTGTACGGGTGAAGAAACTTTGAAAAATTTACTTCTGAAAAAAAAAATAACTACGTAGTGGAGCATTTTTGATGTCCTTGAAGATTTTAAGACTTTAAATAAAATTTTTCAACCTTCTGAAAACTTTGGATTTTCTTATGAGATACTTTATAAAGAACAAGAACTTTCTTAAAATTTTAAATTTTATTTTAATTTTTTTACTAATATGATGAATTTCTCGAAACTAAATTGTAAAGAACGTAAGAGAATGAACTAGCGGTGGTAAATTAAACTAAGCATAGTTTTTTAGAACCAAAAAATTATATTAGATTGGATAGCCATCCTGATTTTTTTTTTTTGTTAAGCACAATGAAATAATGAAAAATTTTAAAATTTTCTAATTACACAAAATTTTAAAATTATTATTAAAATATAGGGGAACTCAATTATATTTAAAATTTATAATTTATATATCAATTCTCATTAAAAGTGTAATAAGAAGTGTACATAATAAAAGGAATAACCTAAAGCAATTGTAATGCAACACAAAATGCACATTTTAAGGCTACTTTTAATTTTACAATATATTTACAAAAAGTGTATCGTTTATAATTTTAGTCCTTTTTTGCCACATTGGTCCTATAATCAATTCACAAATAGATGTTATGAATATGGTTTATGTCCAGGAAATAGCAATGCCTTCAGCACAAGAACAGAATGTGAAAGAACTTGCGCTGTTTATTTTATTCCGAACTCTGGATCTTGAACCTTGTTAGACGAATGAACATTTAAATGTTAACTTAAAAACATTTAATAAATAATTTTAATAATTATCAAATTTGTGTATTTTTTTATTATTATTATTAGCTTTAATATATAAAAATTCATCTCCTTTTCATTAAGCTAACATTATTTTTTTTTAATTTCATTCCGGATTTTAAGCTTTTGAATATTACTTAGCATGTTTTAAAAATGAAAACAAAATATTATTTGTCAAAAAAAAAAACCTCAGAAGTCGGTATTTTTGACTGCATTAACTTTTAAATGTATACCTACTTCATTTCAATTCACTGTAAAAAATTTCTAAATATTACCATATCTTTTCTCTTTTCCATTTTTTTAACATTTTTTTATAAAGAAAATTATATACATTATTATATTATATGAATATTTGATTCTTTTTAATTTAATTTCATCAGTAATTTCATTATTAATAAAATGTATAATTTTGTACTTATGTGAGTTGCGATTAGGTTAATTTAATTAGAAATAAAAGAGTATTTACAGATAAAGATTTACTTAAAGCGGAAGTGTTAAACTTAGTACTAGTGACTGATAGAAATTTTCCAAAAAAAAATGGTTAATGTAAGAGAGAACGAAAGAAAATACAAACGAAGAATTCGAGACGATAATGTCGAATCACATTCATAAAAATTAATTTTGTTTTAGCTTATTTCTCAAAAAAAGTATAGAATGTATTAATGCAGAGCTGACGGTTTAAGGTTGATAGTTTAATTTCAATCAAAAAAAAATTGTAGCAGTAAAAATAAGCTATTAAAAGATACGTATATTTGTTTTTGAAGTTTTCACAGACTTAATTAATTTATATTATATGCGTTTATTGAATGATTCAAAAAATATTATCAGTAAAATTGATAACCGCTATTGGTCTAACTGAGTATATATAAATACTATGAAGAAGAAATTTATAACAATGATTCAGTATACGCTTATCAGTTAATCGAATAATACGTTGTTGTTTTATACCGTTAACTTGAAGTATTTTTTAAATTCTTACCATCAATAATTTATTAAAAAAATATAAAATGAAATTTATTTTAATATTATTTTTGTTTTCATTTTGCATATTAGTCACTAAATCTGAAAAATCACGTAAGTGAATTTTTGATATAATTTGCTATAATTTTCTATAATATGTCGTAAGAATAATTTAAATTTTTTTTATATTTTTAGCAAAATGCTTAGAAAAATCTGGTGTCCAAGGAAGATGCAGGTATATATTAAAAAATAAAAAAAATAAAAATATTTCAGGATTATTTCCTTGGTTTTCTTTTTTTTAAAGAAAATCAAACATTTTTGAATGAAAGATTTTTGTAACAAAAACTTTCGCTAACCTTATCGTAAAATATTAATCCAGTGGTTTTAATCAAAAAGTATATAATATAGTAATAAACTTTTAGCAATAATATAATGTATCAATCAATTATTAATCTTCATTTTTTCAGAGCACTTTTCCATTTGTGGACATATAATTTGGATACAGATTCGTGTGTAGAATTTCATGGTTGCCCAGCAAATAGAAATGTTTTTAATACAAAATCAGAATGCGAACGAGTTTGCAGATAATAATTATTTATAATTTCGCAAATAATTTTAAATGAAAGTTATTATTTTATATTTAAGATATACGAAATTTCATAGATATGCATTAAATTATTATTATTATATATGTGTATTAAAGATTAGATAAGTAATTTTAAATACGAATTTATTGATTTTGCTTTTAATCCTGAAAAGTTAAATAAACAGAAATTATTTCTATACCTACTATATTATATCATTGGGTTTTGAATATTTGCGGGTAATCTTTATTATTATTAGGATTATCTCTACCTTTAACCTCTGTTGATTCCAATTTTCAAAGTATCACTTTAATTTTTTTTTAAAAACATTTTTGTTTACCATGAAATACATAATATTCACGGTTCATACTTTAAAAATATAATATTAAAATTATATGGTTGAAAAGAAGGGCTTAAGATAATTAAACCTTAACAATTTTTTTAAATAAAAATATGATTTTTAAAAAATTTGCCGTTCTCACTACCTCTTTCAGATATATTTTCTTGTTATTAATTTACAAATATAGCACAAATGTTAAGAAAACAACATCGAAATACATGTGAAAATTATGAGTTATGAAATGCTATGAAGGTGTTAAAGACGGCTATGGTTTTTCTTATTTTCAATATGAAGAAGTTTTATTGTTTGAATTTTATCCATTTTTTGTACGTCCTCAAATTTTTAGTTTTTGAAATTAAAATGTAAAGAAATATGATTCTAAGCTTATATATACTTTTGAGCCCTTATATCAGAACGAAATTTTTCAAAACCATTCAATAATTAGTTGAAAATCTTGAAATTAAAGAATAGAGTTTAATGTGGTAAAGTTATAAATTTCCTGTAAGGTTTTTCAGGGAGCAAAAATTGGAATCTGGACCGATCGCCGAAAATGTTGACCATCTCTGATTTAATCGATTATTTTATCAATTGACTTTATTTTTTTTTTAATTTCAATTCAGATTTTTACAAGGTTCTAAGATCTAGGTTAGTATAAACTACAGATGCTTGAATTAATTTAAAATGTTTTTCATTACAAAATTTAATACAAATATAATATTTTATCCTCAATTATAGAATAATGAAATTTTTTTTAAGATTTTTTGTTAAAAATTATGTCAATATTAACTCAAAAATTCAGGTCAAAGTAATATGCCCCATGATGATAAATTTTTTTACAGTCAATATCCTATAAAATATGTATCGATCGGAATGGACATGTTTATAATTATAGGATTAATAAGAAACCAAAAATAGAAGAAACGTCACTGCGCAAAGTGTGCAAAAAAAAGCAGTTTTTAGAGCTAGTATACTTATTATGTAACTAGAATATTAAATCCATAATGCTTAAACCAGCTTATACCAATTTATGTTTATTCAATTTTGTTATAAGATATGCAATTTAATAAATATTAATTAATTAACTTATAAAAAATTCAAATTCCTACTAATTAACACTTTTCATCATTTCTTCGGGTTCCTAAAACATTCTCTATAAAATATATAATTCGAACTCTTCATTTGAAATTCAACTGGTTGATATGGGTAATCAATTGAACTTCCTAGTTGTTTTTTAACACATACTTAATACATATTTATTTTTATTTGCTTGTTTAACAAATTCTACACAAATATATTTTGAAAGATTGCAGAATTATGGCCTAAGCTCTTAACCTTGACATAAAATATTTTCATATCAAGCACAAATTATACTAAACAAACTAAACTTTTTTAAAATAGCGTATGATTATCTTGGTTTGTATGTCAACTTTATTTCACAAGGGGTTTTGCAAAATTTAATAAAAATATTGTTAGTTGTCTTAATTTTTACAATTTGTAATTTTTGGAGCCTAAACTTCAGATCAAATTTTAGTTTTTTTTTAATTTTACAATGTACCTACCTAATAAAGACAAAAAAGCATCCATTAATATCGGTAAAAATTAAGGTTTAAGTAAAGGAAGTGAAGAAATAAAATGATTCAAATATTCAATTTTTGGTATTTCTGTTAATCAATATACGCTTCATTCCAAGATTTCTAGTCTTTTGATGAAGGTTTTACTATTTAAACTTGTTAATTTTACCCGAAATTCATTTGAATGATTGTCAATAATAATAATTAAAAAATATCAACAAAAAAGCGTATACCTATATATATACATTATCAGCTTAAAATTTCTAAATATGATACAAAATTATACATTTCTAAATATATTTTGGCTGACAGTATAAAAGAAGAAAAAATTATTTATTCTATTCATTATTAATTATAAACTTTCAATCTAACTATTACATAACACTTAAACTTTAAAATGAAATTGTTGGCATGGTTCATTTTTGTCGCATTGGGCTTATTGGCATTGACATCGGCTGAAAAACCAGGTGAGAAATTGAATATAATTTCTGGAAATTATGACTTTTGAATAGAATTCATAGTATAGTGCCATAGTAGTGTATTTACTATGTAATTTAGTAGAAAATTATCAAAATTATTCTGGAAGTCAAAAATATATTTCAAAGTCAGATCTAATCAAATAATAAATTAATTTTACTGCAATCAATTATATTTATTCTAAAATAACTCTTTTTCTTTAATATTAATATCTTATTTACCTCCTTATTTCGAAATTTTATTCTTCACATTAATCTAGCTAAGTCAAAAGAACACACATAAAAATTAGATGGGCACGAAATAACTCTTTTTTTCTTTGCAGCCAAATGCTTAGAAGAACCCGCTAAACAAGGAGCGTGCAGGTAAAATTATGAAAATATATTAATATGAGAGGAATTCATAAACTTTGATTCAAATTTTTTTGTTACAGAGCCTTATTCCGTAAATGGACATACTATTCTGACAAGAATGAATGCGGAGAATTCAATGGCTGCCCTGGTAATTCTAACCATTTCAATTCAAAAGAAGAATGTGAAGAAACCTGTAAATAAGCTAATACAACTCTTAAATATCGTTAAAGATCAAATAAATAAACGTGAAAATTAAATAAATAATAAAATTGTTTTTTTTTAGGTACTTATTTAATAATAATTTTTAAACCTTTCGTAATAGACTATAACCAAAGAATTTATAACATTTTGAAATATTTTGAGGATTTTTTATGATCTTTGGTATAATACAATCTTACAGTAGTTTCTTCGAATCATTTTATTTTTAATCTGTTTGGTCTAACAAGAAACATTCAAAGAAAATAAACATAAAAAACAAATTTGAAGCTTCTGTAAAAGTGCTTCTGTAAAAGTAGTCATCAGGCCCGAGAGCCTTAGTTTTCAAAACTCCAAATGTTCATGTTCGCTTCATTAAAGTTTAATTTAAATATCAACAAAAAAAATAATAAACAGAAAGCAAGTTAATTTTTTATTAGTTTTTAAATACATATTTTATTCATAATTTCGTTTTTCTGGAGAGTAATTGAGAAATCATAATATAATTACAGTTTTAGTTTTTTGTTATCTGGAAAAAACAAAACTCATGAAGATGAAACTTGAATCTTTTGGCAACTTGAATCTTTTGGACTTTAAATAAGTTTTTTTCAATTTAAATATTTATTTTAAATAAGTTGAACCTCCTACTATCAAAATTTTACTGCGAAAAAAATCTTTTTAACCACTTTTCTATCAAAAAAGAAAAAGCTGACTTTATGTTTTCATTAAATATCCGTCGGTCTGTTCATCTGTCTACTAATCCAATTAACCTACAAAATGATTATGATTACAACTTTACTTGGCCGATTTCGATCTTATCAATAACAAATATGATGCGTAATCTCGTTCACTTCTATCTAAGCTAAAGGATGAGATTCTCCGAGTCCGGACTCCGCAGTTAGAAGTTCCTCAACCGAACAAGGATGAAAAAATAAATGTTAATATAAATTTATATTTTATGGCTTAATGTTTTTCTTCGAAAAAATCACAACGAAGATGATATAATTTTTATTTCTTAGTTTTAAATAAGTAGGAAGGTTTTTTTTTTGAATTAAACTAAAAAAATTACTTGCTTATCAGCTTTATACTTTAGCTTGATCTATTAAGAGAAGCTAATGAATAAATATTTAACAAATACCATAACTTTAAGAAAAAAAAAACAAAATTTCATTCATTTGTAAAAATTATTATCATCATTTTGAACCAAAGCTTTTAGTATAAGTTTAATTCGATGTTGTCATAGACTTAAAATATAATTCTTTTTCATTTAAATTTTATTAAAAGTAATCTTTAATTTAAATATTAGAATTGGTTTATTAAAAGTAATTTGAAATTATGAAAGCACATCAAGTCATAATTTTATGTTTTTCTATATTTTTGATTTCTGTAAAATCCAGTCCATCAGGTACATGCCATTAAATTTATAAAATTTTTAAATTCATCGAATACTTACTGAATTCAACAAGAAAATTGTATTATTTGGAATTTTTATTTTTTTGTTTTAACAATAAAAATTATCTATATAAGAAGTAATAAAATCACTCGTGAACACAGCAACGTAATGAAAATGTGGAATTTGATTGTTGAAAAAGATTAACGCTAATCGACTGAACAATTTCTTGGATTTTTGCAACAACAATATTAAGATTTAAAATTTTAGATTTTGATAATTTGTTGTTGCGATAAATAAATTTTTAAAAATATGGAACAAAAACGTGTAAAATCTTTTAGTTATACATTATATCTTTTTAGCAAAATGTTTAGAAGAACCTGCGAAGCTTGGCGATTGCAGGTTAGTTGAAAACTTCATTTTAAATATTTTTGACTATATTATTTCATCGTTAATATTTTCAGTGAAATACTAGATAATTGGACTTATTATGCTGAAAGAAATACATGCGAAGAATTTCAAGGTTGTCCAGCAAATGAAAACACATTCTATTCAAAAGCCGATTGTGAAGAAACTTGTAAAAATTACAACCCAGTAAACACGAAAATTAAATATTCAAAATAAAAAAATTCAGAAATAAATACTCACGTCTCACTTACATAAAATTTGAATTGTAAAAATGTAGGGTTTGAATCTAATCAAAATTTGACATGTTTCAGTTTAAAATTATTTTTAAGTCGTTTTAATCTTTTTCCAATAGATGCGTTAATTTTTATTTTACGAACATTTTATTAGTTAACAATTTCAATTAAATATTAATTAAAGATACCTACGATAAGTTTTAAATAAAAGATTATGATACAAATCATAATATTCCTATATGTACACAACTATAAACTTTAATGTGCCAACTATAAAATATCTGAAATAAAAACATCTTTTCGAACAGCATTGTTGAAGCCTTCCTTATACTTATACCAAATTGGACTTTTGACAATAGGATCATCAACTGCACCTGGAAATAATAGAATTGCCACTTTAACGTTAATTTGTACAAATTTGTACAATTATATACCAATGTTTATGCATGTATTTTTTTAATTTAACTTTCTTTTATCAAAATCATAATTACTTACCATTGTTAGAAGAAGTAGCAACTAGTTTGTTGGATATTCGTCCAAAGAAATCCTTTGTTATCTAAAAAAGTATAAAGAAGTTTTAAATTAAATTGTAAATCTTTTGCAAAATTTTATGAGCACAAAGTTCAAAAAACGTTAAGTACTTAAGCAATTTTTTTTTAAATTATTCGATTTCAATTTATTTTCCCAAAAAGAATGAATGAACATTCTTATTAATTGACTCATTGACCAAAAATTTCTTGCACAAAGATTAAAATGGGCGCAGTGAAATAAGGCCGCGGGAAATAAGGCCGCGATAGGTTTTTTGTTGCGGTCTTATTTCATTTTGAAAAATGAAATAAGGCCGCGAAACAATCCTCGCGATAAAATTCCTCGCGGCCTTATTTCGTTTTGAAAAATGAAATAAGACCGCGACAAAAAAAAAAATTAATCGGAGGGCTAATTTCATTTTGAAAAATGAAATAAGGCCGCGAGGATTTTTTCACGGCCTTATTTCATTTTGAAAAACGAAATAAGGCCGTGTAATCTTGTGAGGTGAGCACACAGGGCAGGGGGCAGCAGGGCGGCGGGCGAGCGGTTGGTCAGTGGGCTAGCGCCGCAAATCCCACTGACCAACCGCCCGCCCGCCGCCCTGCTGCCCCCTGCCCTGTGTGCTCACCTCACAAGATTATCCGGCCTTATTTCGTTTATAAAAATGAAATTAGCCCTCCGAATAATTGTTTTTTTTTTGTCGCGGCCTTATTTCATTTTTCAAAACGAAATAAGGCCGCGAGGAATTTTTTGCGGTCTTATTTCATTTTTCAAAATGAAAAAAGACCGCGAGGATTTTTTCGCGGCCTTATTTCATTTTGAAAAACGAAATAAGGCCGCGAAAAAATCTTCGCGGCCTTATTTCATTTTTCAAAATGAAATAAGACCGCAACAAAAAAACGTCGCGGCCTTATTTCCTGCGGCCTTATTTCCATCCCCCATTAAAATGATGTTAAAAAATGTATTTCTAAAATTGATTTTAGTGGTTTCACATTATATTAAGGTGTTTTTTGAACGCTCCCAGAATATAACTACATTAAGTTAGATTGGGATAGATTGAGAAGTCTTCATACCTTACCTGTTGGTCCATTGTATCATCTTACCCGATGGATCTTAAGACCTCCATCTAATTACACTAACATTGTTTTTGGTGAATTTTTAGATCTAACGTTAAATTTAGAAAATAATAAGGCCATCAAAACTTCCAAAAAATTTATTTATCTTTCAACAGGTATAAAGCATAAAATTAAAAAAAAAATTAACCTCATCCCAAAAACCAAATGAAATTGAAAAAGTTAAAACAATTGGAAAATTGAAAAAAATAAAATAAAATAACAAAAGAATCAAATAATGCTAAGAGAAATAAAAAACTGGATTTATTTTCAATTTAACTTTTTAATTATGTTTAGAAAGATCCTTTTTTTTTTTTGTTAGATACCTACACTCAACTCATACATACACATAAAACAAAAACAATCAACATTTTTCATCTGGAATCCCTTATCACACATAACTTTAAATACGTTTTATTTTCTCTATACATTTTCTTCTGTTGAGTAAAAATAATTTTCTTCATTTATTTTCATTTTATTTTTAAACTCAATTTCCTTAAGGACTACAACTATTATTATTTTCAAATAATAATTTACTCGCAATGTTTGTTAGCTGTTTTTCTTTTTCAAAAATGCTGTTTTTATATAATATATATTAATGTAAACCCATTAGCCACTGAGAAAAATATCACTAGTAAATACGTCTTATTTTCAGAATCGACTTCATCTTAACAGATTTTGAAAATATGTTGAGAGTCTCTGATCACGTTCTCTACTATGATAATATGAGTTGTTGAAATTGAATGTGAAATTTCTTTTAACCCAACCATAGAATATAGAAACATAATAATAAATTCAAGAATATTAAATTTTTATCTTCTTAAGAACTTAATGTTTGGGTCCTAATTGTCAAATCATTATAAAATTTCCGTATGATATCCGTATGATTTCCGTATGACAACCGTATGATATCCGTATGATTTCCGTATGACAACCGTATGATATCCGTACGATCAGGCCCAGGAAGAGGGGGGGTCAGGAGGGTCGTTTGGCATGGGCCTCTTAATTTAGGGGGCCTCCAAACAACATTATACAAAACGTTAAAAAAATTTACTTGGCACTTTTACGTGCGCAAGAATGAACTAACTAATCAATATTATGATTTCATTCATGTGTTTCTTAGTGAAATATTTATTAACATAAGTTGAATATTTATTAACATAAGTTGAAATCATCTAATAAATAAAAATGAAAATTCTCTGTTTCTCTTTTTCTCCGTTTCTCTGTCCTCAATCACACCTAAGCCGCTGGACCGATTTGGCTGAAATTTTGAACTTAAGTATCATTGGGACCCGAGATGGTTATAGGGTATAGTACGATTCAAATCACTTGACCAATGAGCTTTTAAGAGAGGGTAAAATTTGAATAAAATTATTATACAAAAATTGCATGAGCTTTTTTCTTAAATAATTTCCCCTAAATTTTGTATGCATTTTTTAATGGAAAGGGAAAGCTTCGCATAACGGATTGGTCAAGTGATTTGAATCGTACTATACCAGAAATTTTGTTGAGAGGCCCCGACGGGGGACTGCCGTAGATGCTGTTTTTGCAATTTAGGTACATTCCGATAAAATGTTGTAGCGTTGGACCCGATGTTGAAAGGCCCTCAACCGTTGAAGGGTTATACTGTTACGAAATTTTGAAAATAACTAGCCTAGAGACTCGAGAAAATTATAGGGTACTAGAAAATTTGATCCGAGGTTCCGACGGGGGCTACTTTAGAAGCCGATTTTGAAATTCACTTATATTCCGATAAAATGTCATAGCGTTGAACCCGAATCGACTATTTAGAAGACTGGATGTGTTAAGACACTCATCCGAGGTTTTGGGTTTCCGGGGAAGGGGCTGTATAGCAAATTTTTAAATTCCGTTTTTTTAGTGCACAAAATCTGGATTAAAGTGTTTTGATATTAATATAAGTTCGATACTACCTTACGAAGCCGGGTATTCCGAATAGTTATTATATAAAAGTTTATTAAGCAGTAGTTAATACTATATATAGGACTAAGAACTATTTCACATTTTCAAAAGTTTAAAAAGAAATTGTTATTGTTTTTTTCATTAAAGAGCGGGCCACATATTTTGTCTGACCTGCGCCTCTAAGTGTCTCTCACAGGCCCTGCGTATGATTTCAGTGAATAGTTTTACAACTAATATCAATTGGGTTGGGGTCTTAACTGTGTATACCAAAATTCTGTTTAGCAAAATTCTGTATTAACAAAATCCTGTATTGCATAATTCTGTATAGACAAAATTCTGTTAGACAAAATACTGTAAAATTATGTACCGCAAAATTCTGTATTACAAAATTCTGTATTGCAAAATTCTGTATTGGAAAAATAAAATAAAAAATTATGCGCCAATACAGAAATTCTTTACGTATATTTTTTTGTGTAAACTGTTGAAAACTAAATTTGAATTCAATACTGAGCTTTCCAAGGACTCACAACAATGTACGGGTTTGGCATAGACCATAGACGATTAAAATGTTTAGCGGGTAAACGTCATTCAGGGCTGTACAAATTGATGAGTAATCTAAAAAATGAATTAATTATTTCAAAATGCCAATTGGAAAAGACTAAACTAGGAGACAGATTCAATAAAAAAAAATTGCGAAACAATAAAAAAAATTAAAAGAATTATGAAGAAAAGGACAAATTAGAAAATTGCGAGTTTCTTAAATTAATTGCAACGCATCTGTCTTTATAAAAAAAAGAGTTATCTAAAAAACAAAATTTGTTATATATAAATAAAGATTTTTTTTTTTTAATAATAGATGAATTTAATTAGCAATAAAATAATTTAATTTTTTTTTGTTTACAAGCTACATGATTAACATGAACATAATTATACATTTATCCAACAACAATAATTATCTCCTTTTTTAGGTTTTACTCCTACTTCGCCATACAGAATTTTACTATAACCGAATTCTGTCCACACAGAATTTTAATGCAGCACTATAGCACTATTTTAGAATTTTGTCAAACAGAATTTTGTACATACAGAATTTATTCATAAAATTTTTTTCAATAGAGAATTTAGCAATCCAGAATTTTTTTTGTTATACAGAATTTTGCAACAAAGAATACAGAATTTCGACACGATCCCATATCAATTACATATATAAAACCAAAGTACCAAAGATTCAGTATAACGATTATAAGGTTGACTTCTAAAGATTTTGTTTTTTAACAATGTTATATTTTTTATTTTTTAAATTTTGTAATGAATTCTCTAAATAATTCGTACAAAATTAGCAAGTAAGTCAATTTTATTCTATTCAAAGCTCATTAAACAAGCCTTTTATATGAAATTATTTCCATTTTTTTTATTAAGAAAACTTAAGCTCAATATTAACAAACTAAGGTTCAAAATTATAATAAAAATCAATTTTTTATATTTAGCACCTCTTTTAACACATTTATCCAATATCTGATAAATAACAAATAATTTTATATACAATTACAATATATAAAGAATATATATAAATATATATACAATACATATAAATACATATAAATGCTAAATGTATATAATGAAAAAAGGATAAATCTGATAATAAGAACCATTTAGGTTCAATAGACACTTCTATCAATTTTAATTGATTTATTTGATATTAAAAAAAAAAAGAAAATCCTTATAAGGATATTTCACAAGTACAAAGAAGTATAAATATACAGAGATAATTTTTCTTGAGATACACAACATTATTTTTTATTAAAAAAAAAAAAATTTCATGATATCTTGATCCTTTAAGCATAAATAAAATCAAAAGAAAAATAATATTTAGATTTAAGTAACTTCTTATTTTATACAAAGGGATCACATAATATTTTGGAGAATTGAATTTTCTGCTTTAGAATATAAACAAAGAAAAAAAATTTTTTAAAGAGATTTTCTTTACGGCGAAAAAAAAAATTAAGTCTGATGATAAAATTTATGCTTAGATTAAAGACATAATAACATTTTATTGTTATTATGAGAACTAAATCCAATCTAAAAATTATATATAAAAATGTATTTCAATACGTCATACGTAGATGTGTATATTTGTGTGTAATCGTGCACAGAATGGGATAATATTATCTGAAGAGATAGGAAAATGTGAAATATATTTGGTACTTAAAAAACAAAACAGAATAACACGCATAAGCCCTATTATCCAGACAAAACATTTCTACAGAAAATCACAGTTTTTATTTTCATAAAAAACGAATTAAAACATTTATTCTCATTAATGCTAATTAAAAGCTGTGTTTCCAGTTTGTGTGTTTCCAGCGAAATTTAACTTTCAAATATGTAAGCTATCTGGGCGATCTGGAAAAAAAAACCAATTCTTTTCTTTGCAAAGTTGAGAAATCTCTGAGTTAAACATTTTTAAAACATCTGTTATTCAAGGCAGATCAAATTCTATTTGTATAATTCTATCTGCACAAATAAAAAAATATAAGATTTGTTTTTTCTGCTACTTCCTGTTGACAAATATCAACAAATGCAGATAGATAATTTTGCAAACAACAAAAATATGAGTTAACAAAAGTCATAATCATATTAAACTTGTATAATTTGATAGCCGTACTGACGCACTTAACTATACCTATAATAAAAATTAGGTTTTTCTTACCTTCTAGAATTCAAACTAAAAAGATCTGAAATAAAGTTTATTTTTGGAACAAAAAAAGATAATGGTCTTAAATTGTGCGGCACAAATAAATTTTTACTATATTAACTTTATGAGCCACATTTAGACCATTATTAATTTCAACTGCTTATGTTTAAGTGCACATTTTAACCGGAGTAATCTTTGAGGTTTAATTTTTAATTATTATATATGATTAAGATTCTTAGGTTTCCCAACTTTTTTTATTTGGAACAAAATTTTAAAACAAAACTCGCTGTACGTCGAAATAAAAATAATATTTTAAAATCTTATTAAATCAAAAGACTTCACTCGACTTCGTAGATACCTACAAATCTTTAATAGATAAATATTAAATATTATAAATATTTTTGCTTTGCAATTATAAACTATTCAAACCCAAACTATATGAATGTTTATTTCTGGGAATTGTTGTAATAAAAATTATGTAGTTACAAACAAACCATTGTGATATTATAAAAGTTCTGTTATACGAAAATAACCAAACATTTTCATTTAAAATTTGAAACTATCTTATGAACATTGTAATAAAATTCAATTATGGGCGCGCATAAAATCATTCTGAATGCTTTCCTTTTCAATTTTTATTTTGTTTCTCTTTTTTAGCGTAGGAAATATAATACAAATAAAATGGTTTAAAATGTTTTCCTGAATTTAAGTCCATTTTGTTTATTATTTTATTATTACATTTCATTTTGAGAAATACAATAAATAAAAGGAACAGTTTAATAATATATTTTAAATTATTATCCCTGTTTGAATTTTAATGTCTAGTACTGAACTGGAACTTTTAACAAAGGTTGGGGCAATACATATACGAAAGATTTCAAAAAATATAACAAATATTTAAAAATCACAAGAAGGGTTAAAATGGATAGCGGACTAATGCTACTAAGTTAAAATGGGTAGCGGACTAATGCTACTACTAGCACGTAATTATCCAATAATGCTAATACCAATTCAAAAATGTGATATTGAATGAAAATTATCGAACAGCTAAGAATTACTGTTTGTGTAAGATGCTATATTAGTAGAAATATATTTCAATCTGCTGAATTTAACATTTCTGGAAAATGTAACTAAGAACTTCTTCAATATTCAACAATATTTCGTAAAATAAAGAAAAAAAAGACAGACATGACGAATGAATTTTACTTACCACTTCTTTGGTTTTTGTATTTTGTCTAATTTTTGGTTTCAATGCTTGCAAATGATTCGGTAAATTTTTTTTGGATGGTGAGGTTCCTTTCTTACCAATCACATTAGATTTAATGTTTGTAATATTTTTAACATTTGTAATTGATTTAGGAGCAACCCGGCGCATTTGTTCTATTTCAACTTCACGAGCTATCAATTGCCGACCAAAGTAACTTAAATTAATACCTTGGGCATCTAAAATTATGAGTTAAAATTAATAATTTAATTTTTATTCTTCTTCATTTTTAATTTAATATTAAACCTTGAAATTTGCACAGCAAATCAATGTTTGGCTCTATTGAATACTGATAGGTTCCATCCACAGTCTTGGTTTGTGTAAAAGCTAAACCTAAATCCGCCATCACTTCGACGGTATGCGTTAAATCGTAACGCTCTCTATGAAAAGTGAAATTCAGGACATTTAAAAATTCCGAAAAATAAAAATAATACCTTTGAGTTAGTAATTGTAAAGAAACCGATCTTAAAGTTGGTGACAAAATTTTCTTTAGTATCGGTACAGTTTCGATTAAAATAACTTTTCCTTGCCCAATTCCAATGCTATTACTTGTTAAGCCTTTTCTAAGAGCTTGAAAAATCATTTTCGTAGTAGTTGTTTTTTGATAAACCTGAAAGCAAAAAAAAAGATAAATTATTTAGAAATAAAAAAAAATTAAGCGTACTTTTGCGGCATTGTTAAGGTTTTGAAAATTGATTAAAATCATTGAAGTATTGTAGAGCTTAAAATAAAGCACATACATGAAAAATTATTTTAGAAGCAACAAATTTTAATTTTTTTTTTTAAATCATCTCCCCTTAATTTAACTTTGTCCAATCTGAAAAAGTTAATTTTTATTCAACATAAAGAAGTGAAATAATATTTTATTAATGAAAAAAAAAAGAATATGTATATATATATATTTTTTTTTATGAAAAATACAAAATATGAAATTCATTTAAATTAATGAAGTGAATTTATATACTTAAAAATTCAAAAAAAAAAAAAAAAAAATGTATATATGTATATAAATAATAATAATTTTAATAGAAACATCAGCTGTAATTAAAAACTCTTTCTGCATCGTTATTTTTGTTTTTAATTCATAATAACGATATCACATAATAAACACACATAATAAAAATTGTACCTGTAACTCTTTTTTTTTTTTAATACGATTTTTTAAAACAAGAAAAAGAAAACTAAACAAAATGTTCTTTTTTAATTTTTGACAAAAACTATGCGCTTTGTGTTTTTAAGAATTCAAAATGAGAATTATTCTTATTTTCAAATAATTTTAGATGTAAGAAAAATACGAATTAGCAAGAATAGCTTTAGTATAAGCAATTTATATAGAATTTATCGATATTTTTTTCTAAATATTAAAGATTTTGTCTCTGTAGATTTTTTATTGAAGGATTTTGTATTTTAAGATTTTATAAAAAAAAACATTTGCGAAAAAAAAAAAATTTGGAATTAAGGATAGGGGTAACACAATCGATTCTTAAACATGAAAACTATTCTACTGATAACGCATCCGTGTTTGCGAAAAAAAAAAAATTCATTTCATTAAAAGTAATTAATTTTATTCATTTAATATGAAAAGTGTTTTTTTTTTTTTCTTAACTTTTTTTATATTAAAAAAATAAAAGAAAATATTTATGAAAGGATAATAAAAAAAAAAAAATAAAAGAAATGAAACTAAATTTTTCAAGGAAAATTAATTTTCATACAAAAGAAAATTTTCTTTATGAATTTAAACGTTGTTGTGAATATAAAATTTTGTTATCTTAATGTCCTTTTAATCCATTTTTTATAAGAAGAAAATATTATTATTATTTTTTTTTTTTTATTCCATTGCACCCATATATGGAATTAAATTTATAAAAAAAAAAAAATTTATTTTTATAATTTTTTTTAACTTTTTCTTCGACTTTTATTCAAATGGGTGTACCCTTTACAACATTGTAACTTCATTGTGTTCATTTTTGTTTTAATAGTAAATAGCCTAGCTATTGAATGAAATAAATTATTTTATACCCAACAGTAATAAATTTAAAAATGAAATGAATACAAAAAAAAAGGGTATATTTAGAATAGAGAAATAAAAGGACATTTTTTTATTTTTTGTTGCTTTAATTCAAAATAAACATACAATTGAAGTTGAAGTACATAAAAATGGGGAGCCACAAATATCGCTTAGTTGCATGAAGTACGGAATAGAATTTGAAATCCTCATCAATAGTAATAATGAACATTTTAATCGGACTTGAATCAAACTTTCTGAAATTTGCCGTAAAAAATTTTTTTTTCCAGAAACTTTCTTTACAAATAAATTGCAAAATTTAATAAACCTTCAAACTTACGTCGTTTTTCTAGTAAATGAACGAAATGTTCTGAAGACATTATATTACAGTTAAAGAAAATTTATTATATAAAAGTATTCAAATAAGAAAATGCTGTTTGTTGAGATGTAAAAAAGGTATAAAGTGCAAGTTTTTGCTTGGAGAAATTTTGAAAAAAATATTTTTTTTTCATTCTAGGATTAACTAACGAAAATGGGGCGCTTTCCTTAAAATTTTCTAATACGTAGATGAAAATATTAAAAAGTATTTTTGATGTAAATGGATGTTTTTGTATACAGAGCCATTTCACAAAGCGATCTGCGAGCCATCTCACAAACGGAAAAAAATATGTAAATTGAAATTCAACTAACTAATTATGAACATGTTTGTAAAGTTCCGAGTGATATGAAAAGTTCGTAACTTTTATTTAAATAAACATAAAACTTCATATTAAGAACACCAAAATTATTTTCTAGATTTTAATTATAATTCAGGTTGGACATAATTATATTTCCGATCATGAATAACCATGTATATGGATAGAATAATTGAATATCGAAACTTGTAAAAATTATATCTAGTTTTATAACAATGAACAAAGAAATAGCAAGAAATGCCAAATATTTTATTGATGTTATATATTTACATTTTGGCAACTATAGAAAACCTGCAATACAAAGAGAATCACACTCAACATTTCGATGAAAACTTATATCACCATGTATTTTGTTATTAAATACTCTACACATTTATACATAAACATATCTTAGCTACCTATTTGAATTCTTTTTATTATCAAAATTATTTCTTTTAACAAGTTTTAATTATTATAAAATAATAATTATTAAATAAAAAGATTCATATTTAGCCAACACAAACCACATATGGGACCCCTAGATTTATTAAAATTACCGGCATATGTGTTTGGACCCAAATGAATTTGAGTGAATAATTCATTTGTAAGAAAAAAAAAATGCATAGTAAGTTTACGTACATTGTAGGTATTATACATATAAAAAGAAAACAAAAATGCTATAAATATTTATTTTTTATATACTAGCCATGAATAATATTAAATATTCGTACATTACATGAAAATGTAATGTACAAGACAAATTTTTTCGACACACCACATGTGGTTTTGATTATTTCGAAGGAAAATAATAAAAATTTATTCAACATAGTGAAAAACTTATTATTTTAAATTATATATAAAAATTTCAATTAAATAAGTAGAAAATAATAAACCGGTACTTTATAATTATAAATTAAAATATTAAATTTTACTTAGAAATTTGTCTCTGAAATTTGAACACAATAAGAAACTGCAGTGGGCTCATCTCTCTAACCGCTTAAAGTAGATTTTATATGAGACTTACTAGACCGTTTATCTCTAACCTAAACTACAGTAATTTATAATAGTTTCCTAAAAAGTTAAGCATTCAAGAATTTTTTTCGAATCAAAATTATTATTTTCAATTTTTGAAATACACCCCAACTGTTTCCTTGGATGAATTATGAAAAGCACACAATGCACATTTATGTGTATAATAAATACATAACAACATGAAAAATTAAATAAATTTTTTTAAAGAGAAATTTTTTCTGCATACATTTTTTATTCTATATATTCGATATAACGAGAAAATAATTAAATATTCCATATTATGTGCAACAGCAATAAAAAATGAAAACAAATATTAAATTGGTTCGATTATAAAAAGGACCTTATGAACAAAAAAAAATTTTTTTTCTTCTCCGTTCTTAAATTTTGAATTTTTTTTATTCATCTTGACGTTATCTTATAAAATATAAATTGAGATGAAATAAGATAAAGATAGAAAATTTATTGATAATTATTATAATAATAATTATCCTAGTCTGGAGTAACATAATTTTATTCTAATCGAATCAATTTGTTTAATGAAAACAAATGAACCACAAAATTAGATTTTTAAAAACCAAGTTTTATTTCAGTTTTGTATTACAAATACTATTTTAAAATCGTTAGGACTGACCGTATCTTCAAAAAAAAACTACATAATAATTTGTTTTAAATATTAAGACTTTTTCATATCATATTATTCATTTTAAATTTTCGAAACATTCATTCAAAGACCACAACAAAAAATTCTTCTTTACTTTGAATCAGAGCCCAAAAACTTATTTGTGAATAAATACATATATGAGATTTTATTTATGCTTTTTCTAATAATGAGTTTTAGATTATTTTCAAAAGATTATTTCATTTTCTCTAGATTTATATTTAAAATTTTCTCTACAAATTTTGTTTACATACGATTATGAATGAATGAATAACGATAAAATGTGTACTTTCTCTAGCTACACTATTTAATAAATTGGTTTTTATTATCTAAAACAGAACTGCAGAAAACAATTTTTTTTTAATTATATGAAAAAGAAAAAAAAATAAAGAATTAAACAAAAATAATAAATTTATGAAATTTTTTTTTTTTAGTATTTATTTTTATGATATGTTGAAGAAACTTAATAAGGAAGTTTTTATCCTATTTAACAAAAAATATTCTTAAAAACCGTTTTGGTTCATTTTTGTGAATTACCAATTATGAGCCATATTATCTTCACAAATTTACATAGCATATAAAAAATCTTTAAATGTGCTTTGATAAATAATTCTATGACAAGCAAAAGATCATTTTAAATTGGACAATTCTTCAATTCATACTTTTAAGACTTACCTCAAATCCTTTATTTGGAAAATTTATTTTAGGCCATGCCAAACTGGCAAATAATAAATGCCATGTAATAAAACCGTATTGTAAATACGGGTAAACTGTATAATTTTGTAAATGAGATATTTGATGTTGTAACAAATCAGAGAAACAAAACCAATTTAAAGCTTCAACAACGCCATTAAGGTTTGGATCTGGCATTTTCTGGTGTAGAAAATTTTCGTACACCCCCTGAGTTAAGCTGAAAAAATATAAATTGGATGAGTCTAATTTTTTTATTTTATTTTATAAAATTATGCACCGTTCATAATCACCACTCATGTGAACAACTTCAAGAATATGCTTAACTCGTGTGGATATTGACATATTTGTCATTGTGCAACGTGGCTTTGAATTCTTATCTTTAGTTGAATCTGACTCAATTTCCAATTGACGTCTGGGACGTTGAATCTTTTACAAAAAAATTAAAATTAAGCAATATATTTTCAAGAACTTGTTTTATGAAACTAATTTTTTTCGAATAGTACCTGAAATATTGCAGACCATACACCGAATAAACCTCTATGCCTGTCTTTTAAACCAAGATTACTGTTCAATACATCGTGGAGTGCTAGACGTTTTTTATTAACGCTGAAAAGAATCAATTATAATATTTTTATTAAAAAATAATAAACAAAATTTACCTAAAAAACTGCATCATAGAAATACAAGATCTAACATCATTTCCAGACTTTTCGGCCAATGCTAATAATGAACTTAAATCACTCTCTAGACGTTCTCTAAAAGCAATGTCTAAGAGTCTTTCAGCTAAACGAGATGACTCAATCGGTGGAAAATTAACCACAAATGCAATTTGCCTCAATTGCCTCAACGCAGGTGCATACATATCGTTGCAAATACAAATTATTGGACGTCTTAGGATTTTTTTTTTAGGTTTTTGACCTGTTATTGCTTTTTTAGCTTTATTCGTGTAATTATCACTTATAAATCTTATTAGAAAATCAATTGACTGCGACGGTGCTCCATCAATTTCATCTAAAATAAACATACAAATTTAATGACTAAAAGAAAACAAGAATTTACAAATTTACCTAAAATTATGCAATTTGGTTTCTTATCTGCATTTAAAACTGATTGCATTTGTGTCCCATTTTCTAAGGCCAAGCGAAATGCATCAGGATTTCTGTCATCTGATGCATTCATTTCTCTAATACTGTAGCCGGCATGACGCGCAATTGTATGCGCCAGAGTCGTCTTTCCTAAGCCAGGTGGTCCGCAAAGAAGAGCTACTTTTTGAATTGGTCTTCCATATTCATCTTGATCGGTATTTAAATTTTGTTTAACCCGACGATTCCATCCACCTTTCGATTCAAATTTTCCAGTTCGCTTATTAAAACTATTTAATTGTCCAGTGGAGTTTGAATTACTTAAGTCAGTTGTTTTAAATTCTCTAAAAAAATATATTGTTAAAAATAATAAACTGAAATTTATAACAATTTACCTTCCGAATACAATTTTGTCCCACATTTTCAACCAATACAATAAACTTCGATTGGTTGACTCGTCTGATAACAAATCGATGTATCGTTTTGGTTTATATTTATCCACCCATAACTGATCATTTAAATTTTTAATCAATTCGTTATTATGTACTCTCTCGCTTTCTACACTTTCTGATTGGTTTGTTAGACGTTTAAGAGTCTAAAAATAAAATTATAATTTTTCAAAAAGTTCAAGATTAAATCAATCACTTTTTTTTAAGTACAGAAAGTCTATACTTCTAATCTCTTCCATGAAACAATTTCAGAAAACTAATATTTTTATTTAACTTACAAGATCTCTAGCTATATTCCAAATATCTTCTTTAGATTCTCCCAATAAACCTTTGTAACCTTTTGCTAAACAATTAATTTCATCAATATGTTGAGATTCATAACTTTCCGAATGAAATCTAACATAAAGACGTTCACCATCGGAACGTTCGAGGGGAATACACGGCCAACTGAAAGAAAATTGATTACATATTTTAAAATAGATATTATAAAAATTTTAGTTTACATATTAGATTATCAATATTTAAGTTCTAATAAATCGATTTTACTGAGGCCGAAAACTTAATGGTTTTGGAAATACTATCGACACCACGAATTAAGAAGTAACTCTGCTTCCGCTGACTTATTTTATTAGTTTACAAAAAAAAAAATTGTTATCCGAAATAATTGCACTGCACACTGTCTATTGAATTTGGGAAACTGTCTGTAGTGTTTGTGAGATGTAATCTGAGATAGTTGTTTACATCAAGTAAAGTTTAAATAGAATAGTGTATTATCAAAAAAAATATGGAAATGAATTTAATTAACAATAGGTATATTTATTTTTATAACAAAAAAAAATAATCCAAAAACTACATACTTTGGTACTGTATATGATAAATTTCTCATTTTAAATGAATGCAGAGCATTTAATTTTTCAATATGATCTTTTTTCAAAGGATTCATAATTTCTCTAGTTTTTTTGCGAGCTTCTAAAATTTTCTCAATCAATTCTAAATCATGTTTCTCTTCACTTTTCATTTTTTTTACTTCCTGATCATTATCATCATCTTCTAAATCATAAATGTCACCAAATAATTCTTCTAGTTTTCGTTTACGATTTAATCCAATATTTTGAATTTCTAATAATGGATCTGAGATTGCTTCCATCCGTTCCGGAGGATCTTCAATTTCATTTTCTTCTTCTGTTATAGGCAAAATATCTTTCTGCTTGTGGAAAGGTGTTGAAGCAACACGTTTCCTAGAATTTGCTGTACTTGGTGTTTGAAATAGTTTTCGATTAACATGATTAATATTCGATAATTGACTTGTACTGCCAAATGATATTTGTGACAACTGAGGACTACTTAGTAAGCTTTGATTGTTTGATTGACATTGAAGGTTTGATAGTGTTTTGTTTGCAAGTGATTTCGAGGAGGAACCTCCTGCAATTTCAAGTAACTCTTTTGGTAGTGGTTCTGCAATATTAAGCATTTCATTGTCTGAAAAAAATATTTTCTAATGTAAGTGTATATTTTTTTTTTTTACCTTAGCAAAGCAAAAATTATAGTTATAATCATCTAAGACCACTGTATTTAGACTCTGTGACTGAGATTGGATGGCTTTAGGAGCAAAATTATATAGCCGACAAATTTAGTGAGTAAAATAGGTACCTACTACTGTGCTACAAAACGATATTAAGATTTTTCAAATAAAATCATTAAAAAAAATTGTTTACCATTATTTTCATCTAGCATTTCTAACTCATCATTGTACATCAATTCAAATTCCTCTTCTTCAGTAGGAAATTGACTCATTTTTTCAAAATTTTAGCTAACCTGTACGTATTTAAAAAAAAATACTTTAAACTATTTAGTTTTAATTCAATTAATTTAATTTTTTTATTATTATTAAAATTTACAATAAAAAATAGAAATTTAAGTAGTATTCTAGTATATTTAAAGCACCTTTTTCTTGTATTATTATTAAAATAAAAATAAAATAATAAACAATAAACATTTCAGATTTAAGAATTTTTTTGGCGCAAAACGTCATCAATCAGATGTAATTTTTTTGTTTTTCTACGAATGGTGAATATGTTGAATTTTTCTTTCACTTTTCTTTTTGTTTATTTTTTTATCGTTATATTTAAAAATAAACATAATAATACGAGTCATTGCAGACTATAAATTTTTTTCCAATTTCACAATTGCTTGTTTCCTCAACATTACAACCAGTCTCGTTTAAACCTATATCAGTTTTAATTAATTTATTTTAATTTTTTTTTTATAAACTTCTTAAAAGCTAGGGAAATTGGAATTAGTTTCAATTTTCGAATAAAACTTAATTGTTTAATTAAATTTTTATCCAAAACATTAAATTTTGGACGCAATCTCGATTGCCCCCGTCGCATTTATAACATTTAATTTTAGATGAAAGTTCATCACACAAACTACCAAAACTCATCAAAAATTCCACATAAAAATTTAAAAACTTCATTTGTAACCTTGTTTTTTAATGAAATTATTACGGAGTTTCAGTCGTGAACTAATACATATTCAAATCTACAATATTCTTAAAGACTAAATCTGCATCCGACATTTTCAAACCAAGAATGCTGTAAGATTGATTCCAAAAACAAACCATATTATAGAAAAAATTAAAAGTCAGTACTGATAGTTCTAAGTAGTTCATTACGCTAATCAAGTTGAGTCAATAGGGTGAAATCAACCCTATTGTCAAAAACCTTGTACCTACCTTGTATATTAGAAGAAATTATGATTTTCTTTGCCGGTTAAAAGTTTCATTTAATTGCCCCTTCATCAGTAAACCCTGTGCTTGTTCACCTGTTGCTACTGTCTAGTTCTAATACGACGACTAATACGACGCTTTTAGTAGACAAGTTTTTCTTTAAATACGCGTAAAAACACTGTTTCAAAAAAGAAAAAGCATAATACTAATACAGTATTTATATTTTTAAATATCAAAATAATATAAATTTGTATCAAAGATATTATAATTGAGACATAATAAAAGTTCAATAATCAATTCTTGCGTCTATTTTTACTTCTTCAGCTTTCCGGCATTCAGTTTTAAGCCTTTGACTAGTTTCTATTACTTCTGGACATTTGTAAGGCTCTGAAAATTTTAAAAATAAAAAATTTACCAAATAGTGATAAAATAGAAATTAATACATTTGAATTTTAATCTGGATGCTTTGATAAAAGACATTGCTTACGTTATGAAAATATTTTAGCTTATAGATAAATAGTTCAGTTTCGGACCACAAAAAAAATAGAATGAATTCTTTATTATTTCGCCTGGTTTTGGTACCATAACAAAAATTTAAAAAAATTTTATTCATTCATATGTTTCAAATTCATTTTATATTTGTACAAAATTTCTTCATGATCTCAAATCTAAATCTAGATATGCGAATAGAAACTATGATAGTCGTAAAACATAATTACTCTGTGTTTATTTAATGTTCAAATGTAATAGTGCTAAAAAACGATGGGTGTCTTAGCGTCTACTATCCTAATACTTAATGAGCCTTATGTAAATTTCAACGCGACATAATGCCCGTTGTCATTTTCAAATGTGATATTACACTCAAATTAAGCTTTATGTCGCGTTTCAGTTTATGTCTAATTTAAAAAAGGGCTTCGAACAATGGGTCAATAGGCATTATGACAAAAATCTATCAAATAAAATCGAAATTAAACCAAAATTATTTTCACTTACCTTCAAGAATCCAAGTGCCATGAACTAGTGTTGTTCTTATTCCAACAAAATCAATTAGAAAAGGATTTGGTTCAGCATATACCATAAATGGTGTTGAATTTCCTTCGTAACCAACTTGAATTAAACCACTTTTATTCCATTTTATCCAGAAACCTTTGAATTCTTCTTCATTTACAATATTTGGAGTTGAAATTAAAGGATTTTGCTCCCTGTGATTATAATCACGCCTTATGGCTGAATGAAATCCCCCCCAAAAAGTATCCATTAAAATAACTTCAATCATCGGTCCTTTAATCATTGGCATAGGACTTAACGAAATTTGAACATTTTGCTTGGACCGGACTTTAAAGCTAAAGCATTCTGATTTTGGTGCAGAAAAATATTGATATTCGTGTTCAGGAGTATCACGGGTATTGATAACTGAAAATTTTTAAATTTTTGATTAAAATTAAAATAATTTTATTAAGAGTTTATTGTTTATATATTTTTACCTTTAACCGTTTTAGATTCTTCAACTCCAATAACTTTACATTCATACAAATCTGTAGTTTTAATCTTACTTGAATCGTTGAATCTGAAATTCAGAATAAATTTTAAGTATAGTATCATTTTTTTTTTTTTGAAAACATATTTTATTTAAACTACCTCTATCTATTTCAAATTTATCTCAAAATGAATTTATTCAAATTTATAGTATTATTCTATGTCATATTACAAATAAACCAATCAATATTATAACAATAATTAGGTAATTGATAGTATTTGAATCAAATAGTAGGATAATAATCAGTAATGAATAATATATAATTTTACTTACAATAAAATTTCGCTATTTTTCCAATTGTTATCATCAATTTTTTCACTTTGAATTGTGAATTTTAATGAAAAAATGTAAAAAAATATTACGGATGATAATTTAACTTTTGCAAATAACATTCTGATCTTAAAAAAATTCCACTTATAACTAAAAAGAATATTATTATGCCATAAAATCAATTAATAATCTTAATCTACTCTCCACATTATAAAATATATAAAATAAGAAAAAGATGCATATATAAAATGTATTATTATGTACAAATATGAAGTTTTATATACATATATCGTTTTCTAGAAAAAAACATTTTGTGAATATTTTTTTTAACTCTTCACAGATATCATTCTGTGAAAACGCACTATCTCCATTCAAGTTCAAAATGATTTATCGTAAAATAATATTGATTGATTCTATAAATTTCAATCTATATATTGAAAAATTTCCAAATCCTACATTTAAAGTTTAAAAAATTTTAAGTGAGAAAATTAATTACCTTAACTTACTTAATTTTTATAGCCATTTTCGTAATTTTGAAGTTAAAAATTATATATGAAAAGTGTATCTTTTTGGATTTAGTAAATTCAAACAGAACGACCGACGGACGATGATATATGTAAATAAAATTGTCATTAAATAAATTCAGAGAAGAAATCTGAAAACATACCTAATATATAAGTATTTAGGAAATTAAAAAAATCCCCTACAAAACAAGTCTGATTAAAAATTACTGAATCAAAATTAATTCTGGTAAAATTAAAATCTCTCTAGAAATCAGTCGATTTTAAGAATGTCGGAAAAATTTTAACATTATAGGTATTTATTATAATTTTATTTTATTTTATATAATTTTATTTAATATTATTTTTAATTATAATAATTGAAACAGAAAATGAAAAAATCAAAACCACGTTAAAAGTATGGTTTTCTTTCTAGAGTAAATGTTAAATAAATTTATAAATATTGTGATAACGTTGACAATCAATATTAAAAATTTCAATCTTTTGAAAACTTTTGTTAGCCCTAATAATAATCTTCTTTAATTCGTTAATTTTCGAAGTGAAACTAAACTTTTTGGGCTAGATGAAATTTATAAAAAGTGAATAATTTGGAAAAATTGAGGAAATTTCATTAGTTCAATCTAGCTTCCCTATCCTTATCAATTGTCTATTTTTTAATAAAAGAAATGTTTGTATAAATTGATGTATATGTACATTATATAAATTTTGTTATCAACAAAATATGTCATGATTTTTTATTTTTAATCAATAATAAATGAATAATAAAGAATTGTACATATATTAAAATAATTATGAAAGCTTTAATATATTATTATTTTGTTATTTTTAAATTTTTCTAATTTTATTGCCGACTAAGCTAGTTGAAAAAAAACATAAAAGAAATTATTGAACAAAGAGCTTCGGAAACAAAACTCTCGACATATTATAAAATAGTAATAGCAACATAATTAATTATGTAGCATCATAGATTATATAGCATCGACATAAACTTATTTGTTTTTGCTCTTTCATTTTAATACAGAAGATATTTCCTATATTAAAAGTAATATTTAAGTGATCCAATTGTTAAATATATTACACAGATAGAAGTGCTTCACATATATGTGATTCCTCAGAAGAAAAAAAATTGAGTATTTACAAACACTCTTCATTTTTCATGTTCATACTCAACTCACTCGGATAATAAAATAGATAAGTGTCAAACATCTGTAAAGCGCCTATTTTCATTTTCTATACCAATAATATGGCTTTACATTTAACAAGTTCCATTTTTCTCTAATTCGCAAAAAAAAAGAACTTTTTTACCAAGGTAATTGTTTAAAGTAAAAAATAAAGTGGAAATAAAGATATAACACTTAGCACACAATCACCACATTAGACGTATATATGACAATAATTTAATCGAATTAATTACTTACACGAAAATTTTTATGTTTATATTCACAAAATATAACATTTATAATCTTTCATTAATTTAATCAAAATACGTGAGACATTTAATATAATCCAAAGATTAATCTATATATTCTTTTATTATGGCCATATTTAGACTAAAATAATGTGGGTAATAAAAAAATTTATTCCAATCGATGTTTTTTTCTGATAATAATACCTACATTTTAAATAAAATAAGGATTATGATAAATTGATTCAACAGCGTTTAATTCTCAAATTGTTTTTGGAGATTGCTTGTTTCGACGAGTTTCTTGGCTAAAAAAATTATTATTCATTATTCCTTCACAATTAAAGATCAATAAAAAAAATTAATATTAAATTTTAATTCATTTTCTTATAAAGATAATATTAAATAAACTTTCCCTTCTATTAAATCTCAATTTCATAGAATGTTATGATTATACCTTGTTCTTTAATTAATATGTACCATTCTCATTAACTCACTTGGTCTTACTTAAGTTCAGCATTGATTTTTTATTTCTGAATTCGTGGTTAATCTAATTTATTAAAAAAAAGATTAGCTTAGAAATGTAACGGTTTAAAAACTAATCCCGAAGTAACCAAACACAGAACTAGTTCCCTGATGCATGGATGGAAAACTGTAGTAACCAAACTAATTAAAAAGGGACATTTGAACATTTTTCCAAAAATATGAAAAGAAGTATTAAAATATATAATTTGTATTATAGAAGTCAAGTGAGTCAGAATTATGGAACTTGTTATTTAGGTTCTCGATCTCGATAGTTCCAGAAGTAGAGTCTTTTTTTTTCCCTTCATGTTTATCACATTTTCTCTTATTATATTTGTACTTTATTTTGGATATTTTCAACTACGCATATATAAACTTAAAATTTAAAAATTGTTTTGATTTTGTCTACCACTAATAGAATTCCAGTTATGTTATCTCCCATTGGATCATAGGGCCAAAGAGAAATCTTTCTAGTCCAAAATTTTTTTTCAATATTATTTACTTCGTTCCGCTCGTAATTTTGCTGTTCAGGTTTCTGTTCCCCTAGCATTGAGCTCTTTGTTTGTGAGGCAACCAACTAGCTAGCCACATCATAGGAACCGTTCTAAACATTTTTCTGATGAATAAATTCAAAACTAACTAATACTATATATAATAAAAATGGTAGATATTCATACATCTAGTAGTTCTGCCAAACTGCCTTTAACTTCATTTATCCATGGTATGATATTCTCTTTTCTTTAGCGCCCGCCCCTTGATGATATTAAAATGCTATACTCATGTTTTTAAATTCGACCAATGTTTCTACCGTTTCCCCTATTTTTTAATCTTTAGACTACATTGTTGTCAGATTCCTTTGAATTAACTTAATTTTTGAATGTTTTACAAACAAAATGCATATACCAACTTCTAGATGTTCATTGATATTCTATTGGATACCTCTATTAAAGGGGCCATGGTTTGGCATAGTAAGCCAACATTAGATTAGAAATAATACGCGTTGATTGAGTCGAATAATAGATTTTGTTGAATATATATTTAAAACTTTTATATTGAGATTTTATTAATTATTATATTGATCAATGTGGATCGAAGTCCTATAATTTACAGCGATTCCCACATTCACTGACGTAGGACCCTATCAAAGGCAATGGAAAAGCAAGAGCTTGGACTGGCTTTCCTTGCAAATTGTTGTATTTCTTCAATAATTATTCATAATTTTCCATTCAAGAAGTAGACTTTAGCATACCTAAATCTAATGATATTTTCTTTTCTAATTTTTACTAATTTTATTTTATTTTTTCTGTACTTTTTTAGTGTTTCATTACCTATAGTTAGCATATGTAAACATAATAGGTATATATGTTTTTGTGCAAGTATCTTATACTTATAAAATATAATACGCAATATATTTATCCTGAACTTATTTGTTACTCACATCCTTTAAATAAGAACTATTGTGCTTTGAAGACAACATTATATTATCTATTACATTTCGTGTGAATGATACCAGTTTGGTACAATGACCATTCAAACTTCTATTCTCCTCAAACTCATCGGTTCAAAATTCTATTTATAGGTATATACATACATATACCATCGATGGAGTACATTTTTAAATTAAAGAAAACATCTGCTAGCTTGATCAGTTTTGGAAACTATAGGACAATGAACACTAAACAAATATGGTTCTGTCCATTCAAACGATTATTCTAATTAATTCCATAAACCTATTACTAATGTAGGCTTACCAGAACCCAATTCTAATTAGCGAGCGTTTCTACTAATTCGTATAGATATATAATTTTTTACAAAATATTTTACGCGTGCCCTGCGTTTTAATTTTATAAAGAAGATAAACTTATTCAATCCATTTTAATATGTTAGAAATGGACTTTTAAAAAGTATCATACATTTTATAAACACATCCAGCTCTTTTTGCAGTTTCCAGTTAAAATAAAAATTTATTACTGAAATGTTTTGGACAGATATATGATATAATTGATATAATGTATTTTTTGTCAGTGTACCTAATAATAAAATATTTTTCGTTAATTAATTTAGATTTTTATGACCAAAACATTAAAAAAAATGTTCAAGACCTACTGCAGCACGTTGTTTTGATAATGAAACTCCAAATAAATCAAACTTAAAATATAATAAAATTATTAATCTAAATTTTTAAACATTTGGATTAAATATATAGAAAAAGATTTAAGAAAATCTGAAGACTTAACAATAAGACAACTTTGGCTTATTGAAAAAAATAAATATTAGAGACATCTTCTTTATTAGCATAAATATACTATGATTATATTATATCACTAAAATTAAAGGTACTAAAAAAAATAAAAATTGTTCAATTTTGTAGGTAAGAAAATTTTTTTTTTTTTGCAAATTTAGTAAAAATATAATAAAATAATTGAATAATATAATGTACACAAAAGCTTAATAATGTGACGCAATTAATTTTTTAATATATATATATGAATCGTACTTGTGCATGCATGCATATTACAAAATTAAATTGAAGCATCCGCTCAAAATTATGGTAGCTATTGGAATCATCTTTAAATAGCTATATGCTGAACTAGCTGCCCTTCCGTTATTGCAATTAGACTCTAAGCATATATGGCATTTATCATATTCTTCATCCCAACATCTTCTCAAGATCTTATCATCAACAATGTCGGCTAAGCAACCTCGATAAATAACACCGTCGTCTGAAGAAAAAATATATTTTAGTTGGAAAAGTCATTTAAGAAAAACCTTTTATTGCTTATCCTAACAAAAGTAGAAAAAATTAATTTACACATTTTCATAATCTAGATTTCAATATCTTCAAGAGAAGTATATTATGTCATCTCATTCATTCTACTAAATTTTATCCATAACAAAATTGTCAGAATCGGGTTATCATTTCTAAACTGCGTTATGTATAACCTGACCATTTAGTAAGAAATACACAAAGATAATCAGCTTCATATACCATATTTTCTTTTACTGATACCTTCAAATAAAAATCCGAAAAAGCTGCATGAAACTGATGATCTTTGTAGTATCCTTAATCAATGTTAAGACTTAATAGATTTCAGTGACCAATTAAGTATAGAATTATTTCATAAAATTTCAGTAATTACCATGCACATCTGTATAGCATCCCAGATTGTTCTCATTTATAGTTTGTCTGCAGGGGATTGCATGAACTGATGTTAATTGTTCAAAACAATATGAAGCTAAGTCACTACGACAACGATAGCAAGAAAAGTTTGGCAATTCTGGTGCTGCTGTAGAAGGTTCAGATGGTTTTTGAGTATCCTTTGTTGTTGGTGCTGCCGTAGAAGGTTCGGTTGGTTTTGGAGTATCCTTCGTTGTTGGCTCACCATCCCCAACCGATGTTTTGCCCTCCCAATACATATGATTATTACATTTATTAGTATTGCAAATTTTACAACGTTCTTCATTTTTTAAACATTCATCAAAAATCTCGCTTTTCGATGCGAATCCTCTTTGTATAATAGTTTTACTATCTGTTAATGTATAACACGCATTGTCTTCATTGATGTTCATACTATATAAAGTAGAAATTTTATTTAAGAAACAGTCTTCACCTTCGCAATAATAACATTGCATACGATTTGTAGGAATGGGTTGGATGTTGCAATACGAATCACTACATACTATACAATTTTTTCCAATTTCACAGTTACTTGTGTTCTCATCATAACAACCTCTCTCGTTTAAACCTAAATCTGTGGATTAACATTAATTTATTTTAATTTAGTATTATTATAGAATATAAACGTATATGTTTAATTTTTGAAAAATTTTTGGGCAAAAATTTAGTACTAAAAGCATTATGTATGTTACTCTTGGTCAAGAATTGTGATTTTTTCCATGAATGACTGATAATTTTATTATATTACTTTTTTTCCATTAATTGTAAAAATATTAACATTTTTATAAAATTTTTAATATTAAAAAAATTCTTTTCATTAAACCTATTTTCTATACCATATATAGTCCAAAACCTATTTCGAAAGAGATTCGCTGTAAATAAGGTAATATGCAAAAAAAAACGAAAAAAGTGCCTTCATGTCTTTATAAGTTGGAATTGGAGTTTCGATTTTTAAATAAATTAAATTAGATTAGAATTATGAACAGGAAACTTATTGAAAAAAAAATACAAAAAAATTACTCCTCTAACTTACCATTCACCAATGCATAACATTTTTGTGAATAACATTTTTCATAATCAACAGCTTCTGGATTTTGGACGCAATTTTGATCCTTTCCATTACATTTATAACATTTAATTTTAGATGATTTATTAATTGGATCACACAGACCACAAAATATTATCGAAAAAACAATAAAAAAAAACAAAAACTTCATTTCTATAGCGCAACTTTTTTTAATTTGAAATTATTCCGGCAAATGTTTAAATTCAATTGAAATAATTTTCAGGTACGAAAAATAAAAATCTTCTATTTGAGGAAATTATACATACATTTTAAAATTAATTACTATTTTTTAATCAATAATAATTAATCAAAACACATTTTACGACTATATATTAAAAATTTTCAATTTTTATTGTATTTTGTTTAACAGAAAATAATCTTGATAAAATTCGAGGATCAGGGTACAAACATGTAAAATATAAGCAAAGGTAATCTATATATACCATATTTTACTTAATTATCCAAATTAACAAGTTATTATTTTCAATCTTCTCAGCCCGTCGCAGCGTGGATATTCTAAATTTCAAAATGTTCGATAATTTCAGTTGATAATCTTCCAGTCATGATTCTACAATTGTATGATCGTTAAAATATTATGTCTTACAAATTCAGTTTATCGAATTTCATATTTATAATAATTAGTTTATCGAAATTGCTTGTTCTTTTGGTTTATTTATATTATACCACAAAAAATTAATATAAATATTTCTAATTAATTAGGGAAATTTTTTCAATAATAAATGAAATATAATATGTTATCTTGTGTAATAATACCATGGACACACTATCACTACAGAATTGTTTCCGGATATTGAGTAGATAATTCTTGGATTGTTGTGTACATTAACTTCCTGATAGCTAATCCAGGTCCTTTTGTTCAATTAGTGACTTAAAATGCTTTAAAATTCTAAGAGTAAGCTAGCTCTACAAAACACAGCACCACTGAATTATTTAATTATTTATGTTAATTTTTTATTAAAATAATATTAATTTTACTAATTTTTTTTATTTTTGAAATAAAACAATAACACATAAACCTCTTTAATACTTCTTAGCCAATTGGTCAGAAGTTTTTTGTTATATTTTCGTATGTACATTGTATTATATACAAATACACTATAAAGATGCTAAAAAACTACAGACAATAGAAAAACTATAGACAAAATTGATCTCCAGTTAAACACGGGTAATCACAGCTCAAAAATCACTAATTCGCTAAAAATTCATATGAAATAGGGGAAAGTGGCCTAAAACGGCATAGGCGGGTAAAACGGATTTTCGCTGGTGTGACGTTCCTAAGCAATTAATCATCTCTTTGGACATCATATCAAATACTCTCAGTCTATTCTTGATTTTTGACCTGTAAAGCTCGGTGCAAGCACGGAAGAAAAAAAAAATAGAAAAATAGAAAAAAAAAAAGTAAGTTTTTGTTTTTTTTTTGGGTGTTTTTGTTTTTTCTGATAGAACTACAGTAGTATTTTTTTTTTTTAGTTTTATTTTTTCTTGGGTATATTATAGTCTGGGTATGTATTAGCTTTCATACGAACACGTTCGTACGTGTTTATTAAACCTAAAAAAAAAATACGATGAAACAAACAAAACAAGTGAAAAAAGGCAAAACGGACTACGTTGTAGTTGGGCAAAATGGAATACTACTATACCCATATGATTTAACACTTTCAGCCCCACGTCGTACGAAATAGTACGACAGATCACGTGATCTCACGTGAACTTTTTCCGGGGCTTGAAGGCTTAAAAAGCATATTTTGGTTGTATTTTGTTTTTATATATATATATTTTTGTTCAAGCTTAAGAAAAGCATATTTTGGTCTTTTATATATTTTTATATATTTTATAAAATAAAAATAAAAATAAAAAAAAAATGTTTTCGATATTTTGTCCTTCATTTCTAGCAAAAAATGTCGTAGTCCTTTTTGCCCGATCGTGTTGTCCGTTTTACCCGACCATTTTTTTTTTTTCCAAAAAGTGAGACTTTACGCAGAAAAATCATTCCAGAGTAACGGCTGGATTTGATCCATTTTCTAGTTATACAGATTGTAGACAAAAGATTTCTTTATCGAAAAATGTTCTTATGTCTTTGATTTGGCTTTATATTAGATGAAAAACTTTGGGTATGCCGTTTTAGGCTACTTTCCCCTATAACGATTATAAAATTTCTATCCACTATATGACTATAAAATGGGAATGAATTGTATAACTTTCTTGACATTTGAGCTCCATAATTTTGAATACATTTTTGAAGAAGAAATAAATTTCGTTATTGAAAATAGTTTATAAATTATGTTTTTTGAATTTTACGTTAAACGTTAAAAATTAAATATAAAATAAATTTTTTATGTTGGTTCCTGTATTTGATATTGTTATCATTCGAATTTTTCTTAGAACAAAGCTTCTGGTGATGTGTGATATTGATTATTAATTTTATTCGAATATTGAATAATCGAGTATTTTGTATTATGTTTGAAAAGTTTTCTTTTATATAATTGTTTACCAAATATTTACATGATTTCAAAATTATGTTAATGTTGTGACGAGAAAATATTAAAGAAAATATTTCTTTTATCAATATTCTCTACAAAATTTAATACAATATAAAAAAAATATCGTTCCAAATTCCGACCTTCAAGGATGTTCATGGAAAAATTCAAGATGCAGGTGTATCTCTAAGTTCGTCGAAAGAAAAGTAGATTCAGTCACCGAAAAGACCTACATATATGAAGGTAGGTCTTGTGTTACTTGTTAAATAAATTTTAAAAGTGTTAATAGCAAATAGAAATTAAAATATTGCAAATTATTAGGTGGTTTTTTAACACTGAATTTTAATTCGATTCTTCATATTTCCGTTTTCATCTTTAATAGTTTAATCAAGTAATTTCATTACATTGTGTTTAGAACATATTGAATAAAACGAATTAAGACAAAATCAAACCGTTTGAAATCATTTGAAATTTAAGTAGTAAAACTCATATTCCCGTATTTAGTACAAAATTTTAAGAATATTTTCTTGAGGAATCCAACCTTTTTGCGGCCTACTTTTTAAATTTTTTTAATGAATAAATCTACCAATCATTAAAAATCTTTGTTGAAAGCGGAGAAATCACTAATTTTTTCAATTTTGTTTCGTATTCGACAATGATGTTCGTCACTTCTTCTTCATCGCAGCGACAAAAATTAACGACATTCACAAGTTGATAACAAAAAAATTTTACCTTGTAAAATAATACAAACGCCTATGGAAATAGCTTTAAAAAGATTGTTTTAAGCAATACTTTCTTCCTCATTTCTTAAAACCTATACGTTTCATCGCTTTAAGAATAAACGGTGAATAAATATAATGGAAACAAGATTTAATATTCCCCTTTAATAATAAACATTTCTTTTTTGAATTAATATCTATTAATTTGATATGAAATTAGAATTTATTAGCTTGAACAATTGCCTTATAAGTAATAGTATATAATATTATGAAATAACAATAAATACTTGTACAAAAACTTTCCGCAAAAAATTTATAGTACTCGCATACTAATATAGAAAAAAAGAACATTAGATATATGAAAATATTAATTAATTTTGAAGAGTTACCAAATTTGGTAACAATGTATTAGTTATTAAAAATAAAACTTTATAATAAATTATCTACAATAAATACAAAATAATTGTTAAAATAGAGATAGAATTAAAAGATACTAATAATGAAATAGCAGCAGAATTTGGCACCTTTCCGTTGTTACAACTATCTTCATTACATATTGCACACAAATTTTCTTTGTTGTCATTATTGCATCGTTTTTTAACACTGTATTGAACTATATCAGACATGCAACCTCTTATAACGACCCCATCTACAATTATGATCAAATAATAAAATATTACAAACATTAACTTTTATTTAAAAATTACCATAATTATCAATATAACATTTTTTTTCCTCATCCGAAGGATCGTGTGTACACCTTTGTGGTTCTAATTGATCTGATTCAATTTTATTATTTGAACAAAATTCTTGAGACGGATCATCACTTCGACATCGATAACATTTAAAATTTTCAAATGTTTCATTTTTGAATGAATATTGGCATTCTGATTGTGGGTCTTTATTTTCACCGCATCCTTTTACAGTCTTATCTGTGTTAAAAAAAAGATTCAATAAACGTTATATCTTATATCTGTTTGAAAGTTATAAAATAATAATTTTTTTATATTGAATGCATTTTTTCATTTGTTATTTATTAAATTAATTTTGTAGTTAAGTATACCTCCTAATTTGCACGAATGGCATGCAACATTATAGTCTGGACATTTTTTTTTATACCATTCAGATTCTTTTTCTCGAATACATTCTGGCTCATCTTTTCCTCCACATTGAGCACAATGAATGTCATTCACACATTTGTTATTACAATTTTCACCGTCGCATAAAAAGTCGTTGGCATTTTTATTTTCATCAATTTCACTTGCACAACCCCTTACAACTAAGTTTGATGAATTTGTGCGAATAAAACATGAAGGTTTGTCTTTCTGTTGAATACATAATTTTTCATTATCTTTTGCATCTAGTTTACATTCATTTTCAAACTTTTCTGGGCGTTTGCAATTTTTTTCATTTTCACAGTGAATACATTTAATCGTTGGAATTTCTTTTTTACATGCATCACCAGAACATTCCGTAGAGGGGACATTGTCGTTATTTTCTGTCATACATCCTCGGAAAATTTTTTTTGCATTATCAGTACCAACAACACATTTGTCATTGTTTTTTTCACATAATTCAGGTGAATGGTCATCTTTTATTTTAGCACAATTATCGATTCCATTACATTTAATGCATTTGGTACGGTCTTTTGGAAAAATTTCGGAATTTGATTTTTCTTTTTCTGTGACTTTGCATTTCTCTGTATTTTCCTTACAATCATCATCAGTTTTTAGAGCACAACGTCTGAGAGTTTTTCCATCTTTGTCTAAAAACCAAAAACTGTAATTGTTAATTAAGTTCCCACACAAATTTTTAATGGAAAAAATAGCTCAATAGAATAGAAAAGGAATAAAATAATCGATATTCTATTAAATGATGAAAACTTTTTTAACTTTATAAATTTATTAATTAATTCTAACCATATAAAACTAAAAATAATTGTGAATAATTTAGTAGGTACTTATCCAAAAAAATAGAAGAGAAACCTGAGCCAGATCTGATAAAAATATAATGTTTATTTTACTTTCTAATCAAAATATTTTAATTGCACATAAATTTGACAAAAAAATGGTTAGAGAGATATTTATGATTCACCCTAATTGACACGTTACTTCAAAAAATTTTGTTTTATTTTTTTATTTAATATGAATTACTTACCGATACCAACATAACATTTCCCATTGTCGTCTTCCTTTCCACAAAGGGTTAAAAATTCATCACCTGTCAGTTCTTGTGTACATTTTACATTTTCAGATGACTTACATACATAACATTTAACTTAAAAAGAACAAATAAAGTTTAATTTCATTGTGATAATAAGTCATAATAAGAAGAGTATGAGAAAATACTCCTATTTTTGTATGTCTAAATTAAACCATAAAACTAAAATTATAATAAATATCAAAAAAATCAAATAATGTGCAGTACTAATACGTAATTATAAAATTCAAATTATTTTATTTCTTATGCCAGTTTGTTCAAAAATTAATTTAAATTAAATGGTACACGATAATATTTATATTAATTGCAAATAATATAAGATCCATTATTATTATAAGATCGCTTCTTAGAAACTTTTTTTGTGCAGGTAGCATTAGTAGGTTATTTTTGTAATAGCAATAATATTAAAATATGAAATTGCGTTATTTCCCTTTTTTAGTTGGATTATTTCTGGTAATTTTAAAACAAAAATATATATTATCTTATCAATTTATAATATAGATAGATAAACAATATAAGTCTTTAAATTAAAAGAAAAAATATATAGGTATATTGATAATAAATCGCATACATAGGTATAATGTATAATATATATACTTTTTCCACAACAGATTAAATGATTGTTAACGTCTATCACTTTATTGTGAAATTGATATAAATGCAATACACATACATATATGTATGTACATAATTTTACAAAGTTTGTAACTAGAAATTAAATAAATTCATTGAATGGTTGCAATTTTTTGACAATTTTGTTTTATTATTAGAAATAATTGTGATCCTTATATAATTAATAATTAGGTATATAATTATACAATTAATTATAGACAATAATATTACGATTATACATATTTTGCAAAGTAAATTCTATTAGAATATTTTTTTGAAAAATATATGACTTTTATTGAATTTTTGCTCACTTGGTTCTGTTTTTTCATCTGCAATGGGATCCTTTTTGTCCACTGTATCGCATTGAATAAAATTCAACGTAATTAAAATACTTAAAAAAATAAAGCTTCGAGTAAACATTTTTTTTTTTTTTTAAATCTTTTATTTTACTTTTTTTTTTATTTTTTAAATCTTTTATACACCAATAAAAATTAATAACTAAAATTTTGTATAAAATTGTTTTTGATTCCACCTATAAATTTGTGGGCATTTCTTTTATCTTTATATATTTTGATTATTATTTTTGTTTTTTTTTTATACTTGTATAAATTTTTTTTTTATCGCATAACAATAAAAATTGCTCATCCATATGTTAAAATCAATTAAAGTGTCAAAATACAAAACAATGAATGATTTTTTATTAACATATTTGTCTGTAATCAAAAACATTACTATAGTTATCAAAAATGTTCCGATTATCGCTGAATTATTTATTTATTGCATTTTTGTTTCTAAATTGACGGAATGCAGTTCGAATTTCCTATCTACATATGTAGGAAAATAAAAGTGACACAGTACATTTTCATGAAAAAATTTATTTTGTTAAATTAAAGCTATTAAGAAATAATAAAAGGAGCCAATTTAAAGTTCAAAAATTATCTAAACAAAAAATAAGTGAAAAGTAATTAAATTTAATTTTTGAGTGAATAAAATCAATATACATAATATTGATATTGTCGTCAAATAATTTCTGAAATTTTCTCTATAAGCTATATTGCTGGTTAAATGTACAAATACTTTGGGATACTATACTTTGGAACGTATAATATTTTCATCTCACAACATAACAATGTGTGGAAAATTATCAAACAATTATTAAAGGTAATTGAGAAAAAACTATGTATAATGAAAAGAATAGTTTCGAGTAATTTGAGTTTAAAGATTTGAAAATTAAAAAAAACGTATGCAAAAATATCAAGTAACGTAAAATTTTCATCTAAAAAACACATTTTAATCAACATTAAGAATATTGCAAAATAGTTGTACTTATAAAATCGAGTACGAGGAATCGAAGGTGCTATTATCTAATAATGACGTATAAATATTATACGTTGTTTCATTTCTCAGTAGACGATTTCATATACATACATATAACTTAATGATATTTTGTGCAATTTACACATTGAAAATTCTAAAGCTTTTCTGGAAAATAAATTCCTATTGTGAATAAAATAACATATTTTTCGTTATCAATAAGTCAAAAAAAAAGTTAAGTTTTTGTGTAAAGCTTTCATTCATAAAACGGAATATTTTGATAACTAAACTTACCCTCTACATCAGGCCTGGGCATCTCGTCGATCGCGGTCCACTGGTGGACCGCGAAGCTATTTCGAGTAGACCATTCAGAAAATCAACGTTCAGAAAAAAAATTTCTAAAAAAAAAATTTTCTAAAAAAAAAAATTTTGGAAATCTGTCAGATGAAGTTCTAACAACTGGAAAAGCAATTGACAAAAACAAGTACTGTGAGAATATATTATCTCTTTCCTCTGAATTTGAAAATCGATTTCAAGAGTTTACCCAACTAGAATCTGTCGTTACATTTATGTGCAATCCATTTGGAATTTATGATATCAACGAAGTTGTAAACCGAATAAATACTTTATTTTCATTAGATATTGAAGATGGGGCCCTTCTTATACAAAGCGACTTAAACTTAAAAGCACATAGCAATGAAAAGGATTTCTGAAATTTGATAAGTAATGAAAAATATCCTAATTTAAGAAAGGTTGCGTTGTATTTGACATGCTTTTTTGGCTCAACTTATTTGTGTGAGTCTGCATTCTCGACGATGAATATAGTTAAGTCAAAATATCGTACTTCCCTCACAGATAAACACTTATGTGCATGTTTACGACTGGCAGTTAGCAACTACACACCGAAATTTTCAAAATTAGTTGAGGCCACGCAATGATTTCCATGATATGAATTTTGTATATGCTATTTTTTGAAGAAAAAATAAAAAATATTTTTGTTATATTAAAATTATGTAACTTTTGTTTTTCATATATTTCCCACTATATGAGTATTTTAAGGTATTTATATTGTTAGGTTTAATATACTAGTTAAAATAATGTGGTAGATCGCTGGATTCTGTAAAAATTCGGAGTAGCTCCTAAGCTCCAAAAGTCTGCCTAGGCCTGCTCTACATATTATATATTATAGGTAAACGTTTAAAATTTAACCAGTAACTGATAAATTAAAATAAATTTACACTATATTAGAAAATATATAATTACAATTTATAGTGGACGCATTTATAGCGTACGTATTTTTATTTGGTTAACTTATAATCTGGCTTATAATTTAATTAATTATTTACGTAACCCTATTAGGTCTTGTTCAGTATTCTAAAAGAATAATGTATAATAACCCGTTTCTACAATCAATCACTTTAATTCCATCCTCTGATTTAAAATAGGCGTTGAAAAGTAGGATTTTTTTGGTGCTAAACAATAAAAAAACAAAACTTTTAGGTTTGTTTTCGAAGAATTTTATATGTGGAATAAAATACTAAATTAAACCAAATTAGAATATAGAGATTTTTTCCATATTTACAGGAATAAGATATGCCTATTGGTGTTGTTAAAATTTTAAGAGATCTACAATCTTTAGTAAGCGTTGTTTATGTCGGATCATTGTCATGAATTATTCCGTATTACCTTCATAAAGGTTTTATCTACAATCTACCTTAATGACAAGTAAAACTATCTTTGATAGAATTTATTATAAATTGCATATTCAAATAAATAAAAATTTTAAAATTTAAAATGTGAACTGAAACATCTGACGAGAGCAAAACTATATAGACTAACTATTAAATGAACTTTTCAAGAAGAGAATTTTAAAAGTTTATGAAAATCACTTTCATAATTTTTTTGTTATCTTTTCATTTTCAGCATTATTGATTTAATTTTCGTAAATTTATCCTTAAGCGGAAAATTCTTTTGAATAATATAACTAGTTATTAATATTAATAATATAACTAGTTATTAAGAACGAGATTAACTATTACGTTTTTAGCGTTACAGCTGAAATCATAGATTTTAAAATTGCTTTTATTTCGATTTCGATAAGAAATTTTGCTCCTTTCGATAGCAAACAATTATTGAAACTTAATCCAAATTGATTATCACAAAAATCATATGATCTGTATTCTCCAAATTTATACGGATTCAGAATTTTTTTTAATATTTTTTATAATATTTATAAAGTTGCTTAAATACTTAAATACTTACTTAAATAATTATAAAATACTTAATAAAAAAAAAACTAAAAAATTTATAAAGAAATTAAAAAACATTATATTTTCTACATTATTTCAAGTATTGTACATAAAAAAGAACATCGTGTTTTATTTCATAAATCTATCAAGTGAGAAATTAATTTTCAAAATTATAAAATTGAATTACATAATAAGTATTATAATATTATATTTACATTGAAATATTTTTTTTATTTACTAAAAAAATTATCTTAAAAAGTTTGAAATTATAAATGTTCCTAATATTGCCATTGCAGATAATTTTAAGGCACTGCTGGTATTACATTTATTCTTGTCACAGATATTGCAACTTTCCTTTTTTCCATTAATTTGTTCCCATGACTCACAAATATCGGAATCTGTTTTTTCTGTTGCATCTACACAGCCTCTGTTAATTTTCTTTTTGCCATCAACTGAAGAAAACAATTAATGTGTTCTTAGCATTGTTATAAATGTGTTCTTAGCATTGTTATATGTATGTAATAAGTATGTATAATGTACATATGTAAAAAAAATTAAATTACCTTCATATGAAAATTTAATGCACTTATATTTTTTATCTCCGCTTCGTGCCATATATGATTTGAGGGTCCGTAACGAAAATTTATTATTCCCATAATGAGACTCTTCATTTGTGGTAGTTGTTGTTGGATTTGTTGTTGTTGGATTTGTTGTTGTTGGATTTGTTGTTGTTGGATTTGTTGTTGTTGGATTTGTTGTTGTTGGATTTGTTGTTGGATTTGTTGTTGTTCGTTTTCTTGTTGTTGGTTTTGTTGTTGTTGGATTTGTTGTTGTTGGATTTGTTTTTGTTGTTAGATTTGTTGTGGTTGGTTGTGTTGTTGTTGGTTGTGTTGTTGTTGCATGTGTTGTTGTTGGATTTGTTGTTGTTGAATTTGTTGTTGTTGGATTTGCTGTTGTTATAGGATTTGCTGTTGTTGGTTGTGTTGTTGTTGTTGGATTTGTTGTTGTTGGATTTGTTGTTGTTGGATTTGTTGTTGTTGGTGTTGTTGTAGTTGGGTTTGCTGTTGTTGTTTGTTTCGTTGTTGTTGGATTTGTTGATGTTGTTTGTGTGGTTGTTGTTGGATTTGTTGTTGTTGTTGGATTTGTGCTCGTAGGATTTTTTGTGGTTGTTTTTGTTGTTGTTGGATTTGCTGTTGGTGGATTTGTTGTTGTTGGATTAGTTGTTGTTGGTTTGGTTGTCGTTGGATTTGTTGTTGTTGATTCTGTTGTTGTTGTTGGATTCGTTGTTGTTGGTTTGGTTGTTGTTGGACTTTTTGTTGTTTTTTTTGTTGATGGGTCAGTTGTTGTTGGTTTTGTTGTCGGGTCAGTTGTTGTTGGTTTTGTTGATGGCTCAGTTGTTGGATAAGACGTTGGATCAGTTGTTGGATGAGTTGTTGGGTCGGTTGTTGAATCAGTTGTTGGATCAGTTGTTGGATCAGTTGTTGACTTCGGAAAGTTATAAAATAAAGAAAAAAGATATTCTAAACAATTTATTTTCGCTTTTGAGGTTTTTTTATGTCAAGATTTATTTTGCTGGTTTTAAAATCTTGCGATTCAAACATTACAACACATTAACATAATGAAACTGCCATCTAAAATCACAATTTTAATTTCTCTAATCGAATTTCAATTATTTAAACTCATAAAATGTGGAAAATTCGTTAATTCATTTCCACTAAACTATCATGTTACAATATAATAAATATATACCTATGTTTCTTTTTTTTTCGATAATTGACCCTTTTTTATAAATGTTTAAATTAGTATATAGATAAAAAAATTATTACAGCCCAAGTGTTGATACTAGAGTCGGGATTTCGATTAGTTATATGTTCAGCCCCTGATTGTGACTTAAAATTAGAGTATATTAAATCGAAATGCTGAAAACGGGCCCCACACTTCATTTACTGTTCAATTTTTTTTAATGACTGATTTACATTTTTTCACCAATTATAATAGATTGTCAATCCTTACCTCAGTGCTACAGGTTTTCAAATTATGACTTTTGACTTTGTCACAGTCATCACATACGTAACATTCCAAATCTTCAGATTTTACTTTTCCTGGAAAAAACATTTTTTTTTTAAATATAATTGTTTTAATTGACTGTTGTTGTTTATTAAACCACCAAAAGAAAAGGGATGATCTTTTCTTATGTGGTTCAAATTGGTTACTCCAGAAAAATATGTAATATAATTAATAAATAGTAAGTTGAAAATAAAACAAAAATGTGCCGAATACACAGCTTTTGTAAAAAATTCAATATTTCCAAAAAAATATTTAAACATTTTCCATTTTTACGAAAATTGGCTGGAGTTTTTTTTAATATTTAAAAAATGTTCATAAATTTGTGTTCGTTCACATTCGAAAAGGACGATTTTATGATTATTTTAATTGTTCAAGGAGTTAATGCCGAATGGGGGACCCCGACTTCTGCAAACCTTTCAGGTTAGGACTTTTTTTGTTTCGTCCTTCACTCAAAATTTATCGAAACAAAATTCACAATGTCACAGCTCTTAATTATACGTTAACAAAAAATTTGAATTTTTTCATTTTGTACATCGCCACTTAGCTATGGTCTCTTTTTCTTTTTTACCCAAAATATTTTTTTTAGTTTAATTTATCTTTATAATTTCTAGTCTGTTCATAAATTTATTCACTTTTCCATACCAAATTTTCTTTAAAATATTTTTTTTTTCACTATTTAGGTATTAATAAATTTTCCAAGCATGATACTTCAATTGTGTAATATTTATAAAATTCTTTCAATGATCGATTATTATTTTTTTTTTTTTACCTTGATTTAACAGAAAAAAAGTTATTAACAATAATATGTAAGACAACTTCATTCTTCGAAAATCAGTTAAATTGTAGAGAAAAAAAGAAAATGAATATAGGCCTCGATATTTGCACTAATTAATAAAATTGCAATTTCAGACCTTTTATATGAAGCTTTTTTTTTCACTAATCAAACTTAATAAATATTAACTTTATTTATTTAAAAAAAAAAATAATACCAACTTATATAATATTATACCTATATATAAATAACATTAAAATTGCGATAAAAACGCAATAAATTAGGTTGGTTAGGTAAAATGGTAAACGTAAAATGCATTTATGTGTTGTACTTATTATCCATATGCTATACACAATGATAAGAAATAATACATTTTCTTCATAATATTGTAATTTGGTATGAATACATTCATCGCATATTAAACATAAGCACATAAGAAAAGTTAAAAGCAGATTTACATAAGAACACCAAAATAGCTTAAATAGAGATATTCCCAATGAAATTATACGTACTTGTTCGTAATCGTATATTGTCCTTTTTATTCGAGTTTCAATCAAAATATTTTTCTTATACAACAATAATTATTTCCATCCATAGGCTCACGCTCTAGGATCGCTATGTGCACTGTTTCTATAAATATAATTTCACTCAATAATATCAATTATTTAAAATAATTAATAAATCGTACAATATGAATGAAATTTAAAAATCACAAAAGAACAATAATTTCCGTACGCAGTTTTTTAGAAAATGATAAAAAGTATTACATCGGTAAAAAATTTCAATATCTACTACAACGAAAATATCAACAGGTATATGCAAGTTTATTGCTTTGAATTAATTATTCGTTTTGACTTTCTAAAAAAATATTGGCAATTGAAGAAATTATATCCGTATCCACAATGTACCAATATTTACATTTGATAAATTGCCTAAGAAAACGAAATTTAGAATAAATTCAGATCATAACTCAATATATACATTTTTCGAACAACATTGTAGCACAAAAATTGTGTTTTACATTTACTATTTACACTTCTTTCTTTTTAGTTTAGTATTGTTTGATTTATTAAAAACTAAATTAATCAAACCAATTGAAATTGAAGAATGTTTAAACTTTATGAAACTGTTAATTATTGTTGGATTATCATTGAAAATAGATTAAATAAATATCGAAGTGATTGCTTATGAAAAATCCAATCTGAGGAAGATTGATTTTTGTTATGGTGTGGGATAGATATTATATGTAATTAAAATAATTTACGTAGGTACAAGTCGATAACAATTATATCTAAATTACAGTTTAAAATTATTTTTATTTATTTGAGAACACTATGTAAATGTTAATGTAAAATGTATACAAACATAAGTAGAATAAAATATTTTTAAAGATAAACAGTTTTCATTATCAATTTTTATAGTACAATTATATATAAAATTATTTAAGGGTTTATATTAAAGTTACATATATTTTTGTATGAAGATCCGTTTTCAAAGAATCAAAAACAACTTTCAAATCAAATGAAAATTTTACGAATACGACGACGACAGGTCTTCGATAAGTTCTTCTTTATCTACAAGTACATGCATATATATATAAATATATAAATTTGAGTTAATATAATGATTATTTTATTAAATAACGATTAAAAACAAAAATTTAATATAGAAGATGAAGAGAATTTTTTAGTATCGTTGTAGGTTTCGTAGGTAATAATTTGCTAAATTTTCTGAAAAATAGTTACTATGTAAAGTCAAATCAGACTCTATGTTGTGTAATATGCCATCATTTTAACCAAATTAGATTTTTATTTTATTTTAATACTAGCTTATCTTATCATTATTATCAAATTAATGAAAGTTATGTCGGTGAATTATTACATTTTTTATTAATGTTTTTTTTTGTTATCATTTTAAGACAATTACATTATTTTGCACATAAAATAATACATTTTACAGTACATTGCCATTTTATTGAATTCAAATTTCAAGGGCTTTATGAATTGATGTTGTTTACATAAAAGTTTTAAGTATTGTGTAAACATTGCATCGCAATCTTTTTAAGTTGAATGTAGGATAAATTGGCAATATGAATTTACAAAATATTTCATATCTTAGTTGTGAAATACAAAATTGCATATCTGTTACAATATTTAAATTTAAAGTACATTAAAGCCTTCCCAAATTTTGTGGCTATACTTTTATGTTGAAAAATTACATGGTATCTTAAACTTAAACGTACATATTCCATCCTGAATAATTGATTTTAGTCGCATATTTTTTTAAATTTTGTTAAGCAGTAAATTCCTATTCATACATACATAATAATTATAATATTTTTATATCGAAATTAAATAAAAGTTTAATAATCTTGTCATTATCAATTACAAAATATTCAATTAACAAAATTATTATTTATATTTTTAAAAGAATTTTTGTATCTTTTATAGTATTTTATACTTTTATAGTATAATCTTCGTTGATTATTTTTAAACCTTTTTGAAGACATTAAATTTTATTTATAATTCAATCAATCTTTAAAAATATAATTGAAAAGAAATATTTTATGTCCACATCAGCTTATCTGGATATATCTAAAATAGTACAAAGATATGCAGCACTGCATTCAATTGCATATTTGAAAAAGAAATTTTAAAATAAATTCAATATTAATAAAATTATACAATACAATAGTTACAAGAAGTAAAGTGCACTATTGAATTCAAAATTAGTATCTTTATATATAAAACTCATTAATTACATAAATTTAGCTCCCCATAGTTTTGAAATTTTAGTAAAATATTTGTTTTTATTTTAATTTTTATTTTGTACCAGATTTAAGGCAAAACAAAAAGTTAATGTTGTTTCAAATATTTGGCTCCATAGGTATTATGTATAATGTTTGTTAACGAAAAGTATATAATTTAGTTTTTACATATCTGTAGAATGCGATATATTGTAATAAAATGCTTAAATAATAACCAGTACGCTACAAAATATATAAAGTGTATTAGTTAGAATTAATTAAATTATGTAATAATGATCTTTCACAAACATTGGAATGTTATTTAAAAAAATTATAAAGATTTTATTAATATTCTAACCGCAGGATATTTTTTATTTTGTATATAGTTCTATTAACAGTTTCATATCCGCTTACTTAAATTATACACAAAGATTACGGATTCTTTAAAGATACAATTATTATATTTATTAATTTATTATGTTGTATAATTATTTATATATTATATAATCTATAATTTTATATCGTATATTTTTTTCTAAATAAATAATTTATAATAATAATAGGTATTAAATTTGTTTGTAAATTAATCCTAATTCCATTATTACAATAATGTTGAGAACATGTAATACAACTTTTAATCATAATATTTCTTGGTTTTCTTTCGTGGGCAATATTGCATGGATCTGTTCTTTTAGTGTCTAACTGACAGAAGCGCGCAATAATTGGTTTTGGTTTTTTCTTCAAATCAGCTAAAAATATTAAATAAACTCAAATTATTTCTTTATTAACTTGTTGAATTTTATATAATACATATAATATAATTGAGTATTATGATGAGTCATTAGACATTATTATGAGAAAAGAGAAAAACATTTTAGCATAAAAATGTAATATCCTTACTTCTTTGAACTTCAATTCTTTGGCAAAGAAATGGTATTTTATTATCCTCAAACTGTTTTGCATCAGGTAATGGCAAAAATGGAACTTTACTCATATTAGCTAAAGGTGTATTCAGTATATTGATTTTACTAATGGAGCATTCCTAAAAAGATGTAACATATACATAATTATAATAGGTAATAATTTTCACTATATTATATTATAAAAAGATGGATAAAACTTAAATATTGTGAAAAGAAATAATTTTTATGGTATATTTAGCAGAAGTAATGAAGACTACTTTCATATCAAGTATTACGTGTTCATTTTTATTAATTAATTGGATACAAAATATACATAAATGTATGTATGTATGTATTTACATTTTCAATCGAAATTTTATTTATGATTGCTGATTTTATTACCCAGGGGTAGGGTAAATATTACAAAAATAATTCTTTTTTCATTCGCAGTTTCATTACTTCTTGTACATTTTTGTGTTTTTTTTTTGTTTAGATAAATTTTATTTTAATATAATTATGATGTTTGATTTGAACATAAAATAATAATATTTTGTTTAACATTAATAATGAAATTTAATTTAAAATTCAAATTGTACACATGAATAAATATAAAATTTTCTTTAATAAGAAAAACAAAAACAATACGCCTATGGAAATATACTTTAAAAAAGCCCATTTATGTAAAAAGAAAAAATTTTTAATATAGGTGTTTTTTTTTTTCAAAACTCCACTTAAATATTGAATATAAGAAAATATTTTTGTTTTTTTTTTTTACCTGTGGATGAATATTTCTTTTTAAATTCTTACAGCCACCATGAATTGTTGTATCGCAAATATAACATAATATTGCATTTCCTTTCAATATTTTATTTTCATCAAAAAGGAAAATATTTTTCATTATAAGAAAAATTTGTTTTTTTTTGTTTTTTTAATTGATATTACCCATAACCGAAACCACAATATCCACAAGAATTTTGAAATAAAAATGAAAATTCAAAAAAAAAGAACAAAAAAAAAACTATTATTATTTTTTAAATATAATATAATATATATACAAAGTTAATAAGGCATAACATGGGTATCAAAAGAAAAAATTTAAATTAAAACAATGTTTACCGATGAAAAAAAAGAAAAGAGAAAACAAAAATTAATTAAGACGTTTACAAAGTTTAATGCGCTATTAATGTTTTTGCATAATATAATTTTCTGTTTTCTGTTTTTTATTAAATTAGGGATTTAAAATTATTATACCAATTTATGTTGTTAGATATATGTACAGTCTGCATATCTATATATAAAATATACATAAATATTTTTTATTTCTAGGCGAAATTTATTAATCTGATTTAATTGAGTGAAAAATTAATTAAACAAAGACATTTTTTTTTTTAATTATAATTTAATATTCGAATTTTCATTGATTTTCTTTTTAATTTGTTAAAATGGTAGAAAAAATTAAATTTTCGAAAATCTATTTATTATTCGTTAAAATTATAGAACGTCATTATGATCTATAGCTATAAAAGTATTGTTTATCAAATTATAATAAAATATAGTTCCAGTTGTAGAAACTGAAACAACGTCATTATAATCTATAGCTATAAAAGTATAAAAGTATTATTATAATAAGTATTATTATAATAAAATATAGTCCCAGTTGTAGAAACGGAAACAAATAGAAATAAAATTTACAAATATTATCAAAATGTGTATTATAATAGTATCTCGTATTTAGGTATATAAAAGGTAAAAATGTAGTTCAAAAATTTTGGCGCCATATAGTTATAATACACAAAGTTTCTATTACGCATTCATGATTTCTAGAAAATTTAAATTAAAAATTGTAAATTTTCTGGCACCACTACATTAAAGTCGAAAATGTAGGCTAGACATAAATATCCTTAAATCTTAAAGTTTAGGCGCTTAATTTTTATAATTCAATGCTTTGCACAGTATTAAATGGTATCATTTATAAATTATTATTATCTAAAAATAAATATATAGAAATGAAAATAAAAATAAAGAAAATATTCAATGAAAAAAAAAAAAAAAAATTACAAACCTTGTTCAATAAATAAAATAATTACGAATACTTCTATCAATAATCCACTTGAAATTGTTTTTTTTAATGAAATCATTTCTTTTTTAATACTTTATTTTTAGAAAATATCTTATTTATTTTCTGATGATTTCAACAAAAGAATTATTTTTTGTAGGTACATAGAAATTTTTTATTTTATTATAATTTCTTTTTATCTAACTACTTTTTATACAAATATATGAAGAATTATTTTACTCGGAAATTCATTCAATTGAAGTCGGATATGCAAACTTTTTATTTTTATAATAATATTATTATTATTGTAAAATTATTGTGGTGTGCTTTTTCAATGAAGCATCAATATTGACTGAATCATATGATTAAAATATAAAATTGTTTCCTTTTTTATGTTGTTGTTGTTTTATATTCAACATAAACGATCTTTGAATTGAATGCTGAATTTTTTTTTTTTTTATTCTTCTTTATTTTTATCCTTATAGATAGAAAAATATCCTTTCACTCTTAATCATATCGTTTTTATATTCAATAGCCGTGTATTATGAATGTTTGTGATGTGCCTATAAGTGAAAAGGATATAAAAGTTGTATTTTTTTTTTAACATGATGGAAATATAATTTATTTATTAATTTTCCGCTTCGATGTTTGTATCTTTATCATTATATATCTGCTGGCACAAATCATAACGGCTTAAATCGAGTTATGCTGTTATGATCCTATAATTGTGCCAATCATTTCGTCACAAATAAGGCTAACCTTTGTGTATCTCTACAGGACTTATTTAAATAAATTTTTCTCTTAAATCGAGGAATCATAATTTTGTTTGCGCATTTCTCACATTCAATTCATTACATTAATTTTTAAATATTTATAACATTATTATATATCCTTATAGCGAGCAAAAAACCAAATTTCGAGTATGGGTTTTGTTAAATATTTTGTTTGAAAAAATGAATTTTGATTTTAATTACAGGCCCGACTTTATAATTCATACTATTGAAGGGAAAAAAGTTCAGAGTTGACTTTGAATATAAATACAATAATTTTTTTAAAATCCTAATTTTTTCACATTCATATGAATACTTATCTATGACTTGAATAAAATTTGAAAAAAAAATAGAATAAAATTTGAAAAAAAAAATATGTAAATACACATCTAATGCTTAAGCATTATTTTTATAATTAGTAAATTTAAAAAAAAAACATTTTAACATTGAAACTTAAACTCTAATTTGCCAAATATTTAATATTGAATTAAGCGAGAAGCTTTCAAATTACGTTGGGCATGATTCTAATAAGATAAAACACACTCTTATGTATATTCTTCTTTTTTGAATCATCACAAAAATGAAAATAGTATACAGATAAATAAACAAACAGAAAAAAAAAATTAATAAAATAAGGGGTGATGAAAATAAAAATAATAAAATTTCCTTTTATGACTGTATTTTGCGGTAATATACATATTTTTTACTTGGGGATATCATTTAATAAAAGTTAAAATACTGGGGGCTTCAAGGGAGATTTATATATTTATGAGGAAATTCTTTTTATTTCTGTATCTTATTTTGTTACAAAAAAAAAAAAAAAATATTGAAATATCTTATATTTATTCTGTATAATATACCTATAATATATAAATATATACACTTAGGTACTTATATACATACATAATACAATATCTAGATAGATTTTTAAATTTGGTGAATAGACGTCTGGAGCCAATGAGATGAAACTAATACTTATAAAATAAAATTTAAACTATATTTATCTTTGAAATAATGTTGAACAATTTTTTTTTTTCCCTTTACCCGAGGAAGAAATTGTTTCTTCTTTAAGTTTGAAAATATTTGTTTATTTTACACATTCGAAAAAAGAAAAATATACATAAATACATTATGAATTTTACAATATATGTACATGCTTTTTTTTTGTCTAATATGATAAAATTCATAAAAACTGAAGAAATGATAAAAAACATAAAAATAAATTAATAGAAAATATGCAAAAATTTTTATTGCCAACTTATTATAAAAGTCAGAGATCAACTATCAAGTTCGTAGATAAAAATTTTCCTAAAAAATTATTAAGTAATTTTTTTTATATCTAAAGATCTATATAAATCTAATGCCACAAATTAAGAAGTTCAAAAAAAAATTTTCTTCATTTTTTTAGAAATGCCATAAAAACGTCCCCAAAATAAGTCACTTCAATTAGATATTTGAATTCCAGAATTTCTTATATTGAATTTATAGTTATAGATTAGTTAGATGTGTTTGTTAATGGTAAGTTTACTGGAATTTATTGAAAGGTTATAGAAAATTTTTTGTTGTGATTTCGTAAAGAACTTATCATTAATATATTTATTTAATACCTATATAAAAACAAAATAAAACTTGTAACACTATAACATTAATTATACATTTTTATAATGCTAAAATCGTAAAAAAAATAATCCTATATGTTTTTGTTTGCATGTTGTATATATATAAATATGTATATAATCAAGGCAAACAGGAAACTTTTTAACTTCATTATATGCGACGAATAAAACCCCTTGTTGTTGGGGTAAATTCAAGTTCGAATGCAATAAAAATGGGTAGTTAATTTCTGATTTTCTTTTATTAATTGCTAAAAGATGAAATAAAAAAAGAACATAATTTTTTTTTAATTATAATAAAATACGATTGGAAAGTAGTTTATGCTTCAAATCTTTCCAAAGGAATTTATTTTGATAGGCTCTTTAGCAACTATGTATATGTTCTTAATTCATCTTTATATTTTTCCCTGTAACCGAATTTTAAATAATAAAATTTTGATCATCGCAAAAAACAACCTTGAAAAATATTCTTTTATGAAAATCCTGATAAAAATCGTTTTGAATATGTTTTGGCCCAATTGCACGTATATACCCAAAAGTTTATGTGAACATTTTTTTCGGGACAATAATGATTGACTTCTAAGAATAATAACTTAATACACTATTGGTTTTCTATTTCTTGATTTTCTCAGGTAAAAATCAAAATTAGATTGAAATTAACTTATTCTATATTTCTAATTGAATTTTGGCATTAGAATTTCTAAATAAAAATGAATGAACTATTATAATATTAATGATTTCTGGAACAATGAATATAATATAAAGAATGAATAGATAGGACATTCAAAATCATTTAAATTCATTCAAGAACAAAACTGATAATGAATATAAAAATGTTGTTAAATAGATTTCTTTTTTTTTTGGTAATTATTTTTCAATTGAAAAACATTTGTACCAAAATTATTATCTTAAAATCAAATAAAAAAAAAAAAAACAATTCTTTATGAAGTCTTAAACTTTATCGTTTTGTAAACAATTTAGCATTTTACAATAAAGTTATAACGTTGAACTTCAAGATAAATTCGATTACAAAATAGGTAATTTATATTTTTTTCCATGCAGAACTGGTCATAGGTAGATGGCCTAAAAGTGAAAATTTTGTATTTTTCAATTTTAAATCAAATTTTATTTATTTTTTTCGCTAGTAAGTTTGAATGAAAGATATAACAATTGTGTTTAATGTCTTTCTGAAATTTATCTAACTTTATGGCATTTAAAATGTTTTCATTTATAATATAAAATTACATTATTTAATGTGTATTATATATTATATTATATAAGAACATAAAATAGATATGCACATAAAATTTTTGTTGTAAAAATATGTATTACTGTTGCACAAAGACCTTGCGAATTACTTTTTTTAAATCTCGCAAGACATCGAAAAGACTTAGTTTTTTATGTCTTATTGAGATATAGGTATTTCAGTGATTTGTCTTTAAATCTGAAAAATTTTATGCAAAATAGAAAAAAATAATCGATTTATTAAGTAATATTCGTCACTGTCTTCTAGTTTTTACAAACTTTTTTTTCTTTTCTTTTGTTCACTGGAGTACTATTTCTGTTTGTCAATGGTATAATAAAAAAATTGTATGATAAAAATTTACATTCTTCTATATTCGTTAGGGTATTGATTTTGGTTCTTTTAATTTTTTAAAACAGTTTCTTAATGTTAAATTTATTTTTTTGAAAATATTTTTTATTGGAATAATCGTATAATACTATCAAAATAAATTCGGTAACTCAATAACTTTTGAACGATTACATTTATTACTTTGAGAGTTTTCCCGGATTTAAGGTTAAATTATTAGTTCATGGGAAAAAAATGAATGGAGATATATTTAATACTAAAAGTTTTTGAGCATATTCTGCCGGATAATAACGCAGTGTTAGCTTTCTTTGTGCTATATTTTATAGATGATTTTCACCTTAGTTTTTTTTTAGAGTGGTAATCATGAATTTGTTAGAATCAAGTATGTACAACATTTACTTAGGCAATGATAAAGTGGTGCGACACTGTTTACCTAACTAGGTGTAGTATTCATGTTTAATATTCAAATTTGACAATATGTGTGCCAGAATTTCCATACAATTTAGTTAGTATAGTTTATAATCTCTATTCATACCTAGATATAATAATATCTAAAGAGTTTATAAGTTATTCTTTTTTCTTTTCATGTAAAACGTTGTAAATCGTAGAGAGGTTTATTAGGAATATCATTAAATCATTTTTGCATTTTTTTGCATTTTAACACAGCAGTAGGTTGTTTTCAATTTTAATTATTAATTATTACAATTTTTTTTCTAACTATCAATGTCAAAGACAATTTCCTTAATGTTTAACCAGTGAAGGATTATTTGTCAGAGCGCATATAAAACTATAAAAACATTCATCGTTTCTTTGATAAAATATAATATCGAAATCCATAATACTTCTCAAAAACATTTTTCCCTCAAAACTATCTAATTTATCGTTTCATGTTTTTATGTTTTTTTTTTTCACTTTTCTTACTAAATTATACATGTTGTGCATACATCAGTGTATGCAATATGTATGTTAAATGGTATACGTACATTATATGCAAACGCATTGCATATACACACATACATAATTGAACTTTATAATCTTTATAATGAAAATGATTATTTTCATATTAAAATAATAAACTGTCTTTTTCATTTGTTTATTATGACATTGACATATAAAATGCGGTTTTATTCTTTTTGTGAACTAAATGTCTGATGTCTTTCTGTTTTGAAAACAAGAGGAATAACTATTTTTTTAATTTTTTATTTTTTTATTTATTTATTTTTTTTCAAAGTAAAAGTTAGCAATTGCAGCTATTATATTAGTAACATGAATACATTTAGAATTGCATTTGTGCAACATTAAAGCCTTATAATATATCAAGGTTGCATCTCTAATGAATGGAAAATAAAATTCATTAAATTTAAAAATAAAATTCTGTAATGAAAATGTATAAATTCACATTATTTTGTCAAGTCAGACCTCGAAGGCAAATATGGGGTAAATAAGATGGGAAAAGGAAAAAAAGTCCCCAATTTACAGTAGAAAATGTATAATATCCTTAAATTATGACATCAACTATTGAAATAAAAACCAATGTAAACTTAATTTTTTTTTTTTTTATTTTTACAATGTGCATATTTTTTTTTTTTTTGCGATGATCAACACATATGGATGGATTCAAATATAAATTATTTTTATATATACTTTTTATAATAATTAACTAAAATCTGTATTTACATAAATTGCTTAAATTTTTATAATTATTTCAATTCATCTTTTCGAATTAATACTTAAAAAAAAAAATATCTAATATATTATATTTAACTATTTATAATTTCAATTATTTCTAAACAAAATTTTTAAATAGAAACATAATTAACAATTTTGTTAAAAAATAATGAATTGTTATCCGCGAGCCGTCATTGCAACCATCCTCCATGCATGTTTGACAATCTAAAATTTCAATTTCATCATCATTTCTATCCTTGGGAATGTCACAAGCATTCGTTAATTTAGTATCCAATTGACAAAATCTTGATGTGATGGCAACACCATCCTCTTAAATAAGAATAATAAAAAGAGAAAATTAAAAACGTTAAAGAACATAATTCCTAAAATATCCTTGCATAAACATGCTTCCAGGACTTCATAATGGGCTTTCACAAAATGCTAATAGTTTTTTAAGTCAATCAACTTCAAAACTCTTATTGAGTTGAGATTTTAAATTATGTTTTTAAATAGGTACTTATGTCTAGAAATGTAAAAAAAAATCCCACAAAAATAATAATTTTTAATTTATTTTTTTTAATTTTATACTTTTTTTTCCAACAATCTTTTGGCATTGCATTTTAATTTTGTCAAATCCAAATTCTGGTGGTGTGTACAAAATTTTACACATATCTGTTAACCATGAGTCATTTTGTCCAATTCTTGCTACATTATCTAATGTACAATTCTGGAAATAAATATAGAATAAATTAATTCAAAAATTATTTTTCTTATACCATAATTTATTCTTTTCTTTACATTATAGCATAAAGGAAGTATAATTAGAGAAACTAATCCCATACAAAAAATGCAAATACAAATAGTGAAACAAAAAATCCATGTCACAACCCCATGAGCTTTTTTTTTGTATTTTTTGAGAATTCCACTCTCACAAAAGCTATTAAAATTTTCAAAATAACAACAGTTCTATACAATTTTCAAAGTTTTAAAAGCTTTTGTGAGAGTGGAATTCTCAAAAAATACAAGAAAAAGCTCATGGGGTTGTGATATGGATTTTTTGTCTCACTATTTGTATTTACATTTTTTTTATGGGACTAGTTTCTCTATTTATACTTCCTTTATGATTATAGGATTATAAAAACAAATCTTAAACAATACTTAAAATTTAAATCAATTATATTCTCCAAATAAAGCGATTTAATCTTAATAAGTACATTTATGTCAATATTGCAAGCCTTTTGGAAATGATCGATAACAGATTATGTTTTTGTAATTCCCTAAGTTAAATAATATTAAAAGTTATGTCTTTTTTTTTTGCTTCATGATTTCATGCTCATTATGTATGTATTTATGTACCTAACTATTTAATCATTTTTGTGCAACTTACGTAATAGAATGATGATTTAATTGTTTGCTACGATTTAATTCTATATTAGACAAACTTATCACATACATAAAACTCAAGAATTTTTTGTATCTTATCATTAAAACTTTAATTTTATCGAATTAATTTTTTTTTTAATAACCATCTATATTATAATTGAAATCTTTATTACAAAAATTTACTCAGTATATACATTGTTGCACTATGAAATCGAGGAATTCCCTTGTATTATATCTATACGGCGCTTATTTTGATTTTGTTTGTCAAAATCAATTCATTTGCCGACTATAAAATATTTTAATTTTTAAGAACTAAAATAATTTTACCCTATTAAGTTAAGCTAGCACTTTAATAAGCTATTAAAGTAATTTTAGATAATTTTCTACTGAAAATTATATAGTAAATATTTATTGCTTATTATAAGTGGGTTATTTAGATATAATTTTATTTCCAATTTATTATTTTAAAAATGTATTAACCAACCTTTGATTATTGATTTAATAAGTTTGTTTAAGTATATTACATTCAGCAGCTTTTATTATTTTCGTTGGAATGTTAATTATATGACACTGAAATATTTAAACGCCTTTTTATTTTAAAGAACCCAAGTATCAAGTTTTTAATTCTCAAACCCTTTAAGATAATACACAAATTTTGTTAAAAAGAAATAAAAGAGTAAAATTTGCATATAATGCACCTGTCTATTTCACAATGTGGAAACTACAAATGCAATGAATTCTGCAACATTTCATAATTTATAATTTTCAAGAAAGTGTTTTTATATAAAGATTCTATATATAGTGTACAACAAATATGTTTTCTCAAATCTCAAGTATTTAATGTAGGGCAGACACATTAATTTTTTCCAGGAAAAATTCATAAATTTAGTTCATAAATTGATTGCACATTTTGTATGCATTTTAATCTAATCTTTTTTTTTTGAAACATTGATAAAAATAAATTATATTAAAATTGTTTTTTTGGGGAAGAACTTCATTATCTCGATTTACCGGGAACTAACCGGTGCGATGGCTGAATTTTAAAATTTACTTAATTTATATATCTTAGTAAGAACTTAACAAACATTAAATTTTTTTCTTTAATATTTCCATGAATGCAATATCAAAAATCTTTACATTTTTTAAATATAACTATAAAGGCTACACATAAAATTATGGTTCCAATCAATACCATCAATTAAATGTTCACTAAAGAAACCGAAATAAATACATAAATACATGTTCTGAGAATAATTATTTATTTAACGTGAACAAATTTTCTTTTATTATTTATTATTGTTCAATGATTATATATTTAAATCTAATGATTTTCATAATAATAATAAATTTCATTTGCATACTTAGGTATTAAAACGTTATTATCACTTTTTTTTTACAATGATTAATCACAACGAAATTTATATAAAAAAAAAAATTATAATAATAATAATAATCACCTTAATTCCCTTTGTTGGGAATTAATAAGATTTATTTTTAAAATTTTAATGAACTAGCGTAATTTATCAAAGCTATTTTATATGCTAAAGAAAGAATATTAAACAATCTGAAGAATGATTAATAAATTATATTATCAAATTCTTTTGTTTGAATTATTTTTTTTTTTTTATGAAAAAAAAAAAAAGGATATTATAATGACGAATTTGAGATAATCAAAATTAGGTATTCTCATTTTTCATTAGAAATTTTTTTCAGATTTTTAATTTTAAATTTATTATTATAGGTAAATGTTTTCTAAAATTTTAATTACATTTTTTATTTATGGTGATATTTAATTTCTATTTTTTATTTTATTTCAGATTCAACATTTCTTCATATAATAATCTACATTTTAATTAAATTATTTCTTTTGATATTAAAAATTTAATGTATACATATATAGCAAAGGCAGAAATAAAAAAATATATGAATCTCAATGTTTCAATATACAATATGATTAATTATATGTCAAAAGATTTTTTTTTAATTTTTTATGATGGCACATATAAATAAGAGGTATAATTGTTCGAGAAGTTTTTAAAGAAAGTCTTCGTCGACTTTTAAAAAGACAAAACAAAATATTTCAATTTAATTCAACTCAAAACTTTTAAGTTTTTCGATTGTGTTTCTTTCAATTTACCTGTGGTTGAATATTTTTATCCTTCAAATTTGTACAACCAGGATTAAAACTTGAATCGCAAATATAACATTCTAAAGCTGATCCTAAAATAACGGAAATGAAATAATATTATAATAATTATAACGAAAATAATTTTTTGTCTCGAAATTTTCTTGCATCTGAGCATTATTTTCGTTTCTTAACATCGCTAGTATTCTATTGCAGTTCAGCTAAAAGGATAGTGTAGATGTAGAGTAAAAAATTGAGCCGTAGGTCAAAATGATAAAAAAAAAATTGGGAATAAAAACTTAAATAATATTTTGTCAAAAATGTAAGCTGAAAATCGAGAAACGATAAAACTTTTTGGAACGTACAGTTTACAAATATTGCAATAAAAATCCTTTTTTTTAAATCACCTCCATATAAATTACACAAATATTTTATTGAATATTTTATTTAACTGACGCACAAGTCCATACTTAACTTCGAACCTTTATGAAAAAATGCTATAAATGAATACAATATGAATATTTAAAAGAAAAAATAAATTTTCAATCAGATCAGGTAATAAATCTATGTATTCTATTAATAATATTAAATTAAAAGATATTATTTAATGTCTATATATTTTTCTGCAATATTAACACAAATAAATTAAAACAGACTCCATTTTTTGTGCTTATCAGAATATTCCTAACGATCAGTTTTTCGAAGCAAAATATTTTTCAACTTTTTCGATCATTTTCATTAAAATTAAAGATTTAGTAATGTTACGTTCGTTTTATTCAAAATTTTTGGTTTATTCTATACAAAAAAACTATTAGATATTCAAATTTTTATTATTTTAATTTTATAATTATGAGGTCAATTTCTTCTTTTTTTTAAATAATATTTATTTGAAATATATCTGCAATAACGATAGGTCTCAGCTGCATATGTATAAAAGAAAAATTTTATAATTTTAAAATCAAATCCTTTTTTGTTTTGTTTGTGGTGTTTTGTATTTTTTTTTTTTTTTTGAAAATCTAAATTTTATATATTCTATTATAATATTACTGCAGTAGATCCTTTTAGCTGAAATTTTCCTTAGTATTTATCCTTGTTATGTCAAAACGTTTATTTATTTTATTGTTTTTTTTTTTTCAGGATAATTTATTACTAACCCATTTTAATAAATAAAATAATAATAAAAATAATTTGAATTTTAAATTGATTAGATGCCAGAAAACTTTTTTGTCTGTTCATAATTTTAGTATTATGAGTATTTTCTTTTATTTAGTTAGAAATAATTTTTTATTTCGATTATACTGTTGTTATAAGAGTTTTATGAATGAAAAATTATAATATGAAGGCACTTTATCTTTAACAAGATGACAAAATTTCTATAATTTATAGAAAATAAAATTTTGAAATTTTTGAAATATTTTTTGTTTTTTTTTTAATTTTTCTAATTTTTCTGAAGTACTATTTTAATATAATTTTTCCGATATTATTTATTTTTTAATTTTTCATTTCGTGTTTATCCTTTGAAATTCAAATCCTTACTGTTTGAAAAACATTTTTTGATCATAAAGGATAAAAATTGTTTTTATAAATTTTTTTTTTTGTTTTTTTTTTTTTTTTGGTTTTATATTATTGGGAATATTATTTTTGAATGTATATGTTGAAGGACATGAAAAATATAAAATACAAAATTCAAAAGAAAAAAAAAATTTTTTTTAAAGAGAAATTCTGTTTAACTCATTTAATAAAAAAATAAAAATAAAATATTTAATATTTTTTTCTTTTTGATGCGTAATCATAGAAAAACTTATATAACATCAATTAAATTATGAATATCGTTAAAACGTATATAGTTGCGCGTTGCACGATTATTTTATCTGTCACTGTGTTTCTTGAATTTCTTGAATTGACTACAAGGACTATTTTCAAAAGATATTAAGTTGAGATTTATGTCTTTGTTTGTTACATCTTCACTGGTAAACAAATTACTATAGTTTTATTGATACATACATTATGTCTTTAATGTATTCACTAATGCATATTTTTAATAAAAATGCACTTACTATAGTAACAAATAACAATTAATAAAGTTTTTTAAGTAAAAAATGCGAGAATATAAAAAGTTTAAGGTATAGATTTTTTTTGTGTGTCAGTTCGTTTCATTTTTACACAAAAAGACAAAAAAATACATCAATTAAAAAAAATGTTTTAATCATAGCTTTGATGTATATATTTTAATGTAACTTTATGTATATACAAACAAAATAATCTTTTAAGCTTCTTTGAATTTATATAGGTACATAGATTTTATGTAAAATTTGTACTTTTGAGTTTTTTTTTTTTTAATTTAGTTCAAACTCATATTTAATAGAACCAACATAAAGCAGTATATACGTGTCTTATCAAATTATAAATATGTCAAAAGGATATTGCGACTTCGGAAAATGAGCACTTTTTTGACGTTTTCAAAATTCTTTTAAAATATTTCTTAAACCAATATGAATATGATTTCATTAACATAATTGTAACGTTTTACTTAAAGTTTATGTATGATATAAAATTACAAAAACATATGAGACATACAAAGTGAGGGCCAATTTTACTCATTTTAATTATTTTGACTCAAATTATTATGTAATTTTTTTTATTTGATATGTATTGTACATGCTGGTTATTCAAATATTTTACATAAATGTATATTAATATCTCCGCCTTTATTTAGTATTTTCAACTGATAAAATAATTTGACAGTTTAATGATTTTCAAAAGAAATAATATTTTTTAAAGGAAGGTCTGTAATGAAGACAATAAATAAAAAAAAATTATACACTTTAATATGTAAGTTTACATATTCGAACTATGAATTTTATTTCATATTATTTTACATACTAATACCCAAGCTAAAGCTTTGGTTAAAAAGTTTTATATTTTAAAAATATTATAAATTTAAATATCTTATTTTATGGATAAATGTAGATAAACAATATTATGGATTAATCATAAACAATCATAATTATTAAGAATTAAGAGTGTCAAATAAAGTGAAATCAAAAATGTACATAATATGAACAAATAACATCTTGTTTTGTGCTGATATCAAACCCCAACTGTGCATGCCGTCATATGGATATAAAAATTATTTTATACAAAAAAAAATTCGAAGTATATTTAAAATAAAATAAATTTGTGTCCTTGAATTTTTATTTTGAAACTATTCAAAAAATAATAATTTAAAAAATGTTGTCAAAAAAAAAAAATAGTGTAATAAAAAAAAACTTTTATTAACACCGGAAATCTATTAGTAACAAGGACATTAAAATCTTTTTTTTTTCCACAGCTTTTATATATTATTCAATATTATGTTAATTAAGTTTTTGGTCATCTTTTGCGTGCGGAAAACCACTTAGATTATATTACAGAATAGACTACAAAAAATATTATAACTTCAATATATGTATACACACAAGAAAACGTAAACACTCAAACCTAAAAAAATTATGTATAATCAAAAAATTAACAAATTTCCATAATAGGGTTATAAAAAACCTGTTTTCAATTTTCTGTAACCGTTTTGAAAAAGTTTTTATCATATTTTGTTGTATTTTGTACTGAGTTTAAAAAAAACTGTGGAATTATCGTTACCATGTATAATGTGTGAAGTTTCAGATCGGACTTTGGAACTGCAACATGCATTTAGTGCTTAAATTTCTTTAATTTTTTCCATTGAATTGCTTACACTGCAGTCTGCAACTTAATGTTATTTCCAAATAATATTAAGTGACATGGGAATAATAATAATAAGGGTAGTTTAGTAAAAATTGAATAATCCTTACTTTAACCTACATAATAACCTACATATAACACACAATATTTTTGTTTCTAGGCCTTGGCGAGATATCCGCAGCCGAAACTTTTATGTCTTTATTTATTTATTTTTTTTTTTAAACAAGTTACAAAAGTAAACAGAAGAATTCCTTTTTATTTTGGCGCTATTAATAAATTATTTGAGGTTCTTTCCATAAAGCAAAAATTTAATATTATTTTAATGTTATATTTCCTTTTCGTTTAAAAAATTTTTATTTTAGAATTGGGAAAAAAAAAATTACTAATTCTTTAAATATACAATTGCCATGTTAAAACCGGAAGTGAAATGCTAAAATGTTGATGACGACAAAAAGTAATTCAAAAAGATATGTAGACATCGCGTTTTTCCATCGTTAGATTTTCTGCATTCAATAATTTTGTTACAAAAAAAAAATTATAATTATGTAATGTCTAAATAAGCATGACATAGTCCTTAAAAATAAAAATAAACTTTCGGCATATGTGAATAGGTGTTGAAAAATATTTTAGATTTTTTTTTACTTCTTAACACCTTTAGAATATAATACCAGCATACGTCATAGATTTTAGTTTTAAAACAAAATATTAAAAATAATTTTAATAAAGATACTTAATAGCTTATTATAGTAAGTTCAAGCAAAAAATATTCTTATTTATTATAATATTCGTTCTACCATCTTTATATTAAATATAATAACATTCTAAACACTAGAACCGATAACAACAAACAATATGCTAAAATGTCTGAAATTAAATGTACGTTAATTTGTATGCAATATTAGACATTCTGAAAGATAATTTTATATTCCTAAAAAAAAATAATTATTATAACTGAGGGTTAATGTTTTGTTATAAATATTTAAGGATTGGCTTTGAATTTCTAGCAAATTTTATACAGCAAATTTTATACAGGCAAAATAAAAATTTATTGATTATTTTAGCTCGTTTTCCATCAAAAATAAAAAAACGGACTGCATGTTTTCATTAAACGTCCGTCCGTCCGCCCGTCTTTGAATGGCAAAACAAATACAATTTTGTTCACTTTCATCTCGACTAGGAGTTGAGATTCTGTCATTTCCGGTTACGGGGTTAATGGCTAATGAAAATCACTATGTAGGAATGTCGGTTAAAGGAACTTTAAAGCCACTTATTGTGACTAAGATATCTTAAAATTAAAGTACCTTTAATGGAAATATACTGAAAACTGGTATCTACCATAATTCATTTATATCTTTTATTTTGAAGATTACTCCTTAGGATCAATTCATATTTTTGTTGATAAGAAGAATACGAAAATTTTTTTATTCCCACAGTAAATTAATTCGAATGAATTACTTAATTTCTAAGAATTTTTTGAATATACTAATTCCAATGAAAATATTGTTTTTTTTATATTTCTAGTAGTAATACATACCATACATTCATTGTACGTATGTGTGTATGTTATTTAATATTTTTATTGAACAACCCTCAAAAAGGAATCTAAAAATAGGACAAATTTTTTTATTTTTATCACATTTGAATTTTTATTTTTATCATTATTGATTTTTATTTTATTTTAACCTTTATAATAAGATTTCAAAGGAATTTCCTGAATTTTATGATTTTCTTTTTAATATCTTTTATTTATTCATTTTTAATAGAAAAACGTGAAAATTGTATTATCATTTAATTTTAAAACCATCAATTAATGCGATTCTGTGTAATTCTCTCTAATTTTAAATATATGTAATTGTTTTGCTTTGTAATTAGTAGTAGGTTGAATAATTTGTAATTTTAGATTCGATAATATTTAGATTTATTAATTTATTTTATTTTAATAATAATTATAAGTTATGTGCAATGCAATGTACAAATTATATACATTTTGAATGAAATTCTTAAAATTAATCTATTACAGTATTACAGAATACTATTTTGTTTTTCAATGATAAAATTTAACTTCAATTCAGCTAGCAATTCATTTGATTAAATTGCATGGTGTAAACTTTCCAATGTTCATTTTTTCACACAAAAAATCTTATATCTCTAAGATTTTTTTTCTTCAAATTATGAGATTTTTTACATACATAACTCATATACATATTATAAATCATTTAATTATCCAATTATAGAAAATGTTTTAGTTTCAAACAAAAGGCTAAACAAGTATGCAACATAAACTACAATAATTACACGAGTTCATTCTTTCCTACAACCAGTTTTGAATATTTCTCAACACTATAAATTACTCGGTAACTATTATAGTATACCCAAGGGAATTTAAGCTGCTTACTGCTGCAATTTTATAAATTAAGGCAAGAAGTTGAACATTTATTTAAAGGAAAATTATTGATAAAATTTTTTTCACCGTACAAGAAACCAACAAGTCAAACAGACATGGACAATTATTAACGAAGCTATAATGGTTTTGAATGTCCGTTTTACATAACAAAAAATTTCAAATAAATTAAATACAAAAAAAAATAACATATTTTCATTTAACATTGAAAAATAAGTTTGAAAATTTTCGCCAACAAAAGGACTGCAACATTCACACAAATAACAATTTTACATTTATTAAAGAAAAAAAAAAAACTTAAAACTAAAATAAAATCTAAAGGAAATTTTTTTTACTATCAAATTATGTTTACATAGCAAAAAAAAAAAAATTCTTTTTATTAAAATGCTAATAAAAATATACACACTACCAACTATGTATTTTTTTTTATTTTATTTACAAAAATCTTAAAGAAAAATTCCACGAATTTTTATGTTTCGTTGTATACATACTTTATGTGTCATTTTATAATTCTATACAAAATTCTTATAAAACCATTTTAAATAACTAAGAAAAGTTATAAAAATCTTTACCAGCTTCATATAATAAAATAATAATAATAATATTAAAAAAAAGAATAAAAATTCAATAAAACGGCGACAGCTTGATATTTATATAAGAAAATATAGCCAAATTGGCGCCAATAAAAACTTATATTTGTTTTATATTATAGAAATCTTCTCATCATAACATTAAAAATTACACAGTGCATATAATATTATGTTATTCTCTCTCTACCCATTTACAGAAAATAAAAATAAAAAAAAAAAATTAGCTTCATATACTATAGTATGATTTTTATAATGTGAAATAAAAATCGCAATTCAAAATTTAATTTATTTAAAAAAAATCATCAAAAAATCACATACATATTTATTTATTCTTTATACTATAAATGTCAAGGACCTTTATTTTTATTTTTTTGCATAAGTCTGCATGAAAGAAAATTATTAATTTTTTTTAAATGTTTTAATACATTACGTACACGGTACACCTACTAATCATATTCATATATATTTGTAAATATAAATATTCAGAAATATATATGTACATATATAAAATCAATAAATAAAATAAAAAAACATTTTTTTTTAGTTGTTATTGAAAGGGTATTATAAAAAAAAAACAATAACATCGATGACCTTTTTAATGACATTTAATACGGATAATTATGTCCTTCAAATTCAAATGCAAACTTCAATAAATGTATAATACTTAATTAAAAGAAAATTGCACGTTATTGATTAAACTTTTATCTCAGAACTAACATTCATCTAAGGTTAAAAAAAAATTTAGTTTATTTTGTTCTTATAGATTCGAGAGGAATTCGAATGTACAATTATAATATTCAAAATTTACGACAAAAATGACGCTTTCAAGCTCAAAACAACAGCATTTTTACATTTTCCGATATATGCATTGGTTGTTTATATGTTACATTGTAATCGGTGACATGGTGCTATTGTCTATGACAGGCTTGTCCAACATAATTCTGCTTAGTCCGTTTTTTCAGTTTTGTTAGAAAACGGACTAAAAAATTAATAAAATACTAGGATTTCCGTCATTAAATTCAATAAAACGGAAATAATGAAAAATTTAGCTTTTTATTATTCAAATCTTACCAAAAAAAAAATTAACAATTATTATTTTTCTATACGGAGACTTTTATTTTATTTTTTTTTTATTTTTGTCTTTATTCATAAACATAATTTAAATAAAATTTTCCTTAGATTTAAATCGTTATCCATTAATAATGGAATAAGTACATTTTATTACTTAAGAGTGATAATATATAATTTTTTTTATTACTTCTGGCCGTTAGAATAATAAAAGAATTTGTTTTTTTTTTGGTATTTTCTCAAGTAGCAAAAGAAAAATTAAGTATAAGAAATTAATATAATCCATCATTTTTTGTCAGAAAAAAAATTATTTACATAAATTTTATTGAAATCATATATGAAGGAAGAGAGACAGACAGAGAAATAAAAAAAAACTGTAGAAAGAAACTTAATGAATTTTAATAGATCGCATATTTATTAGTAATAAAAGGATATTTATTCACATAGTACAGAAAATTAATTATGAAACTAAAAATTTTCATCCAATTTTTAATGAATAATAAAAAAAAGAATATTTTATGTAAGTTCGATAATTGTATAAGACATGAGATTGAGCCAAAAAAAATTTTAATGCTTATTTTAATATATCGAATAATTTTTTTAGAAAGTTTTTTTTGTTTCTAATTAAGTTAAGTCCAATCCACTCACAAAGCTCGTTGTTGGACTAAGTTATAAAATATTTTACCTTGTAAATTTGTATTTTCTCTGTCCGATAATACTTACTACATTACGAGGATCGAGGACTGAACAACAATTTGTTAATTATATAGATAAAACACAAATTAAAGACACAACATATAGTAAACAAAAGTACTTCTCCTGGAAAATATTTTGATGGTTTCAAAAATATACAAAAACTTGTGAAAGAAATTAGTATATATATATATAGTTTATAAATTTATTGGTTTGAGGAAATTTAGCAAAATTTTGGTTGTAATGATATTTTTTTCTCCAGAATATTTTTATAGTTGTTTTGGGGAATATTTTTGATATTAAATATACAATAACGAAATACATTTCGAATATTTTTATTCCAAAAACTTTTCAGGAGACGAACTATAAATAAATTATAGACACAACAGTTAAAAATTTTTAAACAAAATTCCTGGCTTGAAATTAGTTTTAATTAATGTATTTTTAATGATACTCTGTAACTCGTATGCATTCGATATCTACAATGATGTCAGATAGTTGCTATATTATTTTCTAAATAAAAAAAATCGGATGTACTGAAATAAATTCTTCATATATGTAAAATATATGTATAAACGCAGAAAAGTTAAAAATAAAAAAAAAAGAATCCGAATAAAAGGCGCCTCAATGATATCAACATAAAAATATTGCATAGTGTACTATTAAAAATAGAACGAAATGTACAATGTACATTTATAATACTGGTAATAATGTCAACCAAACCAGGTATACAAACATCCTACGATTTTTTATTTAGAATTATTTTTTGAAATAGAAATTTCCGATGAATCTATTTAGGCTTTTTTTATGAGTAATAAAGATTAATATTGGGAAAAAAATGTTTTATGCTTTTATCGAAATTTTTAAATCTAAAAATTAATAATTTAAAACATAACATTAAGGATTATTCACGATTCTAAGCCAAACTCATAACTTTATTTTTATTTATAATAATAAAATCAATTATTTGAAAATGAATTAAACAGGTGAAATGCAGATATTGAATAAATCATTTTTAATTTATAAGATTTTTCAATAAAGAAAAATTTTAATAATTATAGTATAATAGAGTTTAACTTGATTGGTTACAGAAAATAATTCTCAATTAACCAAACACCGTAACGTTAAACGCAGAATTTATTTTTGTCATAGTTTTATATTAATAATTAATTAAAATCAAACAATAAAATAGAAAAAATTTTACTGTGCTGATCCTCAGAACTTTAAAATTGTGCCTGAGTCGCATATTGTTGGTAATATCTTATTCGTTTCTATGATCTGATAATTCCTTTGTCATACCTTTTCTAAATCCTTTATATTAACTTGGTCGCGTTGATTAATTATCCCGGAATTTAAGAAAATTGACCCATTCCCCGTCGTCCGATCAAGATGACAATGTATTATAATATAACAAAAGCTTGACCGAATGACGGGTTTTTAAGGAATCTAAATTTTATAGAGAAAAAGAGAGCGAGGGAGTAAGTACTTAATAAATTTAAGCGGATTAATTATTAATTAATTATATTTTATAAATTATTATAAATATTATAAATTATTATAAATTATAATAATAACTTCAAAAAACTTACATCGTGTTATATTTCTGGATTATCTTGATTATTTTTAAACTACCTACCAAAAAAAAATACAATAATATGGTGTTCGCATTAGGAGAATATTAGTGGAATATGCTGTTATCCGGAATATTTCAGGAATATGAACTGGATTTTTCATATAAAAAAATATTCCGGAATATGTATATTCCACTTTCATATTCTAGTTTGTCAGGGTTAGAATTCTACATTTCTAGTTATTTTCACTCATTTTTTGAATTTTTGTTATAGTTGGCAACAATTTTTTTGTCAAATTCGAGTCAAAATGAAAAAAAAACAAAATAAAATTGATAACAAGCGAGATAAAAAGTCAAAATTTTCAACAACAAAAACTTTTTCTCTTTCTCAATTTTCTTTTTCACACCATCAAATTCCAGTTCTCATCAAATTTTGTAATGCGAACGGCAATTTGTTTTCCGGAATATAAGTGGAATTCAAATTATAATGCGAACAAGGTATAATAATAAATGCCAATATATCGTAATCCAATTGTTGTTTAGTTGTCAATGAATGAAATAAATAATGGTTCTTCAATTAACATTAAAATTTAATGTAATCAACATCAACTTACATACACTATACTTATTGCGCTAATTTAATAACAAATACGTACTTTTATTTTACTATTGGATTAAATTATAGTTTCATTAAATGATTGACATATGGAACAATTACTGACCTTTGGTAGTTCATTATAGAATATCGATGAAATTTTTTTTTTGTAATAATTAATGAAAAAATAAAAAAATATATATAAAATTCTAAATCCAATTTAAATAACTATAACTATATATATAAGTATGTACTTATAAACTCGAAAAACTTTCAATCTTGTACGGTATTAAAATAATTGTTTTTTTTTTAAAAACTTCCCACAATCAATTTTTACTAAAAAAAATTTATTGTCAGTATTGAAAATAATTTTACGCATGATGTGTGCTGTTAATTCAACTAACTTTGTTAGCTTTTTTAGGCGATAATGTTTTTAAAGAAAAAATAATGTTTTTATTCATCAGCGAAAAAAATAAATTTCAATTTATGATGCCACTCACTACCGATATAAATTTTAAGCCGTCTAGTACAAAAAAGAATATCTCGTAACGATCAGAATCTTAACAAAAAATTTAAAATCGATTTTTAAAAAGGTATTAAAGCAACTTTTATTCAATGCATTCGATTTTTTTTCGTAAAAATTAATATTTAATAATTAAATTATGTTTTTTTTATTTTAATCCTATTTTAAGTTTCCTATAGAAATTTCCATTTAGTTTCACAAATTTGTTATGATTTTTATGCCTACGAGATGCTTTGAATGTACCAATTTTGTTTTTATACGTTCTTTGTAGAGGGCTTCATATTTATGTCGGTGGTGCTCCACTCTAAATAATTCCATCTACACTTGAAATTTTCAATAATCAATTTCTATAAATACATAAAGTTTTTTTTAAACCTTATCAAACTTGCAGAGGAATAGGTTAAAACATCCGTTCATATTAAAAATATTATCATGACGCCTAAGAAAATACATTATTTTATATTTAGTTCTAATAATGCCTAAAAATATGTAATTATGTCAATGTTATAAAATTTGATAAACTGAAACAATTTTCACCACTAGTGGCAAAAATCGTTATACCTAAATAAAAATAAAAATACAAAAACAAAGTCCATAAATATCAAAATATTTTCCAATTAAATTAAAATAAAAGAAAAAAAAAAGTAGTGTTTCCAAAATAAAATATTTACAGTTTCAAATGAACATAAAACAAATATTGTTGCCTGGACTTATTTTTATTTAAACATTAATTCAATTTTTTGAAAAAGCTATGAAAAATCAAATTTGCATGAAATCGTTTTTAAAAACGAGAAAAAAAATTCCCTAGGCATAAAAGAAAATTAATAAGAATAAAATATAGAATAAGTCAAGGACATGATTTTCCAAAGAAATGTTATAATACTTTGAAATCGTACAAATTTTTTTATAAGATAAAAAAATTGTGTATTAAAGCAAATTTTTAAGGATAAGCTATAAAAAATATTTATTGTTTTTGTATGTATTTCCTTGAATTTTTCTATTATTCCTTAACAGTGGATTTCAAATAAATGATTCTTTTGATCGAATTTATGTTTAAAATTTTCATAAACATTTTGAAGACGATTACATTTTTATATGTATATCTATTTGCTTACTTTTAGATATACTTCAATGTTATGCCTATGATGTTGGTACTATAAAATAAAAATATTAAATTTAAAAAAAAAATAGAAAATATTTGTCAATTTACATAATCCCAATAGAGAATTACTCGTTTGCATTTATTACATTTAACTAATGTAATTTAGCATCATCGTGCAAGGTCCTGTAGAACAAATTGCAAATATACAAATAAAAGAAAACTTAAAACGAAACTCGTACAAATTCTAATTTCGAAGATATGACAAAAAAATTTCGACTTTATGTCCGTTAATGCATGCATTAAAACTTTTTCATCGAAGTTATTTGCTATTAAAATACTCTGATCAGCTGTGGTAAATAACTTTAATTGGTCTAGAAACACAAGATTTTATAAATTTTTCATGACAAGTTAAATACATATATTTTAATTCTATTTTAAATTCAAGTATTTATATCCAATTTATTTTTAAGTTTATTATTTACTATAGTTATGCATTATAAAATTGTTTTTTTTAATTGTAATTTCAGAAATTCCCAAAGGAAGAAAAGCCGACCTGAATAGGTAAAATTAATGACAGTCAATACAATAAAAAAAATTATTTTATCATCGTATTAATTTATCATAAATAAAAATTTCCATTATAGAAATTCTTTTGAAAATAGGGGGAATATAAATAAAATTATTCAATTTTAATATACCTATCCACAGATAAAATACACAAAGGACAAAATAATTTTCTCAACATCGTTTATGATGAAAATTTCATTTCCATGTTGTAAGAAACATTATTCCAAATCACATATATATTTTTGTGACATAAATCGCTGAACAGTTTTTTTTTTTTAAATATTTAAACCAATTATTTTAATATTATTTATTTCTTGGCTCTTTTGAAGTTCTGAAATTTATTTGTAACCATAACCAGATGGTAAATTACATTTTTGATCATATTACTAAATTTTTAAAAAATTGTCAAATCAAGTATATACTACACACAAAATGAGTAACATCGTACAATTACTGTAATTATATTATTTGATATTGTACTTTGTACAATATCAAAATATTTATTTTTTTGCTTTTTTTTGCTTATCTAAAAAACAAAAGTATTCTGCATTTACAAGCGTTTACATAAATAAATCATAAAAAGAATTCATATGATAAGAAAAGCTTAGGGTGAGCAAAGAAGTTTCATATACTTGAAAAAAATATATTTGAAAGAAGCATAAAGTAAAATATACTTGAAAGAATATTATTTTTATTTTCTTTATCCTTTTAGTTCTATGTCAAGTAAAACACAAAATAATTTTCATAATATGCATATCAATTGAATTCACATAAAAGCGTTAACATAAGAGGAAATCAGTATTATATTATTAATCATAATAAATAATTACGGAAAATTTATTTATTTCTGTAAAGTATTAAAAAACTGTCTAACAAATATTCATTGTTTACTATTTATTATTAATCCTACGAGAAAACTGAAGTAACTAAAAAACCTTAAACTTCCAACATCTTCACATTGTAAATAATGAAAAATATCGTTGTTTTTAATATGTGCACAGTAATTTTTTTTTTATTTCAACTAGAATATTTACAATTAAAAGCAATTTTTGAAATTGTTTTCTTAAAAAAATAAAACTTAACAAAAAAATTTAAATTTAAATACTAAATCATATTTAAATAACTAAATTTCTTAAAGATAATGAGATGATTGCCAAAATAAAAGTTAATAAACTAAATTCCTTAAAACTATAGGCTGAATTACATTTATCTGAATGACATATGCATATTCTTTCAGTATATCCTTCATTATCAGCATTAATACAATTATCAGTAATATTGGTACGTGAATGAATTGATATATCTGGCAACCAACCACATGATCGAACAACATTCTTCTCCTCAGGATGATTAATAACATACACGGTTTTTCGGCAAAATGGTTTTCTTCCCGGAAATTCGTGATTCATGTCACATTCCTTAACATATTTTTCTGCTAATAGTCTTGCAGATGGCGTGTCCATCGCATCACACCCATGGTCTTCACGTGAATTGCATTGATGACACTTAATGGCAGTGACTAAAAATATATGAAATAGAATAATATTATAAAATTATTTCATTATTTAAAAAACTTAATTGATTATATATTATATGTATAAAATATAAATTTATAGTAACATTAATAACTAATAATAGTCTTTGATAACAGACTTGTAATTTTCATAGAACAACCTCATAATATGTGAGCTAATTCTAACTATAATCACCCATCAAATTTCTACAGAGACAATTTTATTTTTATTTTTTTTTTTATTTTATATTTTTCAAAACATTTATATGTAGATTTAAATGGTCCTTATAATATTTTCATTATTAAATTACACGAAATAACAATAAAACCATTAATTAATAGCTTATTAAAAAACCGCAAATAAATATTTCCTTTCATTGAAAAACATATAAGATATTTGAGGTTTATGTTTGTAAAAATAAAAATAAGTTTTTTTTTTTTTTAATTAATAAGTAAAAGAATTACTGTATTGACTTATCTTACTAATATTAATTCGAAAAATTAAAAGCTAAACCGGATCAAGCTAAAAATACAATTTTTTCCGTTTTCATTCTTTTCTAATAAGTTAAAATTAAGATTATACAATGTTGCATTCACTATATTCATAATAAAAGAAACCTTTAGATAACAATTTTATCTTATCTGTACACATAAACATAAAGAATCTACAGAATTATCTAATTATATGTACTCTGCCGTTCTATAACGTATATAAAAGAAGTAAAACAAGGCTGTTTGTTGTTATTATATCATGTGCTCTGATAATATAATTTTTTTTATAACTTTATAAAAAATAAAATTAATAAGTATTTTTTTATAAATAGAATTTAAGTCTATTTATTTAATTAAAAAAAAAGAGAAAAAAACTTAAATAAATAAAAAATAGTAATATTAATTATTTAATTTAATTATTTCATTTAATCATATTATTTATTATTCTTATGCAATTAAAGATAAAATTTTATTTTATCTCGTTCAAATAATATACAATACCTGTCCAAATAAATACATAAAAACGAGTAGATTGATACACTTTGTACATTTTATATATCTTTACGTTGAATTTGAATAAAAATTTATGCTTGACAATAAAGTTAAAAAAAAAAAAAACTAATGAGCCGCTAAATTACCAAATAAAGTAACCACATAATATAAAAAATGGTTTATTTAGAACTTTTGTTGGAAAATAACTTAATTAAAAAATGAAACATTATACATATTATGTGTAATATATACCTATATAATACATTGAAACTGATTTGAATAAGGCTTAATTTTTTTATTGATAGTCAGCACAACAAAACAACATACATATTAAACTTTATTGCAAAATATAGAATGTTAGAATGTTTGTAATTAACAAATAAATTTCTAATTAATACTTTAATTGAAAACATATATTGACAATCAGCTAGTGGTTAATGAATATTAAATGACATTGCAACAATACATATAACAAAAATTATGATATAAATTCTAGAATCATTATGTAGTTTTATTGAAAAATGTTATGATCAAATTTTTTTATTCGATATCTGCCGAATTTAATAAAAACGAAGGAAATAATATTTTATTTGGATATTTAAATTTCCTTTATTTTATGAAAATATTCTTAGAACGCGGAATAAAATTATGAAGCTTCATAAAGGTCATGAGGACGACTATTATAATATGATTTATTCATAAAAATAATAACAAAAAACAATCTATTTGCAAAAACCTTTATTTAATTATAAAATTGTGAAATATGAATTATAAAGCTTCATAAAGGTCGTGAGGGGGGATGGAAATAAGGCCGCGTGAAATAAGGCAGCGAGGATTTTTTGTTGCGGTCTTATTTATTTATTGAAAAATGAAATTAGACCGCAAAAAAAAAAAATCTCGCGGCCTTATTTCATTTTGAAAAACGAAATAAAACCGCAATCATTCATTTTTCAAAATGAAATAAGACCGCAACAAAAAACCTATCGCAGCCTTATTTCACTGCGCCGGTCGTGAGGACGACTATTATGATATGATTCATCTATAAAAATAATAACAAAAAAACAATCTTTTCCGGAAAACATACAGAAGCTTTATTAGTATATATTTCATGCAATATGCATTTAATGCACTCAGCTTTTAAGTCTGATTGTCGGTGATTTTTTTTTCATATTTTCAATTATAAGAATGCGCGAATTTTTTGATTTTTTATTTGTTCTTATTTTAACTATAAAGTATAATTTAAATAAATTGATAAAAATATATTTATCTATGTATTTTCTTTGGGCTTAACATTTTATTTATCAACATAAATATATTATATTTTATTTATCAACATAAATATATTATGTATATTGTGTATTATGTGCTCTACTAATATACAATTCTGTAAAAACAGATCATTATAATATTTGTTGATTTAACATTGGCTTCTGTTTATTATTTGTTAAAAAAAAAACACTCAAAAAACGTTAATGTGTGACCGAAACAAATTTTGTAATATACTTAATGTACCTAATGTAAATTTTGAAAACTGTTATTTTTTTAATTTTATTGTTAAAATATAAATTATAATCTACATTAATTTGGAATCATTCATTAAATCCAATTTATCAATGTCATTACATTTTAAGTTAAATTTCAAAAAAAAAAATTAATTAATTATTTTTATGGAAACGAAATATTTTAATTTTTTATGGTATAAATATAATGATAAAAAAAATAAATAAATAAAAAAACCATGGTTAATGTTATAAAATTTATTCGGAATGCACAATTAAAAATTTTTAATATACATACATATGTTGACAAATATGTATAATAAAATACATATGTGATTTAATTTTTTTGTATATTAACGTAGACAATATAGTACAAAAATATTATAATATGTATTATAATTTTAAATTATTTCAGTACTCATAACAGTTAAGATTATTATCTATGTGTATACAATATAAATTTATATCATCATATAGTATTCACAAACAAAACAAAGATACATAAGTTATATATGATTTAAATTATTCTGCTTCATAGTAAATTGCAAAAAATTTTTCTTGGAAAATTTAGAACAGAACTTAATAACTTTTATATCTCAAACTATGTTTATAATAATTTTTGAATTTACTTCTATCGAAAACAAGAAGCGAATATTTTTAAATTCATATGTACATATTTAAGAAGTTTTAAAAGGAGATATTTTTATATAATTCGACTTGTTCTTAATGCTGTAGTTTAAATTTTTTTTTAAATAACTTAAAACTAACATCCTATTCACCATAATTTTATTTATACGATAATTATAAATAATCGGTATAAAATACCCATAATGATAACTTTTCATCTTTTCATAATACAACAATATTGATTGTATTTTTTTTATCGATCGATTATGTAAAGAAATATCTTGAAAGCTTTTTGAAAGAAAAAAATAAATGTAATCGAGATTTTTGATATTTAATTTACAATTTATAACAGGAAATACTTAATATGTACATACGTCT